>CP092868.1:61124832-61247157 GCA_030710605.1 Cordylochernes scorpioides
GCTAAGAAAATAATTATATATATATATTTTATTATTATTATTTTAATCATGAGAAATTAATTCAATGGACATCTATTAAGTTAATATGACTAGTGTGTTATAATGACAAAACATCAATGGCTCAATATCTCTTGAAGGTTATTTGTGTTAAGAACAAATAAGAACAAGCTTTCAAAATGCTATAAACCGCGCCATATTAAGCATAAATTCTATAAGTTTTATAATTTTAAAATACATTTTTATGATTCACCTACCCTTTAAAATTTAAAAGTATTATATAAAGAGAAACATTTTTAAAATAATCTCTGTAATACATATACTATAAAAGAACAAGTGATTGAGAGCATTGTGACTGCTGTGATAGATATGCAGGGAGACATTTGAGGCTCTTTTTTGAATACACAACAACAACAAAAACATTTGTAATAAGAGTGGAAAAAGTAACAAAAGAATGAAGGACATGATAGTTAGCAGAAATTTTATTTGATATTTTATTTGATGATATTTAACAATCAAGAAAAGTGTTCAATTTTTCATTTGGAATTTTTTTAACCAAAACTTTTAACAGCAAGGTTAAAATGCAACTATATTCCAATTGGTTTCACGCAAAATAACTGCACAGAGTCATGGTAATCTTTTTTCACTATATATACTTTGCTATACAAAAATATAAACTTGAAATTGAGCAGTATGTTGTTCTAATGGATATCAAATGCAAACATCGTCTGTAAAGTTCAAAGTTAAAAATAGATAGAATATGCATTGATATAATGGAAAAATATTCTGTGCCTAACCCTCTTATTTTAAGATATATTGAGCAAATGTATAGCCTTTAATATGTGAAATAGAGCCCTGGTATTTTTAGAAGAGAATTTTGCTGACCAGCAAGCAATAAATTTGGACTTTTAATATTTTTTAATATCAGCCTCTAAGCTGTTTTAATTTATAGAATATAAAAATTACAATGAGAGGGGCAAAAAAAGCTTCTAATCAATACTCTCTCTTTTTTTTTTTTTTTAATATAAAATAATAACTATCTGATAACGCCGATTTTTATTATTTTTGTGTAGGCGGTCAAAATCGATAACTATTACCATTTTGCCCCATTTCCTGATTTACTAATATTATCATTCAAAATGCTAATCAAGCTTCAATCTAAAGAGAAGGAAATTGTCGAAATTGACGTAGAAATTGCAAAGCAATCGATAACTATCAAAAATATAATAGAAAATTTAGGCATAAACGATGAAAGCCCAGATGCCATAATACCACTGGAAAACATCAGTGCCTATACTTTACAAAATATTGTTACCTGGTTAACGCACCACAAAGAAATAAAAGAGGAGGAGGAGGATTTGGAGCCAGTTGCAAAATCTTTAAAAATGGGGGGATTGCATAGAGTTGATTGGAATACAGAGTTTCTTAATAGTTTTAACATCAGGATATTGAATGAACTCATAATAGCAGCCAACTTTTTGGACATTCCACCTCTTTTGGATATTTCAACAAAACATATTGCAAACTTGATTAAGACACAAACAAAGGAAACTATCAGGGACACTTTTGAAATAAATTTGACCCAAGAAGCCATTGATGAATTGAAGAAGTTATAAAAGGGGGGGGAAATGACAGTGGAACATTTAAAAATATATATAGTTTAAAATTTGTTCATGTTTTTAACTATTATGTGTTATACCATAATTTACAATTTATTATCCTAAAATATGTTAAATATAATGTGGAGTGCTTCAAAATATTTGTTTAGACTAAGTGCTAGTTATAAATGTGTCCCAAATGCCAATATTTAAAGATCATTGTTGTGCTATTTCTTTTTCCTAGGTAAGTATTTGTATATAACTACTCTAAGCCTCAACTTTACATAGTAATTTTGAAAAATATTTGTGCCAAAACATTTCCTGGTCTCAGGATTTGCTAACCCTAACCTTAGCTGAACTAAGCCATTCTAACTGAAAGATTTTCATTTCTGCTACCTCAGGTGGCAACACCGGGTATATTGGACAGGTTAGGTTGTTTCAAAAATGGAACTATTTTTGTATACTAGCGTCAAATTACACCATCACCCCAATGTGTTACCATAGAGAAGAGTTATCTAACCTAACTTAACCTTATCTAACCTCATAATGGAATTATTTTTATTTCAATTTAAAGCGCTATGTCCCTCTAGGGACACTTGCACTGTCATACATGTATGCCTTTACATTTGTCTATACATATATATATATATATATATACAATACTTTTATGCTATGAATACAATAGTCATATGATGTTAACAATGAGAAAGAGAGAGAAAAGAACTGTGTACAAAAGTGGTATTAGGGTTAGTTAGCAACCTTATCCTGATAACAACTTACATTTTCTTTTCAATATCCGACACTTGAAAACATTTCTTAGGTAAAATTCTCATTTCAGTTGACTATCGTGATTGTATTATTTCATGCTAAGCCTACTCGCAGTAAACAAAAATGGTTCCACTTCTAAATCAACCTAATATATCTGACCTAACCTAATGATATACTAGGTTGCCTCCAGTGGGCCGCAGAAATAAGTATCTCGCCCATTTCTCTTGATGAGGATGTAATAAAACTTTTTTTCAAATGTTTGTATCAACAACTCTGAATTCACAAGACACCAACACCCATGCAGCTCTGTTAATGTCAAGCGTTACGCTGTGGTCCAGAAATTCAATTTTAGATAACCCATTACTCTCCAGCCCCCTTTGTTATTTATGGTGTGACCATTGATTGGATATTTATATAATTTTTTCATATAAATTGATTTGATTTTGACAATCATACACAACAATTAAGATGTACAGTAGAACCTCCATGAGAGGACACTCACGCTAGAGGACAACTCTCTATAAAGGACAATTTTCATCATTTCATTACTATTTTGCAACTCTCTGGTAAGAGGACACCTCCCTGTAATTTGGCTATGCAATTAGGTGTCCTTTACAGGGAGGTTCTACTGCATTACGATTAATCTTCTTTAAATTATTATTGTGTTTTTACGACGGAGTTTCTGAAAATGTTTATATACACAAAAATGACAGCACATATAATAAATTTTGCACTCCTATTGGAAAGAATGTTAATTTTTAATTCACTACCCCCAACAATCTAGGTTTGCACATACCTGCTCAACGATAATTGGTTCAAAGGTTGTTGCAAAAGGCCTGAGGATTATTTTAATGCTTTCAGGGTAACTTTTCCAAACATTGCTTTTTTTAAGAACAAGACTAATTGGTTTTCAAAATTTAAATGGGGAAGGCCGTCTTTGAAAGAACCCATATTAAAGCTGATGGTTAAAAAATTAATTCTCAAATAGTATTTCCTTGGATAGTAAGCTACAGTTATCAAAATAATGATCTTTACTTACTTTAATCAATTAATAAAAAAAGAGTGTCTTATACCTTTTTATAATTTATCTGAATTTTGTTTAGAAGAAAATATTAAAGAATTTTATGCTTTTAATTTTAGGGAAATTTTTAAAGAGAAAAATATCAGACTAAAGCAAAATTATTTAATACTTTTGGTCATAGCTTGAAGTATTTGCTTAAAAAAGGCATTTGCACCTAACCAAAAAGTACATTTATTAGCAATTTAACTTTTTGCAATTGATGTGTCACTTCAGCCTGGCTATTTCCAGTTAGTGCAGGCTTGGTTAAAATTGAATGACTGACAAACCTATATTGAGCCATATTCTGAAAAAATGTTTTCTCTATAGTACTATTGATAAGGCAGTGCTATTACTGTTACAGTTTACTTGCTTGGTCCCATGATGGAGAATCTCTCTCTAAAGGACAACACCTAGTTACAGAGCCCAAATGCCCTTCATAGAGCTGTCCTCCTACTGGAAAGCAGCTAATGGGTTAAGAGGTGTTCACTAATGGAAGTTAATATTTTATTTCTTTTTGTAATTTTCAATTCTGTCTATTCAAAGTTGTACCAATTAGCGATATTTTGGAAAGCTTCCCATGCAAATCTAATATTTTTCAAAGGTAATTTGTGAATTTATTGTGAATATTCAAGCTGCTATTAAAGAGACAATATGGATAGCTTTGATGGCACAGGATCAAGTTATAAAACGCCCTTTCACACTCTGCTGGGCTAGTAAGCCTAACCAGTGACCATCTGGCATGATCATGAATCCTCAGAGGAGGCCCTGGAGTGGATTCGTCACCTCGACATTCCACTCTAGAGAAACTTGCCAACATTGTTGTATTGTGCTGTAAAAAACAATATCATACGCAATAATAATAATAATGAATCCTCAAAAACATACAAATACTACTCTGATCAAAAAGTTTCGACACTTTGCTCATAAGTTAAAAAAAAACTTTATTATTCTACCAAATTCAAATTGTCCTTTTCAAAGTAGTCCCCGTTGGCCGCGATGCACTTCAGCCACCTTTTTTTTTTCAGTCGGCAAAATACCTCTGGTAGTCTTGTTTTGGGGATCGCCTTCATGGCCTTCTTTGATTCCATTTTGATCTCTTCTATGCTCTGAAATTTCCGACCCTTTAACTTTTTTTTTGAGCTTTCCAAAAAGGAAGAAGCCGCAGGGGGCCAAATCGGGACTGTTGGGGGAACACAGAGGTTGAGTGGTCCTGCAGAAACTTTGAGGGCTGTGTGCGCCAGCGCGTTATCGTGGTGGAGGATCCACGACTTGCTCCTCCACAGCTCCGGCCGTTTCTGCCTGATCACTTCCCTCAATCGCCTCAAAACTCCCAGGTAGGAGTCCGCAGTTATTGTAGAGCCTTGTTGTTGAAATTCATGATGAACGATGCCCTGCTAGTCGAAGAACACCGTCAACATGACTTTGACGGGAGCCTTCCTCGCATTCTTTGGTCTCGGCTCATTTTTGAAGCGCCACTCGGATGCCTGTTGGGTAGTTTCCGAATCAAAGCCGTAAATCCATGTTTCATCTCCAGTAATGACCCTCTTCAGCAATTCGGGGTTGTCGGTTGTCGCTTCGAGATTGAGACTGGCCGTTTCTTTCCGGGCGTTCTTTTGATCAAAAGTCAAATCTTTGGGAACGAGAACGGCGTTGAGCCTTCTCACTCCCAAAATGTCCTTCATTATTGATTGAGTCGACCCGAATGATATCCCTGCTTCGGCGACCTCCCTGACAGTTATTCGTCGGTCTTCACGCACCAGTTCCAACACCTTGTCCACTTTTTCAGGCATGGTTGATGTGGACAGTCTCCCGGAACGCTCGTCGGCAGTCTCTTCCCGACCCTCCTTGAAGCGCTTTTACTACTGGAAAACTCGTCTTTGGCTCATGACGGCATCCCCGTAGGCTGTTTGCAACATCCAAAAAATTTTGGCACCCTTGAATCTGTTTTTCACACAGAACTTGATGCAAATTTGTTGATCCTCCATTTCGGTGACTAACGAAATCGAAGCACGGGCAAAATGGCTTCACTTCGAACAGCCGCTGTTGTGGCGCATGATTTTTGAAAATTGGCAGGTCTCCAAGCCAAGGGTGGCGCTTGCGTTTGCCACAAACTGGAGAAAATATATTGAGTTTTCAGGATTTTATGAGCAAAGTGTCGAAACTTTTTGATCAGAGTAGTATGTGGTAGTGAAGGAGAGTGGCATGCTGGATACCATCAGAGAGGTCAAGGTATGGTGAAGTTTTTCTAGGGCTATAATAACTATCTAAATATAATTTTGAACAGCTATTATGTCAACTGGAACTCTCATCACAAAATTCTATATATAAAATGTTTAAAATAAAACTCTCATTCATCAGCATGATCAATTAAAATAGAATGTGAAAACCTTGTTTCTATAAAGTGTAAATATCCAGAAATTGACCCATTCATTGAAATTAACAAGAAGAACCAACAACAACTGTTGGCTCTCATTAATGACCTACCAATCTAAGAAAAGTGTATTTAAAGACATCCTAGATATGCTGATACATGTTTAAAATTGATTTAAAGAAATATCATCAGTTGACATATAGTCTAACCTCTTTGATTCAACACTTATTTTAAATTAAACAAAATTTCAGCATACTGTGGCCATAGCTAGTGCATGCGCACTGTACTTAAAAGTGTTATGATGTGATGTTGAAAATGCCAGCACCAACACTGCTCATCAAAGTCTCGTTTCATTTTCTCATGGACGGTTTGGCCACAGTTGGTTTGATAACTTAAGCTAGCCACTACTAAAGTAAACATTGAGGTTTCTTAAAGAGTACCGTTCGGCTATATGTAATAACTTTCAGAGGAGGAAAGACATTAAAACTGAATGGGGTTCTTGCCTAAAAGCAAACAACCATAAAAGATTTCTTTAGGAGATCATAATCTCAAATCCTTTGGGGTAATTAGTTGAAGAAGTTATATTGTATAAATGAAAAACAAAAAAAATGCATTCTAACTTTAATTCAACCAACAGCTCTCTCTGACCCCATGAGGTAGAATTAAAAAAGTTAGACTATATTTTCCAATAGATATGGAACTTTGCATCATCAGCAACATCACTTTCAAATTTTATCCTCCTCTACTATATTTTCAAACATATTTGTGTGTGTGTTTAATAGAACTTGTACAATATGTGCAGAGTAAAGCATTGGTGCCATTTGAGCATTCTCCTCCTCTATTGGATGGAAGCTGACATGGTCAACTTTTGTACAGTTTGTGCACTATATCAGCATGTGAAGACTACCTGTGCTAACTGTTTTAAAAGTTTTGATTAAATGTATATTTAAAAGATATCAAAGAATATATTCTTGTTGTTATTTTTTATATATTTTATCCTGTGATGTTTCTCCCATCCCTGTTTAATGTATTTAATAAAGAGATTGTGTGTGTTGTGGCACCAGTTTTGGTTCCTTTTTTTAAACAACACACACTTTTGTTAGGTCTTTATTGGCATTTATTTAAAAAACAAGAATGATAAAGCACAATTTGGATTAGAGATTACAGCTACAAGAAAATAAAACCTAATGTTGTTGTCGTGTCCAATGAAAAGCCTCAGATGTCTCCATGCATCTCTATCACAGCAGCAGCAATGTCCACTATCTTGGGTGTGTAAAGCTGCTGCTCTGGGTCTAATAAAACCTAATCTCAAGGTAATAAGGCCAAATAACTAAATAGTGTATGACGTTTCGGCAACAACGCTGTAACTGAAACGTCACACACTATTTATATTTTGGGATTTGGTCTTATTACCTTGTGTTTATAATCTATAATCCAAATAAATTAAGTGTGATGTTTAGGTAACAGTGTTGTTAGAGAATTTTTATTCTTTTGTCTGATGATGTGTTACCATCATAATGAGAATGATAATAAAAATTCTCTAACAATTCTGTAACACTATTAATTAATTTGAATTAGGTCTTATTTTCTTGTAGCTGAAAAATAAGAAAAAACTTCAGACCATGCAGCTACCCAGTAATCTTGATAAATATCAACATTTGAATGTTGGCAACAAAGCAGCTCCTCAGATATATATCTGCTCTCTACTAACAATATTACTGTTATATACCCTCTTCTACTTGGAGGATCTGTATTAGACCAAAAGGTCTTAATAAAGCTTTTTATTGTTATTGTACTGTATTACCAGGAGGTCCTGTGTTTCCTTATATTCCAAATTGCCATATTTGGCCAATATTCTTTCCTTTAAATTTCTGGATGTTTGTCCTACATAGCATTGGTCACACATTTCACTTCATAAATTAAACCTGCTCTTTTTGGTATGTGAGTGTTCTTATGGTTGTTGATATATTGAGAAATGGGTTTTTTTTTTTTCCACTTTTAATTCTATGAATACATTTTTACAAAACTCCTAATCTACTATCTTGTTTAGACACTTGATAACAGTAACTATTTAAACCATATTTATATCAATGTCTTGGTCCATTTTGATAGACACAATCTGGAGATAAGTTTTATTTACTTTACCTCCCTGTGATATATATCTTACCTTTGTTCTATTTGTTCACATATTTTATTTCAAAGGTTTTTCCTGTCATCTTGAATCATCTTTTCACCTAATTTAATGGGTAACAATAAATGATAAGGCGCACAATTTTTGGATATAGATTATAAACACAAGGTAATAAGACCAAATCTAAATAAATAAATAATGTGTGACATTTTGGTAACAGCGTTGTTACCATTATCAGAAAAAAGTACTGAATGAGAAAATATATCGCAGCATGTTTTAAATAGTTACTGTTATCAAGTGTGTAAACAAGATAGCAGGTAAGAAAATAGTTCTCTAAGAACCCTAAAATATTATTCTTAGAATTAGATGTGGAAAAAAAAAACCCATTTCTCAATATGTCAACAACCATAAAAACACCCAATTACCAAAAAGAGCAGGTTTAATTTATGAAGTGAAAAGTGTGACCAATGCTATGTAGGACAAACATCCAGAAATTTAAAAGAATCTAAAACCATGAATATATGCTCTAAAATGAGAATTCTGTACTTGTAGAACAAAGAAAAATCACAGGGCATAATAATTTCAATCTTTGATAATGCACAATTTGGCACAAGGCACAACACCTTGTGTTTATAATTTCAATCTTTGTTTCTTTTAGATTAAGATTATTATGCTCTGTGATTTTTCTTATGTTCTACAAATGTAAAATTCTCAATTTTAGAGCACACAACAAATAAAAAAAAAGCTACACATACAGGAACTTATTGAAATTATAGTTCACGGCACCATTTCAGCCAAAAAGTAGGATTAGTAAAAGCTCAAAAGCTCATAATATATAAAACTTTTATACTCATTAGTGATACAGTTAAAAGGAATATAGAAACTATAACAACATTAAAAAAGAACTAATCAATGTCGATTTTCCCATCAAATTGATAGAATAATAGAAGACATGAACCAAAAATATGATAATATTACTTTAATTCAAAATCTAAAGTGCAAAAACCAAGAAGCCAAATTCATTTCCAATATATTCAAAAAGTATGAAAAAATAAAAATTGCATGGAGACCATGTAACTCTATTTATCAACATTCCAATCTAAAAGAAACAAAGATACTAGATTATGAAAAAAATTACTATAAGAGACAATTAAAAAAAAAAAGAAGCCTTTTTTCATTCAAAATAAATGTGCTACAATTAACAGAATGGAAGAAAGAGGAAATATCAATGATATTTACAGATATGCTTTTAATTATATTTAAAAAAGAGGGTGTTTTTCCACTTCTTATTCTAAGAATAATATTTTAGGGTTCTTGGAAAACTATCTTTACCTTATCAGCTATCTTGTTTATACCGTTTATTACAGTAACTATTTAAAAATGCTTTGGTATATTTTCTCATTTGGCAGAGCCCCAGGTTTGATTCCCGGCGTGGGAAGTCTTTTTGGTCTCGAAAATCATACACTTAGGTTAGTAGCCTGTAAACCCTTCTTCTATTTTCTCATTCAGTACTTTTGTCTGATGATGGTAACAGTGCTGTTACAGAAACATCACACACTATTTATATATTTAGTCTTATTACCTTGAGGTAACACTAAATGTCACAAACAGTCCATTTGGTCTTGTTACCTTCTCCCATCTCCACCTACCTTATGACACCACTCTCTCTACACTTCCTAATGAAGGAAGAGTTGCTGTTTAATTCAACAAATTGGACCAGTAAGTACCATCTCAACATTGAACTGAGAGATCCTGTCCTTGCCTGGAGGAGAACTCTCTCAAAGTGCTTCCCTCCTTGAGAGAACACAGCTATATATATTTTATTCCCAAATTGTAAATAATCACATTTATCTTTATTTAATTTCTCATTAATTTTTGTAACAATTAACTAAGAGTATTTTTAATTATCTATAATGTATTGGAGGGGGTTGTATTAGATAGAAAACCAAAGGAAGAAATTGGTGTCATTTCAACAACAGTATTGTAATCTCATTAGTACTCTTGGGTAGTTTGTTTTCAAATATTCTTCTCACAAAAATAAACCATTTATTTGGGCCACAGGATTGGGTGCCAGGGTTGGGCAGAACCAAAGAGAAAAGGAATAAAAGAATATTAATGGGAGTATAAATGAGTTTGTGCAGTTTATTACTACTTTGTTTCATCTGGCAACAACATTATTTTGAAGCAACATCATAAGGCTTCCTTTTTCAGCAACCGTCATTTCTCTGACATGTAAACAACCTAGTTTCTGTTTGCTCCTTAAATGTCAACTTTTGTACCAAATAATGAGTTTTTGCAGGGAGTTTTACTTTAATATGAAGAAAAATACTGCTGAGTCATTGTATTTTAGTGGGAGTTTATGGTGACATGCTCTAGCTGAACAAATGTGTCTGAAGTGGTTTGCGCGGTTTAAATGTGCAATTTTGGTTTGGAAGACGAAGAAAAACCCGGAGTGCCACCATAGTTTGAGGGTGAATAATTAGAGGCAAGGCTTGATGAATATCCAACACAAAGGCAAAAAGAACTCGTAAAAACACTTGGAGTCACTCAACCAGCCATTTTCCATCACTTAAAAAGAAATAGGAATGATCCAAAAGGTAGGAAATCGGGTGCAATATGAACTGAAGCCAAGAGATGTTGAACGCTATTTTTTCACAGGTGAACAACTGCTTTAATGTCAAAAAAGGGATTTTTGCATCGAATTGTAAATGACGATGAAAAGTGGGTCCATTACAATATCCAAAACATCATCGATGGCCAAGCCAAATATTTATGGTAAGAAGATTATGCTGCGTATTTGGTGGGACCAGCTAGGAGTGGTATATTATGAGCTGCTACAACCAAACGAAAGGAACACAAGGGAGGTCTTTTTTTAAAAGGGGAGGTCTACCGAAGACAAGTGATGCATTTGAGCTGAGCATTGCAAGAAAAATGGCTGCAATACACCAATAGACATGACAAAGTGATAATAGATGATAAAGCTTGGCCACATGCTGCAGCACCCGTTTAAATGTACTTAGAAACGCTCAAATGGGAAGTCTTACCCCACCCGCCTTATAGCCCAGACATTGTTCCTTCCGATTATTATCTCTTCCGATCAATGCAACATGGCCTGGCTGACCAGCACTTCTCCAATTACGATAAAATCAAAATATGGATCGATGAATGGATAGCGGCTAAAAAGCCGGCCTTTTACTACGATGAGATCCGTCAATTGCCAGAAAGATGTAGTGGCTAGCGACAGACAATACTTTGAACATTGAAGGTCTAACCAAGTGTGTTGTTGGATTTGGCCTTGTTACTTTGTGTTTCTAATTTATAATCCAAATTGCACCTAATCGTTCTAACTTCTTGTTTTATATGAATATAACATTTTTCCTCACAATTTTGTGCTTTTTGTTATTTGCTCCAGGCAATTATATAACATATGTTATGAATGTTACAATGGAATCTCCCATTGGAGCCCAATAAACTCCTGTTCTCACCTGTAGGTTAATTATAAAGTGTTGTCCCAGGTCATGGGAAGTTGGTTGTACAATGTGTTCTTCACATTAGTCTACTACTCTATTGTCTGACAATAGTAACAATATTTTTAAAAAATCTTCTAAACACAGGTAATAGGACCAAATCCAAATAAATAGTGTGTGACGTTTCAGTTAAAGCGTTGTTACCGAAACGTCACACACTATTTATTTATTTGGATTTGGTCTTATTACCTTGTGTTTATAATCTATAATCCAAATTGTGCTTTATCAGACATATCTTCTCTTAAAATAAATGAAAAAAACAAACTATGTACCATCTATTGACCATGTTTCTTCAAATTGGCAGACTTTGGCTGGTTACGTGGCCACAACACCAACTTTGGCAAATTCAGAACACCCGGAGAGAGACCAAACTGGCCCTCATCAGACCAGGGCAGGCTTTCGTTTTAGAAGGTCCACAAGTTATTTTTATAAATCTTCAAACTTTGCCAAAGAGGTGTATAGGTGGCTAGGCCAGTTCTAAGACCAAAATACAGGTAGGAATTTTGCTGGAGCCTATTTTTTAAAAACTCTTATCTTCTTTCTTATCTCCACTTAATCATATTAAGGTATCAAGCTTGAAAACTTGACAACCATCATGATTGGGTGAAGTAAAATGCGTCTGCCTTTGTCATTAAGATTGGGAGCACTACTCAGTGGCAGGCCGACTTAGCTTCAAAAGAAATGGCCTCCTCTGACATGAGGAACAGACGCCAAGTGCAGCCGCTCCTAACATGGAGTACAGACGCTGCTCATCCTGTATCCCTGGATTAGGAGCTCTTACAGAGTACTATCAGCCGGGCCAGCTGAGCCCAGGTTTTTTAGTGAGCTTGTTATTGCTCCCCCTTCTCCTTTTTCATCCGGGCTTGGGACCGGCAAATTAAAAGTCTAAAACACCAAAGTTCTTACTTCCATCAAAATAGGTGCAACAAACTATGAGATTTCTGCAAACTATTAGACTCAGGTTGGTGACAACCCACAACACCAGCTTTGTAAAATATCCAACTCTCACTTGGAGACTGGCCGTTTGTCACTGACCCCCAGACTGTCAGAGATGGTCAATAAATAGTGTCTATATTGACCAGAGAAGTGTCCTCACAATAAAGTTACCATCTAGAGTTATTAAAGCTAGTTTACATATTGCTCTCTCTTTATTGCTGCTGGTTGAGATGGCAGAGAAACCTGGCCATGGAAGACACAGCTACTGTGGAACCTACTCTCTCTTTACCCTTGGCAGAGCTGACTGCTACAGGGCGCGTCCCCAGGTGGCGGATAGGGGAACAACCTTCAGATATGAAGGCCAACTGCGAAGAAACACGCAGAATAACTCTGACGAATAAGCAGACCAACAGCAGAGGAGAAAGACCTCTTTAAAAATCCTGAAGTCTACTGACCCAGTTAATATCAAGGGCCCCTCTCTAGGGATACAGAGGATCAGCCTATGTACTCATGTTAGAGTCGGCAGCAAAGGCTTCCATGTTAGGAACGGCCTCAAATTACAGGCAAAGTCAGACTTTCACCAAAGTGTGCCTGGGTCATGGTGCTATGATCAACAAATGCTGCACCCCAATCCATGAGATCACTCATGGAATTCATATAATTTTTGCACAAGGGGATAATAAACAACAACTCTCTTTAACCATCTCTACATCTCATAATTATCAGTTAAGCAGCAAAATTCCATTTTACCTGCTATAAGCAACTTATGCACTTTCATTTTTTTTTTATCTCCATTAAAAAAATTATACTAAGTAAACATGAATAACTTCATGATTAAATGGGTAATTTTCAAGTTATATTTATGTGCTTATATGTTGAAAGAAATTACCCCATGCATTTTATTTTAAACACAAAATTTAAATTAGATATACAATGACATATACTATTTTATTCTTATACGTCACACTAATTATTATCCAAGACAACATTTTTTTTCAACTTGTTATTCAATTAACTACAATCTTGCTATGACAGCAACACTCAGGACCAAGATTTTAGAATTGTGATGATGTTATAATCAACAATTGTCCTAAAATAGACAGTTTTCCTCTGTACTTACATTCTGTTAAATTTCAACATTGAACTTGTCTCTAGCATTCAATCCCATTGAGTCTGGCCTGCCCCCAGGTTTTATACCTAACTTGTAGCATCATGGTGAGGAAGACTGTTGTTTACAGGAGGCTAGGGATGTCTCTGTAAGAAGGAGGAGACTCCAAAGCTAGCGGAACCTTGTTTATAAGAGCCTCCTTTATGACAGCACTTCTATAACTACACTAGTGTCCAAAATTAAGGTAACAAACACCAAATCTTTGATAAAATAATAATAATAACAAAAAATAATAAAAATCATTATATGATATGCAAATTATACCACACGGTTTAGTTCTTTAAAGCGTTCGCTTATTCAATATTGATCAACATCTACCTGACTTTTGGACTAATTAACATAAATTTGCATAACTCTGTAAAAAATATTTCAACAATAAATTTATTTTTTATCCAGCTTTACAATTTTATTTAAACATTTCTTCCATTTTATCTATCCATGGAACGTCATCAAAGATGTTTAGAAGACTCATTGAGGTGGAGGGCCATTGGTAGAATAGCGGCAGGCCAGTCCCAAGCAGAAGTGCAAGATGGCTCGAAACGTCTATGGAAATAATTTCAAGAAACAAGATACATCTCCAGAAGAGAAGGACAAGGTCGCCCGAGAATCACAACCTCATCAGAAGAACGTTATCTGAAGTTAACGGCCAAACGTAACAAAACAATGACAGCCAGACAGCTAACAATTGAGCTCTTCGGCCACATGAACCATGATATCAAGGCAAACAGTTTACAGAACACTCAAAGAGAGAGGGATGTATGCAAGGAGGCCGAAGGTTTGTATCCCTCTCACTGTCATTCAAAAAAGGGCTCGTCTGAATTGTTGCAAACAACATCAGTCTTGGACCCAAAATCAGTGGGCTCCTGTTCTTTTTATTTTGAGTCAAGGTTAGTCTTAAGCATGGATTCTAGGCGTGTACTGATCTGGAGAGAAACCGGGACTCGAAACCATCCCTCAAACATCAGAGAAAGGGACCATTACGGTGGCCAAGATGTGGTCTGGAGTGGTATCATGTTGATGCACGCACGCCACTACATGTGTTTGATGGCGGCACCCTGACTTCTCAGCGGTAAAGAGACGATATACTGGAGATATACTATGTAAGGTTTTTATAGAGATGGGGTCAGACCCTCGTTCATCTTTATGGATGATAATGCTTGTCCTCATAGATCCCTGATGGTAGACGAATAGCTTGAAAGTGGGGGAATTCAAAGGATGGGTGGCCTGCCAGATCACCAGACCTCAATCCTATAGAACATGTTTGGGAAGTCTTGGGGAGACGGATTGGATCTCATTCACCCCCACCCAGGACCACCCAAGAACTGAAAACTGCTTTGGTTGAAGAGTGGTATTTGTTGCCTCACAAGTTCTTTAATTGCCTAATAAACAGCATGAAATGTCGTTGTGACAGCTGTTTAGCTGTTAGAGGGAACCATACACTCTATTAAGTCATCAAACATTGGTTAACATCTATCTGACCTTTGGACTAATTAACATAAATTTGCATAATTCTGTAAAAAATATTTCAACAATAAATTTATTTTGTCAACTTTATTTGTTAGTTATGCCATCTACCTAAATTTATTTCAAAACAATTCTATATTTTTTAGAAAACTAACATTAAGTGTTTGTTACCTTAATTTTGGACACCCGTGTACTATATCAAGTCTCAATTTATTGTTGTTTATCACCAATGATTGTACATGTCACCAAACATCTCCCAATGGCTAAACAGAATGAAGAGGCTTATGCCCATTGAACCCAGTGGAACACTGGAAAAGAATATTAAACTGTACATTTAGATTTTCTCTGTGAATAATGAATTATTTATAGGGCAAAAAGCCATCCAATTAAATATGATAATTTTAAACAAAGGGGAATGTAATATTTTTATATAAAATTCTCATTAAAACAATAAATAAAATGTCAATATTATAATACACAATTTTTTTGTTTAAATTAATTTTGTCTAAATTTGTAATATTTTATCGGATGGCTTTTCTCCCAATAAGCTTGTGAGACATCCGTTGCTCACTCACAGCACACAACTTACTGAGTTTCTAAACAAAGAAAACCTCATAAACAATTAGTCCATTAAAATATATTTGAAACTATTTAATCCAAAATAATCAAAAATTTTTAAACCTAGCCATAATGGATTGCTTCTAATTGTTATATAACAAAGAACGTGGCTTCATCATTTGATTTGTCTACTTCTTTTTTTAATTATTTTTATTTCCATTCATTATTAATCTGCTGTATATCACAGAAATGAATGGGCGTACTTTGAACACAGACCTCTGTGTGGTCACTATTTTTAATTTCTTTATTTTTTTTTTTGGAGAGAAAGACATATTAGGAAGTCCTCCAGAGAATCAAGACCTGGAAACAATCCCCAAGTCAAGCTGGATGTATACCCGACCCCAAATAAAATCCTCATTTTAATTACTCCAGATACCTCAACAATGCCTTTGTAAGTGTTTCTACCCCAGCCTGGTTGATCACCAGGCCAGTGGTGTGGACAGTTGGAACAACAATCTAGCAACATCACATCTGGCCTGGGGGAAATTGATGCTACACCAGCTTTGGAATGCCTACTCTTTAGCCATAGAACTGGCCCAGCAACCTGACCCAGAACTTGGTCTTCAGGTCGGTTATCTGAATTGTCCAAAGTGTTGTGTGACCACCCAGAGACTGTAGAGATGCCACACAGTTTCTACATTTTGACTGGAGATATTTACTATGGTCAGGGGCCAAGAACGAGTCATTATACTGTCAACTCTTTAGCAATTGGAACTTGCTGGGTGAGCAAAAATGTATCTTACTTAATTGCCGCCCCAGAGTTAATCAAACTTTTTAAAATGTAAATCTTTGAGATTAAAATGATTTCTAATACATATTGGGCCTAGTTTTGTGTCAAATACTTTGAACCACAGCACACCCCACATCTGGGAATTAGGGATGGATAAGAAGACTTACCCAAATGAGAGATTGCTACACCATGTAAATGCCTTCTGTGGTATACCCTCTATTACGGTCTTTCAAGGCTCACAATTCTAGTGATTAATGAAGAGATAATTTTTCTGGGAAATTAAATTGTTGAGAACTGGGTGATTTTGATTCTTTAATAAAAAAAAACTAATTATTATAAGACACAATCTGTATTAAATCAGAAACACGAGGTAATAAGACAAAATCCAATAAATAAATAGTGTGTAACAACGCTGTTACCAAAACGTACTATACTATTTGGATTTGGTTTATTACCTTGTGTTTCAAAGCTTTAATTAAATCAACTAATCACAATCTGCCATAATACAATATCTTGGCTGACATATTTAATTGTGTAAAAACCAGTAGTTCCCCAAGTAACCTTGGCTTTGAGCCAACACTATGGTGGCCAGCCAGTTTCTTCCATCACATCATTGAATCTTATGAAATTTTGATAATTTTCCTTCTTTGTATTTTCTATACACAGCCAAACTGTGGAGCTTATTACCACTGATTCATGGAGGTTGTGAAAATTTAGCTTACCCAAAACCTCTTTAAAATTCAGATTCTGTTTGTTACAATGCAATATAGATATTTTAAAAATTTTATTGACTTTAATTTTTAGTTTTGGTAAAGCATCTGTTGTTTGGAAGTGTCCGCTAGAAAGAACAAATTTTCAATGGAAGGGCTATTTTTGGCGATAACACACTATACATGTACAGTAGAACTTCAACACAAAGTAAAGAGATCAAGTCTCTCAAAAAAAAAAAAAACCTTACAGGAAATTTTATTTGAAATTGGGACCCAAATCAACGACTCAAATGCCCCACTCCTCTCAACCAGGCTTAGAGTTCTCATTTTTTAAATATCCCAATCAATACTAAGTAGAAAACTTTCTACCCTCCCTACAGAACTCATAATGAACTCACCTGTATACCTCATCTCCCAGTCAATCCCCGCGAACATGAAACTCGGCCAGAATTACTTAAAGCTCTTGGCCTCCAAACAATTGAGGAAAATAGCTCCCTCTTTGACATCATAATTTACACTGATGGTAGCCAACTGGACTGTCTGGCAGTAGTATTGCTATCTACAAAGATCCTTGAAAAAATCTCCCTTTCCCACCCTAGACACCTTTCAGTTTTCACAATTCAAAATTATTATAGATGCGTATGATTCTTTTTTTTTTTTTTTAATAAACAATTTCTACTGTCCTTACTGCAATGGAAAAATTAATGGGAGGGCCTGGCTCATCAGTGGTGAACCTTCCCAGCAGTTTTGCCAGTTTAATCTACCATACCGCTGTTATATTGCTTTTTTTTTTTTAATCTTCCTCTTATAGTGATACTGATGCTAGACTCTTGGAATGGGTATTTTAGATGAACTATGGACATAACATTTCCTTTCAGTTTATAAATTGGAACTCTTCGCAATAGATACTGCTCTATAAAACACCAACATCAACTCACCAAGCAAAATAACTCAAGACTCTTCAAACCTGTTTCTCCAGCCAAGAACCTCTTCTCAAGAGCTTTGCCAAATCTGTAAAACGACTTCAGCCAACAGTTCTGTCACAGTGCAATGGTTTCCAGCCAGTGTTGGAAATCCAGGAAATGAGCAAGCAAACTCTCTCTGACAAAGTCTGGAGCTCTTGGCCACCATGAGGCCAGAAAATCTACCCCCAACTAGACGAAAAATACCTCCTCCGTACCATCAAGGCCCTGCTAGCAAGAATGGAAATCTGCTGCTGACATGACTGGTACAGATCTGGAGGGAGAATCACCATTTCCAAGGGAACAGCAGTTCTTGATTTTCAGACTTAAGTCTGGTCATCTACAGACAATGACTTTCCACAATGGTTGCAAGGTTTTCGCACTATGTACAATTCTCAACCTGAAAACTCAAACCACATCATTGGCTGTATTGGCTCTCACATCCATTGATGAACTCTACAAGCTTGATACCCTTATATGATTGAGTGGAGATAAGAAGACTGCTAGTGAACATTTTTATAGGATAACCAAATATATTATTAAAATAATAATTTTATAAAATACACTGTCAAGATATATTTTAATTAATAATGTGAATGGATATCATTGGAATTTTATATTTATTTTTCATGAATAACTCTCAACGATTGATAAAATTGCATTATAATAAATTTTTGAGCAAAAGAAAACTACAAAAATTATTTTAATCTAAGTGAATAAATGCAATTTAAAAAATCATTATACAATATATCTCATTAATTCGACCATATTTTCATGCCCCATGCCTATCAAATAGCAAATGTTAATTTGACCGATTTTTACATCAAATTTTGACATTTTTTTTTATACTTCATGTTAAATACAAATTTTATTGCTAAAAAAGCCACTTTGGCATGCAGGACACAGTGATCATAAGTTAGCATATGTACACTCTGCTTGAAAGTGTAACAATGCGTCACTGACACATTGATGGGCGAATGTTTGCCTGACAATTTACACCTAATTTGAACAACTGCTAATTTTACGGTGTCTTAAAACAGTTAAATAAATTCTATATCATTTTCTAAATTTGTTTTCTTCCCATTACATTTATTCACATAGATTAAAATAGTATTTGTAATTTTTCTTTTGTTCAAAAATGTATCAATACAATTTTATCCATCGCTAAAAGTTGAACTTGAAATATTCAGAAAAAAAAGGTCTCAGTGGTATCATTTCACATTTTTAATTAAATATACAGTCTACTCTCGTTATAACGCCACCCTCGCCTTACGCCGCTTTTTCGTTTTGTCCCAATTGACATCAATGTATTTTTCTCGATATAACGCCACTCCCTCACTGTTTGCCTTCCGCCGCTGATTTTTCGTATTCCAAGTAGCAAAAACCACTCGTTATAGCGCCGCTCGCAACGTCCCTCACCCCCCCCCCCCCCGCATTTTTTCCGCCAGCGGCGCCTGACTTTGCCTGCTTGTGCCTGGGACATACACAGTCGCTTCATCTTTTGCTAACGCCAACACAACAACCTTATTGTCGTATCGTGAGTTCCCAAAAGCGTAAACATAAGTCAATCACCATTGAAAATAAGAAGGAGATATACCAGTTGGCACGAAATAACCCTACGATGTCGAAGAATGAGATTGGAGAGCGTTTCTCACTTCCACGAACAACTGTCCGTGATATTCTCACTCAGGCTGAGAAGTGGGAAAATTATACTGTTGGTTCTTCAAAGAGTCGGAAAATTTAGTGACTTGGAAGACGCTTTCTTCAACTGGTTTACCCAAAAGCGTGCCAATAATATTATTATTACTGATGACCTCTTAAGAGAAAAGGCAAAAAAACTTGGCGAGCATTTGGACATACCAGAAAATTTCGCATATAGCAGTGGGTGGCTGCAGCGATTTAAAGGGAGATTCCATATTTCGCAAAGATGGCTCTGTGGGGAAGGCGCATCGATTTCTCCAGCTATCATTGATGAACACCTTACAAATTTGAACAGTATGCTGGCGAACTCCAGATATGACCCAGCTGAAATATACAATGCAGACGAAACAGGATTATTTTTTTCAGCTCATTCCTGACCGAACACTTGCTCACAAAGATGAAAACTACCATGGTGTCAAAAGGATGAAGCAACGAATCACTGTTCTACTGTGCTGCAACTCTACTGGAACAGACAAGCGGCGATTGCTGATTATAAATTAATGCTTTCTATTTATCATATTAATTAATTAATGCCAGTTTTGCATTCTATATATTGACTTGGAGTATAAATTGTTATTAGTAATTACACTGGTCCGCAAAATTAAAGGAACAACATATTTTTTTCATTTATCTCAAATTTTATTGAACATTTATCAATGAAATTTTATACACAAATGCATTATTCCATTATTGATTAGAATACCCGAAATCAAAGAATTCTAACACGTATTTTATGCAAATTAGCCGGTCAAGCAATGATCTTCTTGCAGTCGGTGCATAAATATCTTGGATATTGTTGTTAATATGGGGTGTGATCGCCTTTAAGTGATAGACAGGCTCTACATCGGTGACCCATACTAAGAAATAGGGAGTTTATCAGCTCCTGTGGAATCAACGCCCACTCTTGTGTTAAGGCTGTTTCTAGCTCATGAGTGTTTTTAGGAGGGGGTTGGAGGGATGAGATCCGTCGTCCTAGATTGTTCTATACATGCTCAACGGGATTTAGGTCTGGAGATCGAGCTGGCCAATTCATCCGAGTAATTGCATGGTTTTGGAGAAGTGTCGACCACATCAGCCCTATGTGGACGGGCATTATCATCCATTAGAAGAAAGTTTTCTCCCATTGATACAATACGCAGAAGGCTTCACATGAAGGGCCTCTATGCTCGACGATCCATAATTTGTGTGCCGTTGACACCACCTCAAAAGAGAGCAAGGGAACTTTGGTGCAGAAAACATGTCGCCTGGAATACAGATGAATGGAGACGTGTAATGTTCACTGATGAGTCCAGATTCTCTCTAAACAGCTATTATCGTTGTGTCTTTGTCTGGAGAGAGGTAGGAACCAGAAATAATCCCCAAAATATGGTTGAAAGGGATCCCTACAGAAGCCAATGTTTTATGGTCTGGGCTGAAATCTTGGGCGGTCGCACAGCACTCCATATTTTTCGGCAAGGAACCCTGACTGGACAGAGGTATCGGGACGAGATCTTGGCAGCATATGTGATGCCTCAAGCATTGGAAATGGGAGAAAACTTTCTTTTAATGGATGATAATGCCCGTCCAAAACCATGCAATTGCTCGGATGAATTGGCCAGCTCGATCCCCAGACCTAAATCCCATTGAACATGTATGGGACAACCTAGGACGGCGGATCTCATCCCTCCAACCCCCTCCTAGAAATACTCATGAGCTAGAGACAGCCTTAACACAAGAGTGGGCGTTGATTCCACTGGAGCTGATAAACTCCCTAATTCTTAGTATGGGTCACCGATGTAGAGCCTGTCTATCAGTTAAAGGCGATCACACCCCATATTAACAACAATATCCAAGATATTTATGCACTGACTGCAAGAAGATCATTGCTTGTCCGGCTAATTTGCATAAAATATGTGTTAGAATTCTTTGATTTCGGGTTTTCTAATCAATAATGGAATAATAAATTTGTGTATAAAATTTAATTGATAAAATGTTCAAAAAAATTTGAGATAAATGAAAAAAATATGTTGTTCCTTTAATTTTGCGGACCAGTGTATTATAAATAATTTATTGTATCTTTAAATTTCACATTTTAAACGTGTTCGATACAACGCCACCCTCGCCGTACGCCGCTTTTTTGCAAAATCCGTATGGTGGCGTTATAACAAGAGTAGACTGTATTACAACATTTTAATTATGTATTTAGTTATCCTATAAAAATGTCCACTAGCAGTGAATGCTGTGATGAAATCATCTAACTTACTTTAATTACACCAAAAGTTCAGATCCTTTAGGGAGTCAAAGAGGTTTGACTGTAGTTTAAAAAATATTTTGTGTGTGTGTTTGGTTTTGGGCTAGAACCCTATTTAGTGTGCATTCTAGCAAATCAATCTCCTAAAGGCATGTGAGTCCCCTCTTTATTTCAAATAGAAGAATGATACTCTCTAATACACCACATTGTTTAAAACTAGCAGCTGCTTAAATTAGGCCTAAATCATTTGTGATGTTAACACCAATATTTTACTTGTATTTAATTTACATTGTAACAGTGAGTATATGCTAACTACAGCTGCCCAGCATGCCAAAGTATTGTATTTTAGAAATAAAATTATATTTGAACAAGAATTATCTAATGTTGGCAAAATTGAATTTTAAAAATCGGTTTGATTATCAATGGTGTTGAATTATTGTTTGTTATTTGATAGGCCGGAGGGTGGGACATGAAAACATGTTGGAATTATCGCAAGTGTTGAATATTGAGGTTATACTGTATATTGGGATCCCCCCCCCCCCCCCCAACACATATAGAGTTAATTGAACACACAATATTTCAACCTTGTTTTCATGTCCCACCCTCCAGCCTATCAAATAACAAATGTTAATTCGACCAATTTTTTTTAAAATAAAATTTTAACAACTTTAGATAAAGAGCAATGGCAAAAAAAAATGCTAGCTATTAAAATCATCAAGGGATATCGTATGATCTCTTTTGAGGCTGCAACAACTCTGGTAAATCTCATCCCAATAGACTTAAAAATGAAAAAGATAATTAAACTAAAAAGAAATGGTTTTAATGGGAAAAGATATAAACGAGATAATACATTGTTAAAACCAATAAAAATAGAAGAAAGAACTCATCCATCTAAAGAATTTACTCCAGTGATGTTAATGGAGGAAACAGGACAAATTAGTTATACTGATGGATGGCAGATAATGTTGGAGCTGGTAGTTTCAGAAAAGGTGAACTAGACTCAAATATAAATTGGAAAAAAATGTCAGTGCCTATCTGGTAGAAATGTTGGCAATAGAAAAAGCATTTGAAGAAATATATGAAATGAGTGGTGGATGTTTATAAACTAAAATCATAATTAAAACACTCATTATTCATTGTAAGTCCATTTAAAACTATTGCACATCTTCCAACAATTTGCTGTATGGCACAAATATTAAGCAATATAACATTCACTTTCAATGGGGACATTCAGGAAATAAAGGGAATGAACACGCTGATATGCTAAGGAAGCGGGAACAATGGTGGACTACACAGAGACTCCAATTAGTCACATCAAACAAGAATGCTTAGAATAAAAGTAATTGCACAATGGAACCATGGATTACATCTAGAAACCGACCACAGACTAGAACCTTATTTAAAACAATCAAAGAAAGAAATCATAGTTACAATACTACACAGATAGCAGGAGTCATCTGCCAGGTTGCTACCTAGACAGTTTAACCTTGTTAATTCAACCATGTTTATCAAACCTTAATTCAACCCCATCTACAAGGTAGGATCAAAAAGTTCCCTTTTAAAAAATAAAATATAAAACAACTTTTGAAAAATGTTAAATCAATTTTACGGTAATTCTCTAATTTAATTTAGCAACGCCAGTAAATGCGCATGTGTAGTTTTCATTTTAAGCATATTTTTGTTGTAAGTATTTAGCTCGCGTCGGTTTCTGCAATGACATCATTTGAGCAAAGGGCAAATATTAAATTTTGTGTAAAATTAAAAAGTCTTTCACAGATACATTAGCATTAATAAATGAAGCTTATGAGGACACAAAATTGTCACAACGCAAGTTTATTTCTGGTATAAACGTTTTAAAGATGGCCGTAAGAGCATCGCAGATGATTCAAGGTCAGGTCGGTCATTGACGTCAACAACAGATCGCAATATTGGACAGGTATGTGATTTAATTGTTGCTGATAGAAAAATTACTATTGATAATATATCAGAAATACTTGGAATTTCATATGGTAGTTGCCAAGAAATTATTGGTGAACATTTAAACATGAAAAAACTTTGTGGTTATTTTGTTCCACAAAATTTAACAGATCAACAAAGAGAAACCAGATTATCAATTGGCAAAGATTTAATTGAAACTGCAAATAATGATTCTGATTTTTTAAAAACAATAATAACTGGTGATGAAACATGGTGCTTTCTTTTTGATCCACAAACCAAAAAACAATCACTCGAATGGCACACACCAAGTACTCCTAGAAAGAAGAAAGTTCGTCTTGACAAGTCCAAAGGAAAAGTAATGCTTGTAGTGTTTTTCGATTATCAAGGACTTGTCTATTGTGAATTTATTAAAGAAGGGGTTATTATTAATAAACAGGCATACAAAGAAATACTTGAGTGCCTTCGTGATGCGATAAGAAGGAAAAGAAACCAACTCTTTAAATCAAAACAGGGGAAATTGCTACATGATAATGCCCCTGCTCATAGAGCCATTATTGTTCAAGACTATTTAGCCAAACATTCTGTATCTGTTTTACTTTCCTGATATCGCCCATGTGATTTCTTCTTCTTTCCAAAACTTAAAATGATGTTAAAAGGGAGGCGCTTTTCATCGTCATCAGAAGTAATTGAAAATGCGACGGTAGAGCTAAAAAAGCTTAGAAAAATTGGCTTTGAACTAGCATTTCGACAGCTTTTTTCATGCTGGAAAAAATTTGTAGATAACCAAGGCTTCTATTTTGAAAAATTTGATGTTTAAATTACTATACTATGAATAAATATTAATTTTTAAAAAAGTTCAGGAACTTTTTGATCCTACCTTGTATAATTTTACTATTTCTTAGTTCAAATTTTGACAATATCACTAATTTATTGTTGTTTATATGCTAAAAAGACATCCCCTGATTGCCCAACTGAATGTTTCGCTGATCCTTTTAAATAAAATATAACTTCGTTAATTCGACACCCTATAATTCAACACTTGTGCCGATTCGACCATATTTTCATGCCCCAACCTCCAGCCTATCAAATAGCCAATGTTAATGCGACACTATCAATAATTTGACCGTTTTTTAAAGTCAAATTTCAACAACAATAATTAATTCTTGTTGAAATACACACAATTTTTGCTAAAAATGCCAAACTGTGGTATGCGGGACACAGCGAGCATAGTTAGCATATGCGCACCATGCTTAAAAGTGTTACAATGCATTGCTAAAGTCGCCGTCACATTCATGCACAATTTTTTACTCAAAGATTTAGTCTTAATTTAAGCAGAAGTTAGTAACGGTGTCTTAAAGAGTAAAATAAATTTTTTATCCTTACCTTTATTTTCTAAATTTATTCATTTTCTTCCCATTGCACTTATTCACTTAGATTAATATAACATTCAAAAAGTATTAATGCAATTTTATCCATCTCTAAAAGTTGAACATGAAATATTGAGAAAAGTTCCCCAATGGTATCAATTCATTCATATTATTAGTTCAAATATATTACAACAGTGTATTTTCTGAAATTATTATTTCAATTATATTTGGTTATCATATAAAATATCCACTAGAAATTAATGTTGCGATGATGAAATCATCTAATTTACTTTATAATTCTATAAATATACTTTAATTCAACCCACAAAGTTGAGATACCTTGAGGTACAACTTTATCATGAACACACATTTATTCTTGAGATACATGTGAGACTGATGATATATGAGAATATAAGGTTCAATAAAGACCTGGTGTGTGTTTACTTACCTGCCCTCTCTATTCCACTTACCTATCTCTTTCTATGAAACCTTTCACCTGGGACAACTAAAATATCTTTGTGCCCTCTCTAACACTGAAATTTGACACCATTTTTTTTCATAATATATTTTTGTTAATATTTAAAGCCAATTTTATACACTTGCATTAATAAAAATTTAAAAAGACGCATTTAATAGTTAAATATGTATCTACAACTATCCTAGAAGTTTTTTTTCTTTAACACCTTTTTATCCTGTGTTCCTTAATAAATGCAGAAAATTACATAGCCTGTCCAGTTAATCCATTTATTGAGTATTTTTGAGTGAAACTATGCTGTTGACCTAATAGTAGTTTCAGTGGAGCTGTTTCCACAACTTCTAAGGTCCTGCATAATAAGATGGAGACTGCTCAGCCATCAGATAGTGATTTCTCCTTCCCAGGAAATGGGACCTTATAGTGAGTTAGTTCCTTCACAGGGGACACAAATGGTATATGCTGAAATATGATCAAAAGTTGGGAAGAAAATATTGAAATAAAAGCATAGATTTGAAGTTTTGTTAATACAGCACATTACTATCAACTATTATAGTAGGAGTCAAGTTACCAAGACAGCATACAGACTAACCTCAACCAAGTTTTCATGTTCCCCACCTCCATCCAATTAAATAACCCATCCATAAATTGACCTTTCAAATTTTGACAATATATCACTAAAAGGACACCTCCTGATTGTGCAACTGAGTGTTTCTCTGATCCTTTTAAACACAATTGTTGTTTAAACACAACTTCACCATTAAACATGAATTACTGTGGCATTTGGCGGCACTGTGGTTGCAGTTAGAGCATGCACACTGTAGCCAAGTCTCAAATTTTAGCAGTATAAATGCTGGCACTGAAGCAAGCTGAATGTCAGGTGTCATTTTCTTGTGGACAATTGAGATGTTATTGGTTCAATAACATCTAAGCGGCTGCAAGTCAAATATTTAAACAATGAGGTGCATGTCTTTTGATGATCAATCTGCTAGGATGTACAATAGAGTTCTAGCAAACACAAAAGCAAAAAACCATTAAAGATTTCTTTAAAAGATCATGATTTTTTCAAATACAATTTTTATTTATTTTCCAAATTTACTCCTTTTCTTCCCATTGCAAATATTCTTTTAGATTAAAATAGTATTTGCAATTTTTCCTATGTTCAAAAATGTATTAATGCAATTTTATATCCATCACTAAATGTTAATTGTGAAACTCTCTAAAAAAATTAAACAAAAGAGACCCAATTATATCAATTCACATTAATTAGAATATTATTTTAATTATCCTAGAAAAATGTCTACTAGCACTGAGAGAATGTTGTGAGGAAATGATTATCATCTAACTGACTTTAAATCAAGTGAAAGCTTTCTGATACCTTAGGATGTTGAATTAAAGAAATTGGACTATGTGTATTGACTCATTATGTGGATCATTTTTTGACACTTATTACCTAGAAGATTGGTAACTTACCTTGAATATTTACCCAAGGTAATAAGACACCAAATAAATATTTCTCACTTCTAATTCTAAGAATAATATTTTAGGGTTCTTAGAGAACTATCTTCTTATCTGCTATCTGGTTTACACACTTGATAACAATAACATTTGAAACAGGCTGTGATATATTTTCTCATTCAATACTTTTGTCTGATGATGGCAACAATGCTGTTACTGAAATGTCACACTATTTATTTGGTCTTATTACATTGTGTTCATAATCTATAATCCAAATTGCGCCTTATCTTTTTACCTTGATTATCTAAATATAAAATCTAGGTGCTGTTCAAGAACTCTAGTTGATCTTTATAGTTGAAACCAACTTTCTATTTTTAAAAAATGTCTATTGTAACCCAACTTAGTATTGCAGAAGTGTCAACTTGGGGCACCTCTAGGCACATTGTAAGCTTGACTAGGTCATGTGGGTTACAAGAAGATATATCCATCATAGCCTACATGTAATTGCTGTACAAGCTGTCATAACCCCACCATAGCTTGTTACTACATGTGTAGAGGGGAGTCGGTGGAAGGATGGTCTAAACCATTGGTTTTCGACCGCTACGATTCGATTCCCACATTGGGCACTTTTTTCTGATTAAAAAAAAAAAAAAAGCTCCAATGGGCCCCGATTCTCACATAAGTCCAACCCCACCAGCTGGGGCTCTGGCACATTTGTAAGTGCAAAGTCGAACTGCTTTTCACATGTGTAGACATGTGGTGCACTTACAGTAAAAGCAGTCGTCTTTTTCTACCCACCATGATTATCATGGCCTGTACCACGTGTACTAGGGATAAGCAAAAAAAAAAACATGTGTAGCAATGTGGTATACTTAAAATATAAGCACTCATTCTCCATTTTTATTATTTCTTTTTATTTTCATCATTATTTTAAACCTAAAAAGCATCAATAAAATTCCTCTGAAATAGAGAAATGTAGCTTAAATTACTGAAACAAAAAAAAAAAAAAAAAGGTTTTATCAGGTGATTATTGAGCCTGCAGTCCATCCTGCCAGTAGGTGGGAATTCAATGCCTAAATAATTGATTAACTCATTTGTTCTCACAACATTATCTGTATAACTCTGGTATTGGTTGAAATCATTTAGTTGCACAACTCCGCCTTTGCCGGTCCCAAGCCTGGATGAAAAAGGAGGAGGGGGAGCAGTAACAAGCTCGCTAAAAAACCTGGGTTCAGCTGGCCCGGCTGATAGTACCCTGTAAGGGCTCCTGATCCAGGGATACAGGATGATTCTATACTCCATGTTAGGAGCGGCTGCACATGGCGTCTGTTCCTCATGTCAGAGGCGGCCATTTCTTTTGGAGCTAAGTCGGCCTGCCACTGAGTAGTGCTCCCATTCTTAATGACAAAGGCAGACGCATTTTACTTTACCGAGATAAGAAAGAGAAGAGAGAGAAACTTCTACTTACAAAGGAAAAGTCATTCACTTTCACAAAGTAGATGAAAGATAACACTATATGAACTTATTGAATGAGATGAAAATCTATAAATTCAAGAGACTGTTTGCATCCAATGTCATTTACTACAAGATATATAATTGTTTTCTATCCTTCCAGTTCTTGGGGAGAAATGTGTCCAAGTTGTTGGCCCAATCATGTAAGCTGATTTGTACTCACTGTGCTCATGAGGGTTCTTAAAGAACTAAGCAATTTGAGCTGAAGATGTTTTCATTTTAATCTCATTTTTCAATGAAAAGAGAACATTTAAGAGGTAACAATCACTTTGTATCAAACCCCTTGATACATTTTATAAAATAGAGCTTCCCTAAAGGAATTTCTCTGGAAGTCCTCCCTGGTGAGTCAGTCAGTTCACTTTGGGCTGGTATTTATGAAGGTCATCCCTTTATATAGAGAGCTGAATGCTACCTGGCAGATAGGGTGGTCAGTCTAATAGGTGGTCCTGGGAGTGTGGTGGGCTAGCTAGATCTATACAAA
Organism: Cordylochernes scorpioides; assembly: GCA_030710605.1. Lineage (NCBI taxonomy): Eukaryota > Metazoa > Arthropoda > Arachnida > Pseudoscorpiones > Chernetidae > Cordylochernes > Cordylochernes scorpioides. Next base: position 61,154,032 of record CP092868.1, read on the forward strand.
AACTCAATACTAAGTAAATGGTGAAATTATATGCTGCTATTTAAAGTAAGCACTACCAACCAACATCTGAAGCAATCAATGGCAGACATGCATTTTCCCCCATCATCAAGGCTTCATTGCCTTCAAGAAGTTGCTTAATTTTTAGGCAAACACTAGGCTAAAAAAAAAAGTCTACCATGATATTCTGTACCAGGTGTTAATGAAAAGGGGATTTTATGATATTCTTTTAACACTAGTATATTTCTAGCTACAGATAGTTTTGGGAGGGTTCATCCATCAATGGGGAGAACACTCCCTGCAGTTTGAACTACCAGATGACTAATAGCAGTGACGTTAGATGGCACTAGCTGTTTATGGTTGACATTGCAAGGGACATCTCTATTAGGAAGGCCCAACCCTTTGATCTGCTGATTGGAAGAACATGGACAGACCTACCTTACATTTCTTTTACCAACCGGTTAACAATTTACATTTTGGCTATTCAATTCTTGTTCAGTCGTCTACAAGAGGATTTAGGCAGCCATGAACTTGAAGCAGTTCAATTGGAAGGTGTTAATTTTACAAAAGAAATGACACCCAAGTTTAAGAACAGAGAGATATTTTATAATATCATATATATGAATATGAACCCAAAAAACTTGGAATATTATATAGAGATATGTATTGTCCAGAGAAGTCTTTCACAGCTAGTGAGAGGTTTCTTTATTATTTTATCACACATAGGACCTTGATGAAAAGCTGTTAACTTGAAAGTTGGTCCAATTTTATTTTAACAAAGAAAGGTATTGATATAGCTATTTAAAATTTAATGATTTTAAATAGCACCTGCCTTTTTTTTTTGTGATAAGGTATAATTTAGATTATGGATTCAGGAACAATGCTATTACAGAAACACTGTAAACATTTCAATAATTTTGATCTGGTCTGATTACTCTTTATTTTTATATAGTGAAACTGGTGTTGAGACTCCTTGCTAGATGTGCACGATGACAAGATAACAGTAACTACTATGGGAAAAGATGATTTAAGAATAAAGAATAGCCAATGTGTTGAGAGCTGAAGACATCCATAGAACTTGGTTCAGAATAGAATAGAGAATGACACTACAGATGAAGAACTCAGCTAAATAAAAATTTAAAAAATGCCCCAAACACCATAAGAAAAAAAAAAGAGGTCAATGTGTGTGATCCCCAAGAAAAGACAGGAAATGTATAGAGGGTGTTTTGCTCTCAATATGATGAACTAGTATATAGTGATGTGATCAAGATGGACTTCAAGGAAATCAAAGGTAGCAAGACTATCTGTTTGAGACCATACAAGACAAATTCCAGTGAACAGGAGGCAATAAACACTAACACATTTTTTAGACTATTTGTCAAGTGAAACAAAACTGGCTGAGCAATTTCATAAAAAAAGGACTTGAGTAGAAGGGAGGAATCTATATAAAGGCAAAGAAAACTACAAATCTAGAGAAGGTGCAAATTAAGTGTCAGAGCTCCTGTCACTCCCAGAGATATAGTGGAAGAGATGGTAGAGGAAAAATACTTGAAATGTGCTTGACTCTCAAATTAGAAGAAAAATGGCAAAGATGCAGTATATATTCAGATCTTGAACTAAAAAATTTAAATATTTTAAAAGGATCTATACCACAAAACACACTTAGGTGTACAAAACAGAATTAATGACTAAACACACACACACACAACCTTTATTAAGACATATAGGCCTATACATTGGATTCGCCTAGAAGTCTAAAAAGCATAGGAAAAGTGAAAAAGATATCTATATTTTTAAAAAATAATAATTATTATGACACACTTTTACACAACAACTGATAAGTTTAGCCAAATCAAGTTAAGGAAGATGAAAGATGAGGATTCAGATGTAATGTGACTATCCCTGATCAAGGACATCACAGAATGACAGTGTAAGAGCTGTTACCTTGAGAAGTAGGTAAAACGGCCACCTTGGTCTTTTCTCTACAGCACTTCTTTGTTCTCTATTTTTAGAGTCAACATTTCTATACTTTTTTGGGGTCTGCCAAATTTGTTGAAAGGCAAACATGAGTGTCTTGACACATGTATAACTCGGTATATGCTGGTTGACATGGAAGTGGAATAATACTTGGGATAAATTCATGCTATTATTATGTGGGTTATAGGGTAGTGTGACAGGACATCTATCCTAACTCCATGGAGCTAGGGGTATACTGGGGTCATTCAATATCTTCGTGATTACTCCATATGACTAATAACAAACACATTTTTCATCTTTCACAGGTTCTGTGTGTGTGACATAATGGAAATGTTATATTAATTTTACTAATTACCTATTGAGACCTATGCTTATTTAAAAAGGCTAAGGTAAGTCTTCTTAGTTGAGAAATAAAAATAATTTTAAATATAAAAACAAGAGGATTTATCAAAAAGAACATATATGCGGTGATTCCTCTTATTTCTTGAACATTGCTGAACTTTTAACACTTGAACCTAAATTTTATAAGCTTGAGAAAATATTATGAGATTATATCTTTTTTACTTGGTACAAAATTCTTCATATTTGTGAATAGGAAAATGAGGGGATAAATCTAAACTGACTATATCTAAAAATTCTGATGCCTTGGGATGATGAATTAAAGAAGTTGGATTGCAGTAACAAAAAATATATATTTTAATGCAGAGAATACTGAATATTGGAATAAAACTGTTTAATTTAAATGAGTCTTGTACATGGAAGTATTCTCAGTGCCTCAATCACAAACCTGTATTTGGTTCTAGAAAAGTGGTTTTAATTGTAGGTCAGAGTGTCCATCATCCCACATTTACAAGACATACAAGTAGTAAATAAAGGATTAAACTGGTCACTCCTGGAGGCGGTCTCTTATAACACTGTTGTGTGCAGTCTTTTAACCAAGATGAGAGACCAGGTTTAAATATGTTTCTCTACTATATATATATACCAATCCATATTTAAATCTTTACGTAAAAAAAAAGGCATATATTGAATTGAATAAAAAGATTTATTTGTCAAAATTTCGGTTGGCTCAATGCCAACCATTATCAAGGCATTACATTTTGTATTTTATACAAAATGTATGGTGTATAATGTAAAAAATCGTGAGATTGAAGTGTTTCTTATAAGGTTTATTTATTCAACCGAGCTTTCTCTCAAGCATTTCTTACCTTCCAAAAGAGTAAAAATGTTATACGTTCTCATTATTACTTCTGTGGAAGGGCAAAAATGCTTGAAAGCTCAGTTCAATAAAAAAAACTTACCTCACGATTTTAAACTTTTTCTAATACACTGATCCAGGCGATATTCCAACTTAGGTATAGTTTATACTAAATGTAATGCCTTGACAAAAGTTGTTGTTCGGCCAACCGTAATATTTTTATTCAATCCAATATATGCCTTTTTATTACCTAAATATACAAGGTATGATCAGTGGATAAGTTCCCAGGGACTGGTAGTATAACTTTATCTACAAAGTATGATCCTCCTGTATCAATGCATCGCCTCCATCTTTTCTCCCAACTAGCAAAACATGCTGCGTCCTCCGTAAGGCTTCTCAAGACATCCAGCGATTTTATCTCTTCTTTTGTGTCAAACCTCTTCCCTTTCATGATTATTTTCAATTTAGGATAAAGGCAAAAGTCATCAGGAGCTAAATCTGGAGAATAAAGAAGTTGAGAAGGATGTTGTTTTTGGCCAAGAAAGCAAGTAGTGAATGGGCTATGTGCAGGCGTGCATTGTCATGATGGAGGAACCAATCTTGACAGGACCACTTTTTCTTTTTTTTTTTTCTTTCTGATTGATTCCCTCAGGCAATGCAATATGCAAAGATAATATTGTGACTCCATCTGGCATAAATTAAGATGCACAAGTCCTTTGTTGTTGAAGAATGTTACAAGCAGGACCTTCGTTTTTGATTTGCACATTGACATCTTGCCAATTCAATCGTTTTCAACCATATATAGCATGAACTATGGGGGTTGGTGGAAGGAGGGTCTAAACCGTTGGTTTTCGACCGCTACGACCCGGGTTTGATTCGCGCATTGGCACTTTTTTCTGATTACAAAAAAAAAATGTTCCAATGGCTCCCTATTCTTGCAAAAGTCCAACCCCACCAGCGGGTGCAAGTAACCAAATGAGGCTCTGACACATTTGTAAGTGCAAAGTTGGAACTGCTTTTCACATGTGTAGACATGTGGTGCACTTACAGTAAAAGCAGTCGCTTACTTCTACCCACCATGATTATCATGGCCTGTACCACGTGTACTAGGGATAAGAAAAAAAAAATGTTTTGACTGATATCTAAACGTTTCTCCTTATGCTCCGAGGTTAACATACGAGGCACAAACTTACTTGCAGTTCTTTTCAGTCCCAGATCTTTGTGAATGATTTCCTGGCATAGTCCAAATGACATGGTGGTTGTTTTTGAAAGCTCTCTGATTGTTATCAGACAATTTCTAATGATAAAAACCTTTCAACATATTCAGCGGTGTGGACAGTCTGTGAGCGAGCCCCTTGGCTCATCAAATACTGACATCACACCTTTAAATTTTTTAAAACCATTAAAAAGTTGTCGTTCTTTTAGTATCCCCTTCTCCGAACACTTTTTGAATCATTAGCAAACTTTCAGAAACCCACTTACCCTATTTGAAACAAAATTTGAAACATACCTGTTGTTCAATTAAAAACTTGGTCCCAAAATTTGCAGAGCAGCTGAAGCTACCTTTGTTTTAAATAAAAATTTCTTGAACAATTAAAATAGCACGTGTCGCTAAATCTTTTTTACTGGGTACCTCGAGCCTTTAAAAAAAACAGTCAATTTTATTTAAACTCAGTTTTTTTAGAAACAAGTCTGGGAACTTAATGAAAATACCTTGTATTTATATATATACACTAATGGACAAACATAAGGAAGTGGAAAGTCTTTGAGGAGTAGGTGGAAGGGTGGTCTAAACTGTTGGTTTTCAACAGCTACGATCTGGGATTGAATCCCACATTGGGTTCTTTTTCTAAATAAAAAAAATGCTCCAATGGCCCCCGATTCTTGCAAAAGTCTAACCACACCACCGAGTGAAAGTAACCAAATGGGGCTCTGCCACATTTGTAAGTGCAAAGTTGAACTACTTTTCACATGTTTAGATGTGGTGCACTTACAGTAAGTTCTACCCACCATGATTATCATGGTCTGTACGTGTACTAGGGATAATTTAAAAAAAAAAACCTTGTATTTATATATATACACTCACAGACAAAACTTAAGGAAGTGGAAAGTCTTTGATGTCACCAGTCACCTTTTTTTGTTTGTTTTTTTGAAGGCAATTTTATTCACACTTGTTATCTTGAATAAAGGTCTGAATCCCGATATACATGCTGAAAGGTACAACTGCCTAATTTTGTCCATGACTGTATATAGAAAGCCCCCCTTTTCTTTTTTGGATCTTATAAAAAATAACCTTCATTAAACTATCCGATAGGACTTTTGAGGCAACCTTAATAAATGTAAGTTTTATCAGATTAAAAAAAAAGTGAGACAGGCAATCTTGGCTTGCAAAGATTATTAAAATTTATTTTTGATCAGCACCCCTTTTTGTTAAACTGTGAGACCAATAATGACAATTTTGCCTCTCAATTATAGCTCAAGATTTGGCAGAAAACAATTTGGACTCTATTAAAGAATCAAAAGGTATCCAGACCAAATCCAAACAAGTATGATATTCCAGTAAAGGTGTTTTTACCAAAAATTTCATTTATACCACCCTATTTGGATTTGATGCCTAGTGAAACATCTTATAATCCAAAAATATAATTCTAATAAATAATTATCTATTAATAATCTAGACATGGATTGAATTGGGTGCTATAAAATTTATAAAAATTCCTATGTTGTAAACCTGGAGGCTATTGTGATGATGGCCAAAGGAAGGAACCAATTCTAATTAATCAAGTGTTATATTTGAGTGAAGGCAAGAATTCTTCACATTTAGTACTTGGTCAATGTTTTCCCCTCTAAATATCAGAGAAGCTCTCAAATATATCCTTCTTGATAGCAAAGGAACAACTTGGATCATAGATCACAAGGTAGACAAAATAGATAGGCAACTCAAGGTAATAAGACCAAATCCAAATAAAGTGTGACATTTCGGTAACAGTGTTGTTACCATCTTCAGACAAAAGAAAGATGGTAACAATGTTGTTACCGAAACATCACACACTATTTATTTATTTGGTCTTATTACCTTGTGTTTATAATCCAAATTGTGCCTTATCATAGATAGGCAACTGTTATTTATTTAGTGTGGAGGAAACTACAATGTCCTCTCTCAAGGAAAAAATTAAGAGTAAACACTTCAAAAGTCATCTTGTGGAGGGGTGGGGGGACATGAGTTCATCTGACACATTGGAATTTTTGGGGGGAGAGTTTACATTCCACCCTAGAAAGGTCAGTGAACCTGACAATTCACTTTGCAGTTCTCAACTTGTATTTTGTCATATCACCACCTCCAAATGTCAAATCTCCTTATTTTAACCTCAAGGTGCTTCCTGCTGAATTAAAGTCATTTAAAATGGTAATTTAGTCAGGCATTTAAACTGTGCCTTTTTTGTTGTTGCATGCTTGGTAGTAATATTTCCTCAATATTAGTAGTAAAATGAAAATCAAATTGATGAGATACAATCCTAAGACCAAAGCCAAGTAAATCAATAGTAACACATAATAACTTTTTTGTAATTAACCTTGCTAACATGTAAAAAATTAAATCCTTTTATTTCAGGCTAAGAGGAAAATATTTCATTGTTCTAAGGTCAAAGAAAGGTGTACTAGGTGGTCTGATATCAAGGAGCATCTCAGCTAGAATCAAACTTTTTTAATGCAGCACCTCTCATGTTGAAAGGTTATACTGTATTATAGCAGCTATTCTCCAAAATGGATTGATACACGGTCCCCCATTGGACATTGAAACTGTCTCTTATAAATAAATGACTTGGAGGAGAGTGGAATAGTCAAAGGCATATTGCACATTTTATTGATTTATTTAGTTGAGTATTAAGCAATAATATGTAGAGAGATAATTCTACTAGGCTGTTCTCCCCATGTGGTGAATGGCCATCAGTTGTGGTGGTTAGCTGTAAAGAGCCGTCCCAATAAAAAAAAAACCACAAAGCCAATACTGGATGGATGCCCTTTCATTAAAAGTAAGTACAACCAAACAGTGTCTTAATACATGTTAGGGTCAGGCAGTCATGTAAGGTGTGATATCATCTGAAGCTGGATTGCTGCAGTATGCACTTTTGACTCTTTGAATCAATAACAGGCATTCATGAATTCCGCCTTTATAAAATTGATGCACACCTTTTTTTATTTACCAAATTAATTGACAATAAAGTAGAATTTATAGATTAGAAACACTAAAGGTAACAAGACCAAATCCAAGTAATTCCAAACAAAAGTGCTGAATTTCTGAAATGTCACATGCAGTTTAATCAATTAGATTTGGTCTTGCTACCTTATGTTTCAGGAGGTTGACAGTACCGCACAGCCAGAAATACATTCGGCTTCTCTAGATTTTAAGAGGTAATAGTTTTATATTTATTCTTCTAGATGTCAATCTTGCGGTGTTTAGTTGGCTTAACAAGGGTAGCACAATGTTTCCTTCATTAAGAAGATTTCATACAAAAGGTAATGATTGGCAACTTATAAAAAAAATAGACAACTTTTCTCACCAATCCGTACTTGAGTCCTTATATAGCCTCAGTCAAAACACCACATAACCAAGTAGGTGTTGCTAAATATATAGTAAAAAGGCAAAATCCTAAACAATTTTGTTTCTTATTCCCTTGTGCAAAGATTACATGAATTCCATGCTCATTGAGCTGATCTCATGGAATGGGGTGTAGGGTGCAGATTTTGTTGATTATAACACCATGATCCAGGCACACTTTGGTGAAAGTCTGACTTCCTGTAATTTGAGGCTGCTCCTAACATGGAAGCCTTTGCTGTCAACTCTACAGAGGCAGTTCCTCCATATCCCTGGAGAGGACCTTGCTGAGGTCTATCAACTAGGTCAGTTGAACTCAGGATTTTTAAAGAGGTATTTCTCCTCTTTCTAACAATGCTGCTGCTGGTCCGCCACTGCTGATTCATCAGTTATTTTGCTTGTTTCACAGCTGGCCTTCATATCCGAAGGTCGTTCCCCTATCCACCACCTGGGGATGCGAGTCACATAAATTGTATGGTGTTTTGGTAAAAGCATTGTGTAGACAAAAGACTGAATGAGGAAAAATTCTGCAGGGTTACACGCAGTTTTTAACTTTTGGTTTATAAATGGCAATGTGATGTATTTGGTTTTCAATTTTTCACTTTATAGATTTTGAATCAAAGCTTACACAATTAAAAAAAAATCGCAGCAAACTTAGTAACTACTCTAACACAGCTATTAAGCTTTCTTCGTATAACTTACAATATTCGTTATAATAATTTTAGGACCAAGAATTTATTTCTTTATAACCATGTTATAAAGGTTTTTTACTTGATGCAAAAATACTAATGTGTGGCCCAAATTTTTAGATATGCACTTTGCTACTAACAATTTTGTTCATCACTTTTTCCCAATTTGTCAAACCCCATTATAACATTTCTTGGGACCATCACATATAAAACTTATCACAATTCTAATGATATCAAAACCAAGTTTAAACAAGGATGTTTACTGTCCCCCCCCCAATTTGCTAGGATTTAAAATAGATATGTGCACAAACCATACAGCACATTTACAATAGGAGAAAAACCCTTTAAAATCTAAGCTATATTCTAGCAAGAATGGGGGAAATGGTTTCCATCTTGTTGGTCCACCAACTCCTGGCTATTGCCTATCTAGCACCTTTGGAAGACATCAAAAAGTTCTAACCTGAAATTTAGCAATTGTAGCAGCTTATTATATACTTGATAGACATTGCCACCGTGTTGGCATCTCTTAAAAATGGCATGCACAACACATCAATTTGTGTAAGTTTTCATAATCACTAGATCATGAAATTTTACATTCTCAAAATTCAAACTTTCCAGATCAATTCCCAATTGTATATCAGTTTTTTTTTTTACCAAATCAAATACCCATAGGATATTGTAATCATAGTGAGTAGGGTTTGCAAAAGCTTGTACTGTAACTAAACCTCGTGTCTTCCATGTGCAGAATCAGACATTAACAAAAATAGAAGAGATCGATAAAGCACAATTTGGATTATAATTCAAGAAAATAAGACCTAATCCAAATAATTTAATAGTGTGTGACGTTTCAGCAACAGCATTGTCACCATCATCAGACAAAAGAATAAATGAGAAAAAATATCACAGCAATAGTACCGTTATCAAGTGTTTAAACAAGATAACAGATAAGAAAAAATAGTTTTTAAGACAACTTGAAATATTATTTTTAGAATTAAAGTGATTTTTTTTTAATTTACAAGTTTTAAAGTTAAAAGAAATTTCAAGTTGTCTTAAAAAAACTATTTTTTCTTATCTGTTATCTTGTTTAAACACTTGATAACAGTACTATTGCTGACAATGCTGTTGCCGAAACGTCACACACTATTAAGTTATTTGGATTAGGTATTATTTTCTTGAATAGAAGAGATCCTAATTTAATCAATAATCAAGGGGTTGAATTTGAGCAAATAATGCCAGGCCCATTAAAGCAATTTATTATTTTTAAAAACTGGCCACAAAAAAATGGCATCACCTATACACACTTTAGAAAAAATTTTCAACTAGACAAATTGCTCTGAAATTAGGCTGTAATCAAAGTACTGTTGTAAGGATCTAGTCTCAGTGGTCAGAAGTTTAAGAAAGCCTGGCTCAGGTCACTCTAGAGCAGTGATTCTCAACCTTTTTTTTGTTGCGGCATTATTTTAAAGATTTGAAAATTTGGCGGCACAATTTTAGAATTTCGCGGCACACTTTTGCTAACTTGAATGCAAGAAAATTCAAATTATGTATCAATATTTCTATGCAAAATATAAGTAATATACATCTCTAACATTTAATTTGCTAATTTCGTTATTTTAAAAAGTAAAAAAATGAAAAAGAAAAACCAATACAAACGTGAACATAATCATATGACTAAAATTCGGCGGCACATTTTTAGAATTTCGCGGCACACAAAATTACCGCGGCACAGTGGTTGAGAATCACTGCTCTAGAGTAATAACAGAGAGAGGATAGTTGTAGTAGACAGGACAACAACTGTTCTAATGACTCAAGAACCTTTACATGTGCAGAATGAACCTGGACCATCTCTGAACACCATTTATAACCGCTTTATTGAAGCATAACTATGAAGTCACTGGCCTTTATTAAGAATTCCACTCTCTGCCAGACACAGAAGCAACGGGCTCAGCTGGTGTGAAGAAGATATCTTTAGGCTCAAGAATGGCATTTATTCTGATGAATCCAGATTCAGTTTGGGGGTTCATGACAACAGGATACATGTTAGAAGGGCATACAGCAAGGTTTCAGGGTCTGGGATGGCATCATCTATGAAAGTAAGACCTCTTTAGTCATTAAGGACAATTGACTGCTCAACTTGGCATTGCAGATGTGTTGTTTCAAAACCTGTTGTGTTACAATTTCTTGAGCACACTAATAACTCCATTTTCCAACAAGAAAATGCCCCAATCACATACAGCCAACATTTCACAAGCTTTCTTTCAAATGTTCACATCCCAAACTGGCCCACACACGTTCCCCAATTGAGCATTGTATTGGACTCGAGGAGAAAAATTTGGCAATCTCCAAAAGAAGTAATCTTCAACAACTTCTGTAAAAATTAAAATAGCTTGGTCTAGCCTCCCACAAGAAGCCATAAAAACCTGTATAACAACAGTATGCCTCACTGTGTAGCTGCTTGTAAACGTGCCAAAGGAGGAAACACCAAATATTGATAAAGCTGTTTCTCAATTTAATATCAATTATTTATCCCATTACCATTATAGAGAGCTCATCAATTTTAAGAAAATTTACACACAAGTATTTCTAGGTGATGCAATTTGTTTGTGGCCGGTAAATATCAATGACAAGTTATGAGTCCAGGTGTCAACATTTGCCAGGACATTCTTACCGTCAACACTTAGACATACAACTTATAGTATAAACCTGTTGGATCTAAACTTCAATTTGGAGCAAGAGATTTGAAACCAAGGCCTAATTAAAGAAACATTTGATTAACTCTGTATTGAGAGCTTTAACAAATACCAGCAAGTTACTTGAGAGTAAAGTAACATTCCATGACCTTTGCAGACATTCTATTCAAATTATACATTTTTCAAATTACCTTTTTTTTATTACCAGCATTGTTTCTACAAGAACTCTGTTGTCTAACTATACTCATATCAAATTTACAACTATCAATTGTTTGTATAAATTGTTTAATTTAGTTACCCTGAGGATCTAGAGTTGCTTCACATTTGAAGTGGATCATTCTTTTATAAGTGTTAGTGCCAAGAAGTAATAAAAGCTTTACCCTTAGGTAACAAATTTTTTATGAAAGGACAATTTTGATATATTTTAATTATATATTTTTTATTAACATCTACCTTTCAAGAGCTTGAACTCTTGCCAAGCCTCAGAAAGAAAGGCCTCAGTCAATTTTTAGCTATTTGTTCTCAATTCCAATTGAAGCCAAGGCCATTTATTCTTGGCTGCATTGGAAGTGGCAGGCAACATTCACTGCCATTGGTACAAATCCACAAAAATTTCTCCAAGACATTGTCATATTTGAAAACATTTTTCATTATCTGCTTAGTAACCCTTATTAGAAGCCATTGTTTTAGCCACCCTTACATAAAAAATTACAAAGAACCCATCTGGGAATTGCCAAGATTCCTCAACAACTGGCTGTATTTTGTGTAAAAAAAAGTTGTCCTAATTCCAAGTCAAAGCAGTAACTTGTCATATGTAGCTAAAACCAATAGTTATCAATAGGACTTGGACAGTGCTTATGGTAGGTTTTACTATATATGTACTAAGTCTTTACAACCATTTCTCTACTTTACACAAGTTATTATCAAAATAACTCGTTACAAACAAGCTAAACACTTTTAAAGTCTAATGGACATATATACATATTCTTAAGATAATAAAAAATGGGGGGATTTCTCCTTAACTGATAAAAAATATCTACAACTAATGAGGCTATATACAAAAGCTATGTACACATCAAGTGGCTATATAACATGCCTGGTTACAGTTGAAATGGTGTGACATTTGGCTATGTTACAAGTTAAGCAGCCATTACAAGCCAATTAATTCATCAGCTTATCAGATAAGATAGTGAATGTCTGTAACCAAGATAAGTGGCAAAACCTCCTGATATAGCTAGCAAATGTCCTCCTACACAAAAAATGAATACTACACTTCAATGCATGGGGTGGCCTACTTCTCGGGTAGGTTAGACAATTCAGAAAAGGAAAATTTTTCAAAGAGCTGGTAACTGATTGTAAGATAGCACCAGTGATAAGGTTTCATTGATTCTGTGTAGCAGTCACAAACTGTCATTTGACTACAAAAATTGCACCTCTATGTATAAAGGAGGACTGTCCAAAACAAAATATCTTTGGTGTTGTGGGAGATTTGGACAGTCCTGCTTGGAGAGTGGGGGTTAATAGAACAAGAATAAAGCTAAGGCCTAAGTTGTGTTTTAGAAATACTTTTATTGAAGACACATCCTTACACATATATATATATATATAACATAAATAATGTATAAAAACAAATGGTGGGGGGCCTCTACAAAGGAGAATAAAAGAGGTGAGAGAAAGTACGATGATGCCTGCCTATGTGGAGTAGTCAGTCAGCCCCTACTGCTCTTTCTAGCCAGCCTACAAAAAAAAGTAATAATAAATCCTCGTGTCACACACACAGGAATTAGAGAGACAAGAGAAATGGTAAGATCCTAGTTGGTGTGTTAACTAGGATCCAACCATTACAACATCCAGGAGTTAGAGAGAGAGATACTTACTGTCTTAGCGCCTGTAGCCTCCTCCGTTGCCAGGTCCATAATTGCCTACACACATAGTTTAGCCACAGGTGGGAGGAGGTGTGCAAGCACCCAACTCACCTCCGTAGGGTCCAGATCCTCTCTGACCATTATAGCCACCACCGTTGCCACCACCCATGTTAGGGCCACCTGAACCCCTCATGGGACCGCCACCGTAGTTTTGGTTGCCATAGTTCTGGTTATAGCCATTGCTGTTCCATCCATTGCCGCCATTGGGGCCGCCTTCATAGCCACCGCCTGCACACCAGGTGCCATTTAGCAACCACAAGACAGAAGCCACTCCAAACTTACCCTGGTTGCCACCCCAAGGGCCTTCGTTACCATAGCCACCACCATTTCCATAACCTCCTCCCTGGGGACCGCCATAGCCTGAAACAACCATTTATAATTTTAATATTTGAAAAAAAAAAGTTAAAACTTGCTGTTGGCAATGATAGCCTGATCATATTAGCCTATTGTATTTAGCCGGCTCATGTATCTGAGGTAAATTGTGAAACTTTGTTACAACAAAGTGAATTGCACATCTTAAATATTAGTGTAAATAGAGCAATTATACAAACATGTCTTACCTTGTTGTCCTCCGTAGCCACCTCCGGCATTATTGCCCCAGTCACCGCCTCCTATACCACCAGAGCATTATGTTAGCCACCCCGCACCAAATCACACCAACAGTTCGCCGGGCAGGTTGCAGGCTTCTAAAGAAATCCCCTTCTGAGCTGCAGGGTCCAACCAACCAACCATAACATGCATTCTTTTTTATAACAACCTAAGGACCAACTGTAGCTCTTACTTACAATTATAAGGAACTCCTTAAAAGCTGCCACCGCCCTAAATATGGGGGGGAAAATAAGGCACAAATTTACCATAACCACACACTAGATTTAAAAAACAAAAAGGGGCATTTTTCCCAAAGAAACCAGAAAAAAAAAAAAAAAAAGATGCATTAACAGAGAGGGAGATATTTTAACAAAAAGGGGATAAAACAAGAGTTACCTACCTCCCATTGAACCATAATTGCCCCTTGGGGCCCTGAAGCTCTCCATTTCTTGCTTAGACAAGGCCTTCTTAACGTCTACGCGTTTCCCTTTAAGAATATGATTCTTTTGCACTAGCAAAAAAAAAACGTAAATTTTTATAACATCAACTTATTAAGGATAAAAATAAAAGCAACAAAAAAAGGGGGGTGATGAAAAAGCAAGCCTTACAGACAATCTTGTCAACTGCATCATAGTCGTCAAACTCTATGAAGGCAAAGCCTCTTTTCTTCTGCGTCGCTTTGTGCAGCACGATGTTGACTTTGGTGACATTGCCATACTGGCCAAAGTACTGGCGTAGGTCCTCCTCCTCCACCTCATCCTTCAAGGCTCGGACAAAGATCTTCTTGACTGTTGCCTGTGCCTCCGGCTTGCCATTATCCTAAAGACACACTCAATTCATAGTGCCTAAGGCCCTCCCTTTAGGGAAACCTAAAAAAAAAAGCCATATTCTTTTTTTAAAAGTTTACAAAGAATTTCTTTTTCAACAAATGATGTCCCAACAAATATATGTTTTGGTTGCAGGTATTTATACCAAGTTATATTCAATAATAAAATTCATAAATGCAGTGGCAGCAATATTCATTATCAAAAATAAATATATCCCAATCAATATATTTTAAATACAAATAAGAAGAAAAATTTATAGGTATGACAGATTGGAGGAAGTAATGCCTAGACAGCATTCTGACAAATGATTCCAGTCCTTTTGAAATGGGTGATCTTTGGATGCTGCAATACTTCTTCCAAACTGCAAAATAAACTACCAAGCAAAGACAAATTTTGATAAATTTTCATGGTGAAATATTTTTTAAATCAGAAAATTTGAACTAATTTTTTTAAATAAATATTTGACAAATTTTTAATTAAAATATGTTTTTGTGAATATATTTTTTACTTTATAAATATTGAAATATTATCTACCTAACATGACGTAAAGTTAAGGCTTTTGAGACGATGAAATAACTTCTTTTGGTATTTTTACTTACCTCCCTTGGTACAGCCCTTTTTGTTTCAACATCCCTCCCATCGATCTTATGGGGCCTTGCTGCTTGAGCAGCATCAACCATTTCAGCCTCTTTGTAGGTGATGAAGCCAAAACCTCGTGATTTGCGTGTGCTGGGACTTTTAACCACAACGCAATCGACGATTTCTCCCCATTGAGAGAAGTGATCTTTAAGAGTATCTTCTTCAGTCTTATAATGAAGACCGCCGATAAAAAGCTTGCAGTATTGTTCCTGAGGATTCCTCTGAAACATAAAATGGTATTAAAATAAATAATTAAAAACTTTTTAATGATTTTCTAAATATATCAAAATGTTACAAAACAAGATTAAAAAAAAAAAAAGCAACGGCTGTACAATAGGTTAGGCTTAACAGAGAAAGGGTACGCCGTTTCAAATTTAAGAAAATATTTCAAATATTTTAGATAAAAAATATTATAAATTGTTTAAAATAGCATACCATGTTTTTTCTTAATAAATAAAATTGTTTACAAAGGTTTGTTTATAATAAAAAGGTAAAAATGCAATTCAGAGCGGCAAATATGAAACGTAAAATGGCGTCCAAAGGAGCTGTTAAAGGATGATGATTTAAAAAAAAAAAAGAATATCAATGCACTTTCTAAAAATTAATTTTATTTTACACCTTTCAATTAGAGTTAAGTACTGGACTCAATAAAATAATTTTATTAGATATTGATTTTATTAAAATTTTAAAATTTAATTATCATTAGCTTATTCATTTTTAAAATATAAAATTAAATATATTCAGTTTGTTAAATTGCAATTTGCGCCAAATTTAAAATATTGATTTTTCCAGCCAAGTTCAGTAAGAGTGAATGATGCATGCGGAGAGAAAAGAATATAAATTATAATTATAAAATATTAACATGAAAGACCTAGGGCGACAACATTACACAAATACTTTACAAGGTTTCCATAAATATGGATCTTTAAATATCTGAAGCAAGAAACTTAGAAGTTATTCTGATAGAATTTTTCTTGGACTTGAAAAACTTTGAATGATTAGCAAGAAATTTTAGAAATTGATAAAAACTGGATTATAATTTGTTTCAAACAAAACTTTGAAATTAAACTTTGCCAAATTTTTATATATCTGCAACCTAATGAATCTAACATTGCAACAAAATACTCACTTGTATAGAAGATAAACCATCATGGCTATAAAAATTGCTGATAGCTGGAGACTTCTTTTTCACATTGGTCTGCAGTGGGAGTTCACAAACTGATTGAATTCCCTTTATTTTTTTTCATTAGCATGTAACTCTAAGGACCAAGTAACAAGCATGATTATGGCTCTCTTTTCTTTTATTTCCCAAAGAGACCTGGCTCGCTCTGCTGAATAATTTTTCCCCTCAAGACACCAGACCTCATCCTCCAAAATTCGCTCAAGCAATGTTTCCCATCGTAGGAGGTCACAAGAGCCATACAGCGCTTTGGTAGAAGAAAAGCTTCAAGACCAGATGGCATTGATTCCATTTGCATAAATATATGGCAGTATATTCATCAAATGCCCTAGACTAGGTCACTTCCCTCGCCCATGGAGAAAAGGTCGCCTCATACTCCTACCAAATACTTCCAATTCTGCCAACAGTCAATTGGCGAGGTATAGACCAATCACTCTTCTAAACACCATGGCTGCAACATCTTCGTACACATTTATTTTTAGCAAATCTTTATTGTCTTAGTAAAGTCTGATACAGCCTTTTATTGTTTATTTCCAGAACGCCAAAAAGTGACAAAAACAAATCAAAAAGGGATGATGATAACCTGCGTCTTGCAGATTAACATTTTCATAGAAACATATATATATACATATTTATTGCTAGCTATATATCACCATCTTCTCTCTTCAAACACGAAATCTCACAGGCGGTCTCCTCGCTCGAGGTGGGTTCCGCCTTAGGACAGGACCCTCCTCTTTCAAGGCCTCGGGGTCCAGCGAGCGAAGAGGCTCCAATCCTGGTCAGACTGAAAAGGCTCGCCGATGAATGGCTCTTTGACAACCAATTTGGATTTGTTCATGACACATCAGCAGAAGGATCCCTCGCCAAAATTACCCAGTTTGTCTATAAAAGGCAGGTCCACTAGAGAAAAACGCTGGTCCTCAGCCTAAACATTAGCAAAGCATTTGACACAGTCTGGAGACTGGCCATTATACAAGGTCCTGAACGCCTGACTTGCCTCCATTTACTGATCTGTCTTGTGTTAAGTTTTTGGAAAACAGGAGGATGTCTTTCTACGCGTGGACAGCAACGGCCTTCACATTCTCTCAGCTTGGAACTCCCTAGGTTTTGTACTAAGCCCATTTCTGTGGAATGTCATCGCCCTGTTCCTCTTCATCATACCCCATTAGAAAGAGTTTACTAGTTGACTATGCAGATAACTTCCCCCTGTTAACTAAAGTTCCGCTGTCTGCCAACTAAAGCCATTAACAACTTTCTGGATAAAATCGCTTCATGGAGCACTTAGAATGGACTTGATCTGAATCCAAAAAAGACACAAGCCTTGTATCGCTCCACTACGATTCTGGACTATAAAAATTCTTGGCCAACTTATCACTATTAGAAAGATTATCTCCATTTTTTGGGGTGGAATTTGACCAGATGAAGATTTTTATCTCATTCATAGGTGTTGAGCAATTGTTCACGAGATCCAAAGGAAATTCAGTATTTTCTATGCTGCTGGCGTCAAAATCTTCCAGTCAGTGGTCTCCCGGCCTTTCTATATGCAGTGTCAGCTTGGAGTCTTCGTGCTTCCTTCAAGGAGCATCTATTAAACATTTGCAAAACATTTATTGAGAGAGGGCTCTTGCACTTCAACCATACCAGTCATATACCTGATGGGGAGCCCTCCTTTTAACATTATCATCGAGGATCGTCTGGCTTACCTAAAGGAGATCAAGAAGTGGAACTAATAATCAAAGCCAGGACCTGCTGCGCTGCCATACCCCCATTCAGATGACCCCTATTCTCCAGTTTGAATCTTGAAGATGAATATTTATAACAATGCCATTAATTTTCACAGATGGATCAAAAAGTGATTCAGGCATTGGTCCTGCTATTAACTTCCCTTCCCAAGAACATCAGCCAGTTCTTCTATGGCTTCATTCACATTGCACTGCATTAGGGAAAATTTTCAATAATAACAAAAAAAAAGAAAAAACTTTGCAAAGGCCTGGAAATTCATAAAGGAACCATCAAATATGGAAAGGAAGACCAAAAGTAAAGTTTTATATTAACAACAATATTATCAATATTAATCTACTTATATAATTGCCTTATTCTGTCTGTGTGAAGTTCACTGTCTGAAGTTCACGGATAAATTTTGGTCATCAACGCGCGCATCATCATTATGATGATTATCATTATCTAATGATAATAATAATAATAATTATTATTATTATACTTATCTACTTATATAATTGCCTTATTCTGTCTGTGTGAAGTTCACTGAGTGAAGTTCACAGATAGATTTTGGTCATCAACGCGCGCATCATCATTATGATCATTATCATTATCTAATGATAATAATAATAATTATTATTATTATCTATCTACTTATATAATTGCCTTATTCTGTCTGTGTGAAGTTCACTGTCTGAAGTTCACGGATAGATTTTGGTCATCAACGCGCGCATCATCATTATGATCATTATCATTATCTAATGATAATAATTATAATAATAATTATTATTATACTTATCTACTTATATAATTGCCTTATTCTGTCTGTGTGAAGTTCACTGTCTGAAGTTCACGGATAGATTTTGGTCATCAACGCGCGCATCATCATTATGATCATTATCATTATCTAATGATAATAATAATAATTATTATTATTATTATACTTATCTACTTATATATTTGCCTTATTCTGTCTGTCTGAAGCTCACGGATGGGATTTTTCATAACCATCGGTGGTTCAGTGGTAGAATGCTCGCCTGCCACGCGGGCGGCCCGGGTTGATTCCCGGCCGATGCATTTTTTTTTTTTTTTTACAATTTTTAAAACTCATTTATATATTATACAAGAATGACATCCACGGCGCCAATTTATAATTGTAACGAATAGTATTTGAATAAAAGCATTTAATCGGGTAAAACCCGGGCGTTGCCCGGGTCATTTGTATCTACTTATATTGAAATAATAATTCCTTCACTAAACTTTAAGAACGAAATACTTGATGAGGAAAGAGTTTCTTTATTACACAAAATTAGTTCACAAGCTTTCGGGCACAATCACCCTTCTACTGGTGTAAAACGAGACAAAATTATTAGTGGCATTCAGCTATATACATATATACAAAAAGTAAGAAAATAAGACAGATATGTAAAATTGTGCCAGAGAAAATTAACATAATATTGGAGGATCATTCATAAAATTAAGCAAAGCAAGTAAATAAACGTATAATACATTCAATACTTGGCTATTACAGAAACTAAGTATGAACAACGACTGTTAAACGAAATAAAACAAAATAAAATAGAAATAAAATAAAATAAAATAAAATAAACCAAAATTGCCATTGACGTGTAAAAGTATAAGTAAGTTAATGAAAACTAGATCTTTCAGGTAGGAGGTTCCAGTACTAAATTATCATATATTTCAGGAAGGTCTATTGCTCTATTGATGCTTTTAAATTTTTTGGTGAGTATAGCTTCCAGGACCAATCGCTGGTGTTTGTTCTTAATCTCATGATAATGGGCCGAGGGGTTATAGATATTGAATGTGTGGCCTGTGTCCCGTATGTGTTGGTAAACTAGAGAGCGGGGATCTTTCCTTTTTACCGATCTATCATGCTCCACCATTCTGGTCTTCACCATTCTCCCAGTCTCTCCGACATACTTGGCATCACACTGCTCACATGATATGGAGTAAATGGCATTGTGATAATTAAGGGAATCAATGGTTACACTACTTCTTGCTATTGTCTGTTTTAGTTTGGTTGCCAGACTGAGTGTGTTGGAGAAATATGAGTTTACCCCATATCTATTCAGAATTCGTGCTATGGCCGCCGATTTGTAAGAGTATGGAATAAAACAGGTGGACCGGTATTGAGCAGTATTTCTTATTCCTGAGAAAACATAAAAATGTTTGCAAACAAAGGATGTCGGATAGCCTGCAGAGTTGAGATTCTTGATTATGTTCTGTTTCTCTATTGCCTGGAAAGATGGAAGGGAACAATGGGTGTGTATACGCTTAGATAAAGTTTTTATAATACTGGTTTTTTGGGAATTGGGACAACAGGAAGTGTAATGCGTGTAGTTGGGGAGGAAATCTTTTTTGTAATATACGGTAGTGTGGTAAGAGTTTGGAGTTTGAATTATTAGAACATCAAGGAATGGTATTACACCCCCTTGAGCTATTTCTATGGTAAACGACATATCCTCATTGTAACTGTTAAGGGATGCTAATATAGTTTCGTATGAACTCTGATCACAGACACAAAAGATATCATCTACATATCTGCGCCATAACACGATATCTGTTCTATGTTTTTCATTGATTGATTTGTCAACCATGATCATCACCAATTCTGCTGCAACTGTTGAAAACGAACTCCCCATTGGGGAACCCCGTATCTGTCTGTATGCTTGCGACTCAAATTTAAATACACTCATATTTAGACAAATATCTGCCAGGCATACTATTGTTTGTATGGTGGATGCATCGGTCTGTATTTCTGTCAGGAAGGCAACCATGCTTTCTCTAATAACTGAGTGGGGTAAGCTTAAAAACAATGAAACTACATCATAAGAGCACATTATGGTGTTTGGACCAGGGGAAATTTTCCATAACTCCTCAATGAAATTAGGTGTGTTGTGTACCGTGAATTTATGATTATATTGTTTTAGTAACGGGGAGAAAAAATTAGATAAATACCTGGCTAATGGGGCTGACGGTGATCTGTGACAGGCTACGATAGGGCGCAGTGGGACATTAGGTTTGTGTATCTTAGGTAATCCATATATGTAGGCGTCTGTGGTAAGGCGTGATGTGAATAATTTGAATTCTTCTGAGTTAATCTGGGAGAGTCTTTTTTGTTCTAATAGAGCTTTCCTGAAATCCTGATAGGTGCGAAGCTTGGCATCCTCATCTATGGGAATAAAAGTAGATTCATCTGTAAGGACGTCCATCATTTTGGATCTATACGTTGAGATATCCATAACGACTGTCTTTGATCCTTTATCAGAGTTGCAGATTATGATGTCACTCCGATCTTTCAACCAATGCCAACGCCATTTACTCCATATCATGTGAGCAGTGTGATGCCAAGTATGTCGGAGAGACTGGGAGAATGGTGAAGACCAGAATGGTGGAGCATGATAGATCGGTAAAAAGGAAAGATCCCCGCTCTCTAGTTTGCCAACACATACGGGACACAGGCCACACATTCAATATCTATAACCCCTCGGCCCATTATCATGAGATTAAGAACAAACACCAGCGATTGGTCCTGGAAGCTATACTCACCAAAAAATTTAAAAGCATCAATAGAGCAATAGACCTTCCTGAAATATATGATAATTTAGTACTGGAACCTCCTACCTGAAAGATCTAGTTTTCATTAACTTACTTATACTTTTACACGTCAATGGCAATTTTGGTTTATTTTATTTTATTTTATTTTATTTCTATTTTATTTTGTTTTATTTCGTTTAACAGTCGTTGTTCATACTTAGTTTCTGTAATAGCCAAGTATTGAATGTATTATACGTTTATTTACTTGCTTTGCTTAATTTTATGAATGATCCTCCAATATTATGTTAATTTTCTCTGGCACAATTTTACATATCTGTCTTATTTTCTTACTTTTTGTATATATGTATATAGCTGAATGCCACTAATAATTTTGTCTCGTTTTACACCAGTAGAAGGGTGATTGTGCCCGAAAGCTTGTGAACTAATTTTGTGTAATAAAGAAACTCTTTCCTCATCAAGTATTTCGTTCTTAAAGTTTAGTGAAGGAATTATTATTTCAATATTTAAACTACTATGAATATTTCTGAACGAGAAATTGAGAGATACATGAACCTGATTCATAAGAAATCATTGCAGTTAGCCAGATGGCGTTGTCATCTTCAGTTTAACCGCCGTTGCTTGAGCCTCGACTTTATCCCTCCTTCCCTGCGTATCAAGGATCCAGTACGAAATCCGTTTTCTGAGAAGGTCATCCACAACACCCACCGTCAACTTCTACGTTCCAGATTCCGAGGATGCATGTCTAACATAAGATTCATATCAAAGTCCCTTAAGGGCCTCTTAACTCTCACCGCACAATGTGTTGCGCCCCAAATCCTTACCTCGTTCATAGTACGCATTACTGATGAAATTCGAACCCAGAATTCCTTACTTAATAAGAAGCATGATAAGAAGTTTTATTTTTGGTCGAAAAAGTATGGTTTTCCATACCAGGCTACTGCGGAAGACCACCGTCGAGTCTTGAACCTCTCCAGTACTGAACTTTCAGAAGCAGAGATCTCCTTGCTATCTAAGGGCTTGAATTATCGCAATGAAGCCAAACCTGATGTCCCTAGGATCATCAGCGGTGTAGAGGCTTCTATTAAGGACCTTAGTAACCAGGCGAAAAATGATATTAGAAGCCGTATCTCATCCGTACTCATGAATCCCACAACCCAAAATCCTCAGGCCCGCATGGAGAGAACCATTATGAAAAGGTTGAAAGATCGGAGTGACATCATAATCTGCAACTCTGATAAAGGATCACAGACAGTCGTTATGGATATCTCAACGTATAGATCCAAAATGATGGACGTCCTTACAGATGAATCTACTTTTATTCCCATAGATGAGGATGCCAAGCTTCGCACCTATCAGGATTTCAGGAAAGCTCTATTAGAACAAAAAAGACTCTCCCAGATTAACTCAGAAGAATTCAAATTATTCACATCACGCCTTACCACAGACGCCTACATATATGGATTACCTAAGATACACAAACCTAATGTCCCACTGCGCCCTATCGTAGCCTGTCACAGATCACCGTCAGCCCCATTAGCCAGGTATTTATCTAATTTTTTCTCCCCGTTACTAAAACAATATAATCATAAATTCACGGTACACAACACACCTAATTTCATTGAGGAGTTATGGAAAATTTCCCCTGGTCCAAACACCATAATGTGCTCTTATGATGTAGTTTCATTGTTTTTAAGCTTACCCCACTCAGTTATTAGAGAAAGCATGGTTGCCTTCCTGACAGAAATACAGACCGATGCATCCACCATACAAACAATAGTATGCCTGGCAGATATTTGTCTAAATATGAGTGTATTTAAATTTGAGTCGCAAGCATACAGACAGATACGGGGTTCCCCAATGGGGAGTTCGTTTTCAACAGTTGCAGCAGAATTGGTGATGATCATGGTTGACAAATCAATCAATGAAAAACATAGAACAGATATCGTGTTATGGCGCAGATATGTAGATGATATCGTTTGTGTCTGTGATCAGAGTTCATACGAAACTATATTAGCATCCCTTAACAGTTACAATGAGGATATGTCGTTTACCATAGAAATAGCTCAAGGGGGTGTAATACCATTCCTTGATGTTCTAATAATTCAAACTCCAAACTCTTACCACACTACCGTATATTACAAAAAAGATTTCCTCCCCAACTACACGCATTACACTTCCTGTTGTCCCAATTCCCAAAAAAAACAGTATTATAAAAACTTTATCTAAGCGTATACACACCCATTGTTCCCTTCCATCTTTCCAGGCAATAGAGAAACAGAACATAATCAAGAATCTCAACTCTGCAGGCTATCCGACATCCTTTGTTTGCAAACATTTTTATGTTTTCTCAGGAATAAGAAATACTGCTCAATACCGGTCCACCTGTTTTATTCCATACTCTTACAAATCGGCGGCCATAGCACGAATTCTGAATAGATATGGGGTAAACTCATATTTCTCCAACACACTCAGTCTGGCAACCAAACTAAAACAGACAATAGCAAGAAGTAGTGTAACCATTGATTCCCTTAATTATCACAATGCCATTTACTCCATATCATGTGAGCAGTGTGATGCCAAGTATGTCGGAGAGACTGGGAGAATGGTGAAGACCAGAATGGTGGAGCATGATAGATCGGTAAAAAGGAAAGATCCCCGCTCTCTAGTTTACCAACACATACGGGACACAGGCCACACATTCAATATCTATAACCCCTCGGCCCATTATCATGAGATTAAGAACAAACACCAGCGATTGGTCCTGGAAGCTATACTCACCAAAAAATTTAAAAGCATCAATAGAGCAATAGACCTTCCTGAAATATATGATAATTTAGTACTGGAACCTCCTACCTGAAAGATCTAGTTTTCATTAACTTACTTATACTTTTACACGTCAATGGCAATTTTGGTTTATTTTATTTTATTTTATTTTATTTCTATTTTATTTTGTTTTATTTCGTTTAACAGTCGTTGTTCATACTTAGTTTCTGTAATAGCCAAGTATTGAATGTATTATACGTTTATTTACTTGCTTTGCTTAATTTTATGAATGATCCTCCAATATTATGTTAATTTTCTCTGGCACAATTTTACATATCTGTCTTATTTTCTTACTTTTTGTATATATGTATATAGCTGAATGCCACTAATAATTTTGTCTCGTTTTACACCAGTAGAAGGGTGATTGTGCCCGAAAGCTTGTGAACTAATTTTGTGTAATAAAGAAACTCTTTCCTCATCAAGTATTTCGTTCTTAAAGTTTAGTGAAGGAATTATTATTTCAATATTTAAACTACTATGAATATTTCTGAACGAGAAATTGAGAGATACATGAACCTGATTCATAAGAAATCATTGCAGTTAGCCAGATGGCGTTGTCATCTTCAGTTTAACCGCCGTTGCTTGAGCCTCGACTTTATCCCTCCTTCCCTGCGTATCAAGGATCCAGTACGAAATCCGTTTTCTGAGAAGGTCATCCACAACACCCACCGTCAACTTCTACGTTCCAGATTCCGAGGATGCATGTCTAACATAAGATTCATATCAAAGTCCCTTAAGGGCCTCTTAACTCTCACCGCACAATGTGTTGCGCCCCAAATCCTTACCTCGTTCATAGTACGCATTACTGATGAAATTCGAACCCAGAATTCCTTACTTAATAAGAAGCATGATAAGAAGTTTTATTTTTGGTCGAAAAAGTATGGTTTTCCATACCAGGCTACTGCGGAAGACCACCGTCGAGTCTTGAACCTCTCCAGTACTGAACTTTCAGAAGCAGAGATCTCCTTGCTATCTAAGGGCTTGAATTATCGCAATGAAGCCAAACCTGATGTCCCTAGGATCATCAGCGGTGTAGAGGCTTCTATTAAGGACCTTAGTAACCAGGCGAAAAATGATATTAGAAGCCGTATCTCATCCGTACTCATGAATCCCACAACCCAAAATCCTCAGGCCCGCATGGAGAGAACCATTATGAAAAGGTTGAAAGATCGGAGTGACATCATAATCTGCAACTCTGATAAAGGATCACAGACAGTCGTTATGGATATCTCAACGTATAGATCCAAAATGATGGACGTCCTTACAGATGAATCTACTTTTATTCCCATAGATGAGGATGCCAAGCTTCGCACCTATCAGGATTTCAGGAAAGCTCTATTAGAACAAAAAAGACTCTCCCAGATTAACTCAGAAGAATTCAAATTATTCACATCACGCCTTACCACAGACGCCTACATATATGGATTACCTAAGATACACAAACCTAATGTCCCACTGCGCCCTATCGTAGCCTGTCACAGATCACCGTCAGCCCCATTAGCCAGGTATTTATCTAATTTTTTCTCCCCGTTACTAAAACAATATAATCATAAATTCACGGTACACAACACACCTAATTTCATTGAGGAGTTATGGAAAATTTCCCCTGGTCCAAACACCATAATGTGCTCTTATGATGTAGTTTCATTGTTTTTAAGCTTACCCCACTCAGTTATTAGAGAAAGCATGGTTGCCTTCCTGACAGAAATACAGACCGATGCATCCACCATACAAACAATAGTATGCCTGGCAGATATTTGTCTAAATATGAGTGTATTTAAATTTGAGTCGCAAGCATACAGACAGATACGGGGTTCCCCAATGGGGAGTTCGTTTTCAACAGTTGCAGCAGAATTGGTGATGATCATGGTTGACAAATCAATCAATGAAAAACATAGAACAGATATCGTGTTATGGCGCAGATATGTAGATGATATCGTTTGTGTCTGTGATCAGAGTTCATACGAAACTATATTAGCATCCCTTAACAGTTACAATGAGGATATGTCGTTTACCATAGAAATAGCTCAAGGGGGTGTAATACCATTCCTTGATGTTCTAATAATTCAAACTCCAAACTCTTACCACACTACCGTATATTACAAAAAAGATTTCCTCCCCAACTACACGCATTACACTTCCTGTTGTCCCAATTCCCAAAAAAACAGTATTATAAAAACTTTATCTAAGCGTATACACACCCATTGTTCCCTTCCATCTTTCCAGGCAATAGAGAAACAGAACATAATCAAGAATCTCAACTCTGCAGGCTATCCGACATCCTTTGTTTGCAAACATTTTTATGTTTTCTCAGGAATAAGAAATACTGCTCAATACCGGTCCACCTGTTTTATTCCATACTCTTACAAATCGGCGGCCATAGCACGAATTCTGAATAGATATGGGGTAAACTCATATTTCTCCAACACACTCAGTCTGGCAACCAAACTAAAACAGACAATAGCAAGAAGTAGTGTAACCATTGATTCCCTTAATTATCACAATGCCATTTACTCCATATCATGTGAGCAGTGTGATGCCAAGTATGTCGGAGAGACTGGGAGAATGGTGAAGACCAGAATGGTGGAGCATGATAGATCGGTAAAAAGGAAAGATCCCCGCTCTCTAGTTTACCAACACATACGGGACACAGGCCACACATTCAATATCTATAACCCCTCGGCCCATTATCATGAGATTAAGAACAAACACCAGCGATTGGTCCTGGAAGCTATACTCACCAAAAAATTTAAAAGCATCAATAGAGCAATAGACCTTCCTGAAATATATGATAATTTAGTACTGGAACCTCCTACCTGAAAGATCTAGTTTTCATTAACTTACTTATACTTTTACACGTCAATGGCAATTTTGGTTTATTTTATTTTATTTTATTTTATTTCTATTTTATTTTGTTTTATTTCGTTTAACAGTCGTTGTTCATACTTAGTTTCTGTAATAGCCAAGTATTGAATGTATTATACGTTTATTTACTTGCTTTGCTTAATTTTATGAATGATCCTCCAATATTATGTTAATTTTCTCTGGCACAATTTTACATATCTGTCTTATTTTCTTACTTTTTGTATATATGTATATAGCTGAATGCCACTAATAATTTTGTCTCGTTTTACACCAGTAGAAGGGTGATTGTGCCCGAAAGCTTGTGAACTAATTTTGTGTAATAAAGAAACTCTTGCCTCATCAAGTATTTCGTTCTTAAATATCTACTTATATATTTGCCTTATTCTGTCTGTTTGTTTGTCTGAAGCTCACGGATGGGAATTTTCAGTGGTAGAATGCTCGCCTGCCACGCGGGCGGCCCGGGTTCGATTCCCGGCCGATGCATTTTTTTTTTTTTTTACAATTTTTAAAACTCATTTATATATTATACAAGAATGACATCCACGGCGCCAATTTATAATTGTAACGAATAGTATTTGAATAAAAGCATTTAATCGGGTAAAACCCGGGCGTTGCCCGGGTCATTCGTATATAATAATTGTATAAACGAATGCAAGACAAAATCACCGCGAATGTTTCTTTTTTTTTAAGGCAATTTCTTTTTAAGGCAATTATCGTTATTTATCGTTAATTTTTGTTTCGATTTTATTGAAAAAAAAACGATATGGTGCCTTTAAAAAATGATCTTTATTACTATGCAGTTTTCTATTTAGTCAATATACCTAAGTTCATGTTGCAAATGTAATTATCTTTATCGATTTAGTAGGTGAAATGCAAAAAAAAAAAATCGACATGATGAAATCTTTATGAAAATTCACATTTTTATTTTTATATTTTCAAGACACACACAGTTTGGGGCGGGACGTTTCACAAGAGAGGCATCCACGGCGCCAATTTATAATTGTAACGAATAGTATTTTAATTAAAACATTTTAAAAACACACAGTTTGGAACGGGACGTTTCACAAGAGTGACATCCATGGCGCCAATTTATAATTGTAACGAATAGTATTTGAATTAAAACGTTTTTAAAATATATACGCACTCGGGTAAAACCCGGGCGTTGCCCGGGCCATTCGTCTAGTCTACTTATATAATTGCCTTATTCTGTCTGTGTGAAGTTCACTGTCTGAAGTTCACGGATAGATTTTGGTCATCAACGCGCGCATCATCATTATGATCATTATCATTATCTAATGATAATAATAATAATATTATTATTATTATCTACTTATATAATTGCCTTATTCTGTCTGTGTGAAGTTCACTGTGTGAAGTTCACGGATAGATTTTGGTCATCAACGCGCGCATCATCATTATGATCATTATCATTATCTAATGATAATTATTTATTTATTTTCTACTTATATAATTGCCTTATTCTGTCTGTGTGAAGTTCACTGTCTGAAGTTCACGGATAGATTTTGGTCATCAACGCGCGCATCATCATTATGATCATTATCATTATCTAATGATAATAATAATTATTATTATTATCTACTTATATAATTGCCTTATTCTGTCTGTGTGAAGTTCACTGTGTGAAGTTCACGGATAGATTTTGGTCAGAGTCATCAGAGTCATCAATTCTGTCATCGTTTTAAAAAATTAAAATATTAAAAAAAGATGCCGAAACCCGGGATCGAACCAGGGACCTTTAGATCTTCAGTCTAACGCTCTCCCAACTGAGCTATTTCGGCTTATTTTAGTCATTTCTATAGAAGCTTCTATCTTTATAATTATGTATATTTTCAAAAAGTCAATTCACACCTCTTCGCTGGAGACCATGGGAATACTGACTAATTCATTATGCTAACATAATCATCATCATCTACTTATATAATTGCCTTATTCTGTCTGTGTGAAGTTCACTGTGTGAATTTCACGGATAGATTTTGGTCAGAATGGATAAAATAAAAAAAGTGTCAAGGGATGGGAATCAAATCCACGACCTTCCGCTTACCGGGCAGATGCCATGACCACTAGGCTACCCTGGACATATTTTTCAGTTCATAAAGTTAATATATGATGCCAATATATATAATAATTGTATAAACGAATGCAAGACAAAATCACCGCGAATGTTTCTTTTTTTAAGGCAATTTTTGTTTCGATTTTATTGAAAAAAAAAAAACGATATGGTGCCTTTAAAAAATTATCTTTATTACTATGCAGTTTTCTATTTAGTCAATATACCTAAGTTCATGTTGCAAATGTAATTATCTCTATCGATTTAGTAGGTGAAATGCAAAAAAAAAAAAAAAATCGACATGATGAAATCTTTATGAAAATTCACATTTTTATTTTTATATTTTCAAGACACACACAGTTTGGGGCGGGACGTTTCACAAGAGAGACATCCACGGCGCCAATTTATAATTGTAACGAATAGTATTTTAATTAAAACATTTTAAAAACACACAGTTTGGAACGGGACGTTTCACAAGAGTGACATCCATGGCGCCAATTTATAATTGTAACGAATAGTATTTGAATTAAAACGTTTTTAAAATATATACGCACTCGGGTACCGGGCCATTCGTCTAGTCTATATATATAAAATTGAATGTCTGTCTGTTTGTCTGTACTCTATAGATTCAAAAACCATACATCCATTCGCCGTGAAATTTTGGGATATTATTAGGTATATCTCCGGGAAGGTTTTGGAAAAATAATTTCATGAATATCTTGAATATCCTTAGAGTTATTTGCAGATTTCTAGATTTAACTCGCAAGCAGCGCCCCCATTGTGACGATGATAACAAGTTTTCTTATCACTAAGTTTGTTATCTTAAATATTATTTATCAAAAGTAAGATTATCTCAGGATGACACGGCAAATATTTGACCGGGAAAAAATGTTCACTAGTAAAACGATGATTTTGTAATGTAGAAAATTAGGAAAGACAAAATTCAGGATGACACAGCAATTTATTTGAGACAAGAATAATGATACAATTCCAAGGCAAATATACTATTCCTTTAACTTCCAATTACCGAGGGAACCAATTAATATTGATTTTATTCAACTTATCGAGTATTTTTCAAGGGACCGGGGAAAAATGTTCACTAGATAAAATGATGATTTTGTAATGTAGAAAATTAGGAAAGACAAAATTCAGGATGACACGGCACACAGGGACCGGGAAAAAATTCTCGAGAGATTCAAATTTACGAGTTTCAAATTATCAAAATATATCTTTTTTTTTTTATAAGTTTATAGAGAATTGTTTTAACAAATGTTCGTTAGACAAACCTTTACTCGGGTAAAACCTCGGGCGAAGCTGGGTACATCCGCTAGTTATTATATAATTGCCTTATTCTGTCTGTGTGAAGTTCACTGTGTGAAGTTCACGGATAGATTTTGGTCAGAATGGATAAAATAAAAAAAGTGTCAAGGGATGGGAATCGAACCCACGACCTTCCGCTTACCGGGCAGATGCCATGACCACTAGGCCACACGTACAATACTTAAATGAAAATATGTTTCTTATACAATCTAAAATTATAAAATAGACTTTTAAATCGGTAACCTTTATATATTATATATTATATATTTTATATTATATATATTATATATTTTATATATATTTTCATATATTTTATATAAATTATATTATATATAAGTACCTTTATAAGAATAAAATATGATATTCATTAAATAGGTATTTAATTTTTAGTATCTCATTTATATTTATTCGAATTTTATATTTTCAAGACACACACAGTTTGGGGCGGGACGTTTCACAAGAGAGACATCCACGGCGCCAATTTATAATTGTAACAAATAGTATTTTAATTAAAAATTTTTAAAAACACACAGTTTGGAACATGACGTTTCACCAGAGTGACCTCCATGGCGCCAATTTATAATTGTAACGAATAGTATTTGAATTAAAACGTTTTTAAAATATATATGCACTCGGGTAAAACCCGGGCGTTGCCCGGGCCATTCGTCTAGTAGTAATATAAATAGTAATATCAACTTAAGAAATGAAGACATTTATCAAGTTAAAACTAAAAATCTTTGATCAAACAAATAAAAAATGGATGGTACAATTCGACATTGGTGTAGGAGGAAAATGTATTTTTTTAAATGTCAACTTGCAATGTAATAATCTATAAAGGCTTGTGGGGTGTCAATTTTCAAAAAGAAATAACCCTGGACTGCAGTAACATAGTTCTACAATCTTTTGAAGGTGGAGAAATCAAGCTCTTGGGCAGAAAGACGCTCACATGCAAATGGAGAAATAAAGAATACAAACTTGCCTTTGAGATCATATAAAGCAAATATCACTATTATCTGCAGGAACCTATGAATATTTAAAAATGATTTTAAAAATGAAGAAATTTATCACTTAAAGGAAGATTACAGTCCTTTGACAATGCAATGATGTTTTTAATGGTTTTGGATGTTTTCAGATGGAATATGATATAGAGACCAATCCCGCATCAAACCTGCTCTGCGGCACCCAAGGAGAGTACCAGTAGCTTTAAAGTCAGCAATTAAAGAACAATTTTAAGAAATGTGTGGCACATCCAAGGGTATCATTATGAAAGAAACAAGCCCATCAAGATGGATCAGCAATATGGTTATAGTAAAGAAGCCTAATAAACTCAATATCTGTATTGATCTGCAGGTTCTAAACAAAGCCATTAAAAAGTCACATTACCAGATGCTGACAGTTGAGGAACTTCTAACCAGATTA
Source organism: Cordylochernes scorpioides (assembly GCA_030710605.1). Lineage (NCBI taxonomy): Eukaryota > Metazoa > Arthropoda > Arachnida > Pseudoscorpiones > Chernetidae > Cordylochernes > Cordylochernes scorpioides. The sequence goes on from CP092868.1 coordinate 61,186,129, forward strand.
CCCAGGCCAAAGTACAAGGTGTGGCTATTAAATAACCGCAGTACGCAGTTTGCGTACATTTGCGATATATTTGAACATGACTGTGTTTGGTAGGGCTTAGTCCTCCTGGAGCTCGCTGATAAGCTAGCAGGACGCTCAGTTTGATTGTAGCAGTCGATCGCGCTAGTGTCTGTACCAGTGGCCCGTTGGAAAAAATGCCAAGTGGTCAGATGGAGCAAGGGTGGACCTCAAGTTGCTTGATAAACTAGGGAAAATGCCATGTCAAAAGCAGTGTATGTGAATGAATTGAATGTTTATTCCGCACACAAATTTTCGGTTTAAACGACCGAAGACAATCCAGGACAACAACATTGAGAAAATTGGCAAATTAATCCGCGAAGATCGTCGTCTGAGCATCCGAGTGCTTTCTGAAAGGACAGGAATGAACAAAGAAAGTGTTTGACAGATTTTTCATTACAAATTTAACATGCACAAGGTGTGCGCAAAATTGGTGCCAAAACTACTCACTCCCAAGCAAAAGGAGTAAAAAAATAACTTTTGTGCAGGCATTCTAACTATGGTTTTTAATAAGATCTAAGATCCCGAAACAAAGAGGCAATCCATGCATTGGAAGAGCCCAAACTCGCCGCGGCAGAAAAAAAGCCAGAATGACCAAATCCAAAGCAATGATGATTATCTTTTTGACATTCATGGCTGGCTTTGGTCTACTGGCATTGGTCTACATTCACTGTCCCCGAGGGTGGTTCGATGGTCAATCGACATTTTACATCGAGGTTTTTATGGCCGGCCCTTCGTGAGCATGTGAGAAGACGAAGAGCCGAATTGTAGAAAACCAAGTCCTGGATGCTCACCAAGACAATGCGCCAGCCCATTCTGCTTTGTCTGTGAAGGCGTTTATCGCAAAACACGGCATCACAGTGTTGGAGCATCCAGCGTACTCGCTCGACCTTGCCCCCTGTGACTTTTTTTTTATTTCCCAAGGTCAAATCAGCGTTGAGGGGACAAGATTCGAAAGTGTGGAAGCGGTTAAAGTGACAAGCGACGAGGTTCTCAACCAGCTGACAGAATCCTACCAACACTGCTTCCAAAAATGAAAAAGTTGTATGGAGCGGTGTTGGGATCGCCAAGGAGAGTACATTGAAGGAGATAAAGTGTCTCTTGTAATTGATGATGAATAAATAGTTATGACATGAGTCTGGTTATTTAATAGTCACACCTCATTATTGATGATAAAAATGGATTCTGGCAAGTTCAACTAGACCCTGAAAGTAATCGCCCTCGACCTTCTGGACACCCTTTGGCCTATACAGGTGGCTGCATCTTCCAATTGTTATTTCATCAGCACCAGAAGATAAGATCAACATGAAGTAATTTGATGATGGACTGGAAAGCATTGAAGTAATTGCAGATGACATCTTAATTTTTTAGCAAAGTAAATACACTGGAAGAAGCAAACCAAGGCCATGATATCAACTTCAAAAAATTAATGATACAAACACAGGAGAAACATATCAAGTTTAACTCAAAGAAACTTAAATTTAAGCTGCCCAAGGTTACCTTCATGGGACCTGTCCTAGCACCTAATGTGTGGAACCAGATGGTAGGGGGGGGGGGGTCAAAACAATATTAGCCATGGAAAGCCACAAAATACCAAACAGCTCCAACAATATCTTGGGTTATTCAACTATCTAGCGGAATTCCTTCCCATCCTATCAACATGTGGAGACTGACAAAGAAAGATGCAATTTGGGTCTGGCTCTCAGAACAAGAGCAAGCATTAGATGAGTCCAAAAGACTCATAATTAAAATACCAGTATAATGCTACTATGACCAGAATAGACCCATTGAGCACCAGTGTGATGCGAGGAGCTGCTCTTCTGAGTGAAAGTCAGCCAATAGCGTTCGCATCAAGAGCTCTAACAAACAGGGAGCGCAATAATCCACAAATTAAAAAAGTACGTTCAGCTATCATGCTTGCATGTGGACGATTCCACCAATATCTGTTGGGGCACGTTTTTGTAACCATACCCCAACAGAAGGCGTATGTATAATCAACATAAAAAAAAATGGATACATGGCTTCCCTCCCACATAGACTTATAGACCATTTTTTTTTTTGCCCAGAAACTTAGACACTTGGTGACACCAGACTTCCATGCCGAAAGCTGATGCCTGGTGGAGAAGAAGACATCCAGAGACATCCGAGCTGGAAACTGTTGTTTCATATGTACATATATTCCCCTCACCAAAAATTTAGGTAAAGGTGACAAGAAGAAATGGAGAAGGAAGATTTCTAAAAGACTAAGCCTTATAAATATCCTTCCCGAAAAAAAGGAAGCATCACATTACAGTCCAGGTAAAAGGGGCCTGGGTCGATTTTTAGCCAAGACGGGGGGCGATATATATACCGTCCCGAGAAAAGGGAGGATAGTATTTCAATCCATGTGGAGGGGGGGCCTGGGGTCTGAAATTTTACACTAGTGCCGTGGCTGTTTCTCTCTTTAGATTTTTTTTTTTGTTTTGGTAATACTATATGTTCTATTTTGATGGGAGAGGCCTGGGGCGTCTATGAAATTGTATACTGGAGCCGTTGGCCATTTTGATTGGTGTTTCTTTCGGCGAATGAAAACGGAGAGAGACAAGAATAAAAGAGGGTTTCTTTGCCAAAAGGCAGATTCAATCTGAGTCGCTCAGTGAGAGGACAGTCTTCAGACGGGAGACCAGACCTTTGCCGGCACTTTCGAGAAAAGGTAAGCCATTTGTCATTATGACTTAGCGCCCCCCCCCCTTTTTTGTGTAGTAACCAACCTAGATTTCGCATGGGCCCTAAAGGGCTATAAAGTAACTTCAGGTCACCTCTATCTAAATTTTTACTATGTAAATAGCATATCTCGTCAGTATAGACATGTTCCCAAATTTTAATTTATTTAAATAAATATCTAGAGAAATTTTCTTGTTTCCTCTCATACATATTTCATTCCTTTTGCTTTATGGTACTACCCCCCACACCTTAATTTCACAAATTGTAATAAATATAGAACTACCGACTCTGTTGGAATAGAGTTGTGTACTATATCTTTGCTGTGATATATTGACACAGCGACAGTTGCAAATTACGACTTTATTAGGGCTACTTTGAGGGTATCTATCTGTCAGGTTTTAGTAATGTTTGTACTTTTATGTGTTTCAGTGCGTTATTCCATCATATTTACCATTATACCATATTTTCTGATTCCTCGGGCTATTGTTACGCTGTTAGGAGGGTACGGCATGATGCAAACAGATTTGTATGTTTGACTATTGTTTGTGTTATTTGGGCTATAAAAATGCCTTAATATGAATCTATTTACAGTTGATCTGTAGAAATTATAGAGATCTGTTGCTATAATTTTCCTCTATGAAATAGCTCCCAGCGTCTTCAGTGGGTTGCTAAACCTCCAGAAGGAGTCTTTTATAGATTGCCCAATTTAATAACGATTTCATGGGTTGTCTGATGAAATTGTATACTAGTGTCGTGGTTGTTTCCATCTTTAGACCTTTGTTCTGACAATATTATATGCTCGATCCCTGCTTTAACTCAAACTCTTAATCAATTACAGAGTTTCCCCCCCCCTTTTTTTTTCTTTATTTATCCTGTTTGCACAAATTGCATTACATGTGATGATGTAAAGACATATGTCGATAGTGCATCATTGACAGCTATGCTTCTATTATACAACATTAAGGTCTTGCTGCGGGTTATATACATGGGGTTGTTGGCCCAAATTGCTATATATATATATACTTAAGTAAGGAAACTTTAATAAGTCACATCGTGTATCCTCCCTTTTCATCTATCCAAACCGGGAACGCAACAATGTCGCCCGCCGCGGGGCTCGAATTTAGTATATGTTTCATCCCCTATACTTTAGAAATATATACCTAATGAAAAGCCATACTATTTTTAAGTATTGGTGAAGTAGTCCACGCATCCTGAGATTAACAGTCTATTATAAATCGTGAATTTTAATTTATGCTTTCCATTTCACTGGCATTTTATCAGGCAATGAAAGTTATGTTGAGGCGGTGTATACCGCATCTCTCGCCGCTGTCTTTTACGATTCACATTGTTTGTGGCAAAACCTTAATATTATCATTGATTTCTGATATCAAAGTAAAACGTTTATGGGGATGAGTATCTTTTATTCTGGTCTTCTCAAGCTTTCGAGCTTGTCCGCCCTTCTACAGGAGAAACATATACAATATATCAAGAAAATATAACGTCGCCTGATGCTAAAACTATTATTATTCTATGTACATATATATATATATATACATTAGGAAGTTTTGCATATTATTTGTTTTCTTAAAACAATTTTTTTTTGGTTAAGGTATTTACACATATTCTACTATTGTTTGCTATATTCTATGAATTATCTTATAGGTTAGAAATTCTATTATTTAAGTAGTTTTATAATAGTTATTGGCTATTACATATGCGTTATTTATATTATTGTTGATATTATTAGCTGGTACTAGGATATATTGTGTTATATGTTTCGGGCAAATCTATTTTCTATTAATGTAACGGCAGCTGGCATGCCTATATAGTAAATTATCAGTGAACACATATTTATCACTGATGATACTCTGTGCAGTTGCCTTTTGACTGGTTGTAATATATACCACTTGTAAACATATGTCTTATAATTAATGTGCTATATCTGATGTTGGCCTAAAAGAAATAAAGTATTTCTTTTTAAACTTCCAAATACTTCTTGCTTATTAACGTCAACAAATACAAGGACGTTACATGGTGGCAGCGGCAGCGGCGCTTGTAAACAACACCACGTGGTAAGAACAATTTATTAATTTCCAATTTCTTAAAGTATTTCAGAACATCTCTAATTGCATGTTCAAATAAAATTCAAATTGCATAAAAATATATACAAAATAATTTAATTTACAAGCAAGAAGAAATAAGTGTATTTTTAGAAGAAAAAAAAAATACAATAACAACAACATGGCGGAAAATGCTATTCGACCTCCAAAACAAATAGGCCTAAACGAACTAAACAAAGAGGGCTGGGAATCTTGGCTTGAAGCTTTGAATGGTATGAAATTGCTACCCAATTAAGTAGTAAAGCACCAGAGGTACAAGTTGCTATCTTTATGGCTGCAATGGGACGAGAGGCTCAAAATATTTTTAAATCTTTCAACTTAAATAATGCAGATAAAAATAATCTGAGCATTGTAAAAGACAAGTTCAACAACTATTTTTCTCCAAAGCTGAACACTACAATTGAAAGATTCAAATTCAATCAGATGAAACAGAAAGAAGATGAATCATTTAATGATTTTCTGACTAGGATCAAATTACAGATAGCAAACTGCAAATATGCTGTCATGTCTGATGAACTACTTAAAGATCGAATAGTTGTAGGAATTATTAACAATGAAATAAGAGAAAGACTTCTTAGTGAGGCTGACCTTAATCTGGAAAAAGCTACACAAATTTGCATAGCATGTGAAAATGCCACAAACCAAATGAAATATGTACTATCCGACTCAGACAAACAAGTTGCTGTGACAAAGATGAACAGTAAGAAGTGGGAAGATAGAAAAGAGCCGAGGAAAGAAAATACCACTAACCAAAGTCACAAAATAATAGAAAACTGCAGAAATTGTGGTAGATCCCACAAAATCAACCAATGTCCGGCATATCAAAAGAGATGCAACAAATGCAAGAAACTCAACCATTTTGCTAATCTTTGCAGATCCCAGAACACAAATTCATACAAAGTAAGACAAATTGTTGGGTCACCAGAACCTGAAATGAATCAAGAATTTGTAATCCAGTCAGTTGAAAACACCAACCTGACAGAAGATTGGTATGAAGAAGTAAAAATCAAAGGCAAAAAGGTAAACATGAAACTAGACACAGGTGCACAGTGTAACGTGTTGCCACTCAGTCTGGCAGGGAGATTAAATCTGGAAATCCAAAGGTCTCCAGTAAAAAGTTTAATTTCTTTTTCAGGACATCGAATTCCTGTCGAAGGACAAAGTCTAGCAATGTGCATGGTGAAAAACATGACTGCCTACATACGTTTCATCATATCCAGAGATAACACATGTCCCATCCTAGGCAGACAAACCTGTTCCAATTTAGGTCTTGTCAAGCGAGTAAACACCTGTCAAGCAATTACACAGGAATACCAAGAATTATTCGAAGGGATAGGATGTTTGAAAGGATATGAATACGAGGCAAAGTTTCAGACTTCGGACATGAACATGCAAGTAAGACCACCCAGACCTATTCCTCTATCTATTAAAGAAAGAGTAAAGAAAGAACTTGAGGAAATGGAAGACAATGGGATTATAAAGAAAGTAAATTACCCTACCCCCATCTCCAGTCAGATGGTTATAGCAAAACAGAAAGGAAAAATACGTATATGCATTGACCCATCGGATATCAATAAAGTAATTCTAAGAAGCCATTTCCCATTACGGACTTTTGATCAGATTGCAGTAAACCTGCATGGTTCAAAATACTTCACAAAGTTGGATCTGAAGAAAGGATACTGGCAGATCAAAGTAGCCCCCAACTCACAACGCTACTTTACCTTCAGCACTCCGTGGGGAAGATATATGTTCTTGAGAGTACCCTTTGGAATTAAAACTGCTCCAGAAATATTCCAGAAAATCATGGCAGACTTACTCCAAGACCTTGAGGGTACAGAAAATTCAATGGACGATATCCTGATCCATGCTCCGGATCCACAGACCCTGGAAATAAGGACAAGAGCTGTACTACAGAGGCTTAAAGAAAATGGAATCAAACTGAATAGAGATAAATGCAAATTTCAACTTCAAGAAGTCCAATTTTTAGGTCATATTGTCACGACAGAAGGCATTAAAATTGACCCTGAGAAAGTGCGTGCAATAGGAGAAATTAAATCACCGAGCAACAAGCAAGAACTACAACGTCTCTTAGGAATGGTACAATACCTGAGCAGGTTCATCCCTAACCTTGCAGAGAAAACCAAAAACATGAGGTTGCTTTTGAAAAAAGATACACCTTGGCTATGGGACGAATCTCTCGATTGTGATCTCTTAGAGATCAAGACTTTGCTCAGAACTGCACCAACTCTGAAATTCTTCAATCCCAACGGAAATCTGACACTTTCAGTAGACGCCAGTTCATATGCCCTTGGAGCGGTTCTATTACAAAACGGAAAGCCCATAGCCTACGCTTCATCAGCTCTCAACTCCACTCAGCAGAACTACGCTCAGATAGAAAAGGAAGCTCTTGCCATCAAATTTGGATGCGACAAATTCCATCAACTCATTTATGGCAAAACTGTCGACGTCGAGACGGACCACCGTCCTTTAGAAACCATATTCAAGAAGCCGTTAAGCAAAGCACCCCCGAGGCTCCAGAGAATTTTTCTACAGATACAACAATATGATCTCAGGATTAAATACAAGAAAGGAAAAGAACTGCTAACAGCTGATCTACTAAGTAGAGACTGCTCATATGAAGACACCTACTTGGAAGAGAACTTTGAAGTACTGATGACCACCCCGACAAATAAGTCAAGCTATGAGGAACTTCAAGCTCTTACAAAAGAGGACCAAGAACTACAAGAACTAAAAAACCTAATCTTATATGGCTGGCCAAACTACAAATCAGCAGTCCCTGAAAGCTGCAAGAAATACTGGCCATATAGAGATGAACTCTCGACAAACGAAGACCTAATCTTCAAAGGTAGCAGAGTCTTCATTCCGCTAAGGTGGAAAGCAAAGATACTCAAGTTAATCCACGAAGGACACCAAGGAACAAACAGCTGCTTGAGAAGGGCCCGAGACTCAATATACTGGCATGGCATATCCCAAGACATCATCAACACAGTAGAAAATTGTAGGACTTGCCAAGCAAATCAGAGGAACAAGACAAAAGAACCAATGATCATAAAAGAGATACCGAGTCTTCCTTGGGAGATAGTCGCAGCTGACATTTTCTCAATAAAAGGAAAAAATTACCTGTTAATAACAGATAACTACTCTGGATTCATTGATTTCAAAGAAATGAAGACAATGAACTCTGCAGAAACTATTGAATCTCTTAAAAAATGGTTTAGCGTACATGGAATTCCCAGACTCCTGGAAACTGATAATGGACCAAACTTTACGTCCAGGGACTTTAAAGACTTTCAAAAGAAGTGGTTGTTCGACCACCAGACATCAAGTCCTCTATATCCTAAATCAAACGGATTAGCAGAGAGAGCGGTACAGACAGCCAAGATCCTCATCAGGAAGTGTTTGGATTCAGGACAAGAAGTGGAACTAGCACTTTTGAACTTTTACAACACTCCTAGAGATGGTCTTCCTTCACCAGCTCAGTGTCTGTTCAGTCGCAGGACCAGAACCCTCCTTCCCACTAGCACTCATCAGTTGGAACCAGAAATCCAAAAGGGACATACACAAAACCTAAGAAATAAGCGGGAGAGGCAGAAAACACACCATGATAAGACAGCAAAGACAACCCGAAGCTTCAAGGAAGGTGAAAAGATAATGCTGAAACAGCATCACCGTGAATGGATCCCTGCCAGAGTTACCCAAGAAGTAGCTCCAAGATCATATAAAGTGCAAACACCTACTGGTGAGTACCGCCGCAACAGCTCCTTCATGCGACATACGAATCTGGAGAGTCCAAAGCAACAGCGAAGGAGAATCCCGGAGATCCCCAAGTCAACTCTACCGGAAGGACCTGGCCCGAGCGGTGATAAGGAACAGGCTCAAGTTCCTGAAGAACTCAATACTTCTCCAAGAGCATTCACAGGCCAGGAACCCAGGAGTGATCACCAGAACGCGGAGCACAAGAACGGCACCCTGCCCATTACAACAAGGTCCGGGCGGATCATCAAGCCACCCAAACGATTTGAAGAATGAATTTCTTCAAAGGGGGAGATGTAACGGCAGCTGGCATGCCTATATAGTAAATTATCAGTGAACACATATTTATCACTGATGATACTCTGTGCAGTTGCCTTTTGACTGGTTGTAATATATACCACTTGTAAACATATGTCTTATAATTAATGTGCTATATCTGATGTTGGCCTAAAAGAAATAAAGTATTTCTTTTTAAACTTCCAAATACTTCTTGCTTATTAACGTCAACAAATACAAGGACGTTACAATTAATGCTATTGTGTTTTCTGAATAATAGATAGAGAATCAATTATAAGCCTTTGATATTTGCTGTTTATGTTATTGTAATGTATTCTAGGTTCTCCTAATGCGAAAGTGTGACCTGTTCCTTTGCAGTATTTGGAAAATTAGAGACCTATTGTCTTGATTAATAACGTTGCGTCTATGTTCATATATTCTATTGCTGACTCTCCTTCCTGTCTCCCCTGCGTATTTGGCTTGGCAGCTGTTACACTCTACGGAATATATTGCCTTTTATTCTCTGTTTTGGTTAGTGGGTTTTATGATAGTAGGATTATTTTTAGATAGTGGACTTTTATGGTGGAGCCTATGTTAGGGGAATTACAGTAATATGTTTGGATGCCAGAGTTTCTTAAGTAGTTGGCTATTGTTATAGATGTTTGTGAGTATGGAATGTAACATATCGCCCTATAGATATTTTGTGGTTTTGTTTATTGGGTTATTGATAGTTATACTTTTGTGGAAATATTGTAATATAAAGGTGGTTTGGTATCCTGCTTGCTGGACATTATTTATAATGTTCTGTGTCTCAATCATTTTGAATTCTGTTGCGAGCACCATTGATTACAATTTCTTTATTTTACTTTCTCAAATTATTATATACAGTATGAGAAATGAGATTGGATTGCCATGGTTCAAATTTAGAACGGTAATCAGTGTTTTACAGTAGTCTACTGAAATGACTTAGCATTTTTTTCATCATAGCTCTGATATAATTTTCTCACAGCAGAGGTGAGTTCTGATAATTATTGCTGGATACAAATATCTTAACTTCATTTTAATAGCGCTTTCTATCAAATCATACTAGCCTGTGCATCCAGATTAGGGCTAACATGCTGAATGATAGTTAATCGATTTTATTTTTTTTAACGCATAGTGGATTGGGAGAGTGGCAAATATATGAGCCTTAAGGTGAAAATAGAATTGAAGATCCAGTTAGCGTACCCGTGAAGAGAGAAGTTTGATCACCATAGAAAGACGCGCCTTTTTTTTTTTCTCTTCGTAAAACCTTTTTTTATTTGAAATCAATAATGGATAGAAATCTGGTTTTAACATTCCAATGGCAGAATCTCAAGGAGTAGATCTGGTGACCAATTTGCGCGAGTACCTTTTAAATCACTGTGGAACTATTTATTAACTTATGACGACTACCTGGGATAATCTTTTAAAATATTCAAAGGAAAGGAGATGACTGGAGCTTGTGTCTACAAGACAGCTGAGATATCCCGAGGTGTGCTTGGACAGCTTTAAGCTAATGACAAGGCAGCAAAAGCCACCTGTGTTAGAGACAGGATCTATCTAATAATGGGGGTATAGGAGACAGGAGAGTTTATCGAGGCTCGATTTAACACTTGTATATAATGAGGAAGTTAGCGGAATGCGAGCCTCCAGTGCGGAGTAAAATCACCTAAAGGCTGTGAATAAAGATTGATAAAGTCGGGACACCCGAGCAAAGATATTACATTGAATATAATTCGGAACCTATAGGCGTGAGGCGGTATCGTGATTGGATTAGATGGCTAGACACGCAAGGAGGGAGGCCCCCTTTGACGACGTTTTCTGCCAAGTATGATCACTGGATACCGATAGACCGCCAAAAGGGTGTGTTCCCCACATTGGAAATGTCATTGAAGATGTGCCAGCATGCAGAAAAGAAAGGTCTAGGACAAGATGACGTTTCCAAAAATTGACATTTAAGGTGATATGCCTGGACTATAGATGAGGCAGTGAAGTCCATCTAGAATATGACGCTAATTCCAGAACAAAATGTGGATGGATCGAGCTGAGGTGACGACTCCATATTAAATATACCTCTATAAATTCTTAAATGTCCACATATATTTCCACAGTGAATTATACAAGTTGCACACCTATCTCATGAGCCAGGAATGTAATTATCAGACTGACAGTAAGGAATAATATAAAATTTCTAACCCAAGAACAAACAAGACCCCTGATATGCAACAAAGTCTACAAAATAATTTTCCCTATCAAATTCTCAGTATATCATCATAACTCAACAGAAAACTCAGTCACAATTAGTATCTTAAAAGGCGAAATAACTTTGTCATTTCCCAGTCCAAAAATGTGCACCTGTTACCACATAGACAGTGATCTTATAACCACATTTGATTTCGTTTCAGCATGTTGTGAGAGAATTGAACTCATGGAAATGCAGCCTTTTAATTACTATGCCTCATACTGTATAAATACAAGAAGGAAATTTCTAATAACAACCGCTAAGTGACAACCAGAGCGAACTCAGAAGTAATGAGCCGAGGGGAAATTGACAGAGTTAGTGTAGACAGTTTAACTTTACGCAGGTCTACAAGGGTGAAAAGGCCCACACAGTGTAAATTCTGCTTAGACTGTCGCCACTAACTAGGATTTTGGAGTGTGTACGGAGAATCAGCTAGATAGAATGAGAAGTTTAGAGATTTCAACCTTTTTTTTTTTCTTTTAAAACCTTTTTTTTTTTAAAGTAGAACTATATTAGGATTCCTTTTTTTTTCTATACAAACTATTTCTTGTTAAAACCCGAGTTTCAAATACCAATGAGAATAATGTATACCATTGTGAATTAACTATTTAGTGTAAATCTGAAATTTTAGTTATTATCAGGAGTAATAGGTGAAGGAAGGTGTAGGAAATCACAACTTAGAGGGGGGCTATGTCTAAAACAACAAACCTAATAGGCATCCTATGGCTTGTGTTGGGTAATTTAGAAAAGAAACCCTATAATCCCTGGCCTCCAGGTAGTAGCTTTGAAATAGGTTTCTAATGAGGACATGAAAGGTCAATCTCTCAGAGTGGAGTTGTGAAGTATAGGGACCCTAAGCCAGGGGTAGAAGTTAAGTAGGCCCAGACTGTAGTCGATCCTTGGAAAGCACTTGAGAATGTTAGTGTTGGGTAGTGAATCGTAAACCCTATAAATCCATCTTTCAATAGAGTGCTGAGGTCGGACTACTGCAAAGGGGGCAGACGCACGAGGAAGTAAGAAGAAAGTGACTTCACCCACAGTGGCTAGGGGAATGAATCAATCCGCTTTTATGAGGTGTCACGTTTAATGGTTCTTTAATCGCCCTTATATTCTCTGTGTGTCTTCATAGAATTGTCGTGAATAGTCGCTTAGTGTCAAGGCAAGGGCAGTTTTGAAATTACATTTTTTAAAGATGGGTTAGCTTCCAGATTATTTAGAATTGTTAACAATTATAGTTAACAATCATTTATTGAGTATAAAGTATTAGTATATATAGAGCTTGTACAGAGGCATTTCTTTTGAGTAACATAGGGCTTTAGTTCCCAATTTGTTTTAATTTTATTATTTTATTTGATTTCACATTGTGTCCTGAAATATGTTATTATTTGTTAGGATCTATTGTTATTGATAAATGAGTATTTTGGCCTTTGTAGCAGCTTTTAACTTTAGTTTGTATGCACACCGTGAATGATAGGGGGGAGGGTGTATGAATGAATTGGTGTAATGAATGTGTAAGAAGGTTAAAAACTATTATATTGTGAGCCCAAATTACATTAGAATAGGGTTAAGGACTTTAATAGGATCGATTTTTATTTTATTTTATTTTTTATTTCGAATTTTGTTAGGACCGAGAAGCCTCAAACAGGACAACTACAACTCTATCTAGTTAGAAAATATTCGCTCCCTTTTTGTTAGGTCCCTCGTTAGGGGGTATAATTTTCCTTTGATTTTCTTTTATCTTAGTTTAGCTTGAATTCTAAGGATTGTGGATAAATGATCCCTATCCCGACCCTCAGACTTGGAGATAGTGGAAGGCAAGGATCAAGCCGAATTTCCCACTCAACTCCTCCTCGCAAGAGGAAACGAAGAGGTATAGATTGAATTTTATACAGGATGGGGGATTTGTTTTAGCCGATTCTCCGCTAGGAGGCGGCACGAATAGGCAGCACGCAACGTCGCTCTTGGTAAGTGAACTGTCTGACTAAAATATTTTCTCTATTTTTACTAAAGTGCAAATTCAATCTATCTGAAATGAAACCTACATATCCAATATATCTTACCACCATAATTTTATGTCTATTAGACAAGAATTCTGAGCCAAATTTACATACTTTCAAGCCGGATACACACGGCGGCAAAGAGATTTGCTTATCACGTGTGAATCTTTCACTCTCAAAATATTTCCGAAACTTTCACCTTATATGTGTAGTTTTAATGCTCTTAATATTAGCTGGCATTGAACAAAACCCAGGCCCCAAGATGTCCAAACAAACGACGTTGGAAACAAGCTTAGATAGGGATAAAGATATCAAAGATCTGATAAATGCACTCACCAAAAGGCTGGATAGCTGGGGTGAGAGGCTGGAATCCCGTCTTTCGGCAATCGACGATAGAGTAGAAAATATAAACCAAAGACTGCAACAACTAGAGGAATCTTCTGCCGTTACAAAGGTAGCACTCTCTCAAAACTCCAAAAAAATAAAAGACTTAGAAGACCAGCTTGAATACTTGGATGCAAAGAGCAGAGAAAGGAACCTCATTTTTTATGGAATAGAACAAGATAATAACGAGGACTGCCGAGAACGGATACGGAAGGTTATCGAAGAAAATATGCAAACAAAGGAGAAGATAAACATCACGCGATGCCACCGATTATCCAGAAAACCCGGTGCACCGATCCTGATTGAAGTCCCAGAACAAAACGATAGATCAACTCTATTTAAAGCTGCTTTCAATTTAAGAGGAACTAAGATATCACTATCGAAAGACTATAGCATGAAGACGAGAGAACAACGGCGCGTTTTGAATGTCAAAAGAAAAGAACTCGTCGAAAGAGGCACTCTAGCTAAGCTAAGGGACAACAAATTAATAATTAATGACATAGCATATAAGGTCTGTGATGGACAAATTGTAGATGCCAATGGACATTCATTGTAGCAAGCAGTTAGGAAACAATCACTTGTAAATAGTCAACCCAACGATACCTTTTCACTGACCTGCTGGAACGTTAACGGGCTGTATAGACTCAATTCAGTTTTTCCTCTTCTTTATAGTCACTTAGAGAGATACGAAATATTTGCTTTGACCGAAACCTGGTGCGACCATCACTTAAAAAACGGCCCCAGAGGATTCCACTTATTCGAATCACTGGCAACTAGAAGCTCCAAACTGGGAAGATGCTCGGGTGGAATAATAGTAGGAATTAAAAATAAACTAAAAACTATGTTGGAGAAAGTCGTTGTAGAGCATAATTGGATATCTATACCTTTCAAGCGTTGTTTCAACATACAAATTTGTTATATATTTACATATATTTCTCCAAACGAATCTCAACTGTCAAACTTCATTACTTTATCCAAACATGTCGAAGATAGGTTGGCTAACGGCTATGAAATAGTTCTAGCGGGTGACATAAACATCCGTACCGGCACCTATGGATACCTACACAACCCACTAGAACGTCCCTTACTTCTTTCACCTGAACGCAAATCTAGAGACCCAGTGCTTTCCAAACATTGGGAACAACTCATAAACTTCCTAGATAATAATCTACTGACAATAATTAATGGCAGAACTATAAGTGACAAAACTGGAAACTGCACATTTATCTCAAGTCGTGGCTCATCTGTTGTCGATTATTTTATTGTCTCATATTCCCTGCTGGAGCACGTTGTTGACCTCAAAGTAGATAATAACCCATACTCGGACCACCTTCCACTAACAATAAACATGTCTAACTTATCTAATCTCAAACGAACGAAAGAAACCGTCTATCCCTGCTTTGAAAGATACAGATGGGCACCTGATAACACATCCCTCTTTTCGCAGAATCTTGACAACAATCAAGTCTCTACAGACCAGAATCTTGACAGCCTAGTTAATACATTTTCTAAACAAATACTAAACGCAATGCTTGCTGCAGATATGCGCATTAAGGTCAGACCTGGCCGCCCAAAATCGAAACCCTGGTATAGCAGGGAATGCTATTTAGCCAAAAAATCTGCTAAGGCAAGCCTCACAACCTTTAAGGAAACGAACACTGACGTAGACCGCAATATTTATGTCTCAAATAGGAAAAGGTACACGACCTTAATAAACTTCAACAAGAAAAAATACCTTCAGGAAAAACAAGAACTTCTTAAAAATGCCCGTGACTCCGCAAACTTTTGGAAAACTATAGCTACCTTGAAAGACAAAAGCTATATACAAGGAAATATAACAATTTTAGAGTGGCAATGCTTTTACAACAAACTGCTCTCTGCTGAAACGACGATAGGAAGCGACCTATCTACTCTCTCACGAATTGATCCTGAACTCTACTGTGAAATCTCCATAACAGAAATAACTAGAGAAATCTCCAGGCTGGCAAATGAAAAAGCTTGTGGCGCTGACGAAATTCCGAATGAAGCATTAAAGACCCTACCTTTCGAACACCTTGTTACTCTAAAAAATATATTCAACAGAATCATTAATTCTGGTTCATATCCCTTAATATGGTCTAAATCTATCATCCATCCTATTTTTAAAAGCGGTGACCGGGATAATCCATCAAACTACCGCGGAATTGCCCTTATTAGTAATCTGTCAAAACTTTTCACATCAATACTAAAATCGCGATTACGCAACTGGATTGAAGGTAGATCAATTATTCCAGAAAACCAGGCCGGATTCAGAAAAGGCTACTCTTGTCAAGATCACATATTCACACTGTTGTCCTTGATACAGCTGACTCTCAGACGTAAAAGAAGAAAACTCTATGCTTTTTTTGTGGACCTAAAAAAGGCTTTTGACACTGTTCCCCACTCACTTCTGTGGTCAAAATTGGGTGAATTAGGTCTGGATTTCCGCTTTTTTAACCTTATCAGGAACTACTTCGAACAAATGACAACGACGGTGAGATGGAATGGACTATTTACTGAACCCATCAAAATCCGATCGGGAGTGTTACAAGGAGAACCCTTATCACCCTATCTATTTATACTCTTTGTAACTGATTTAATCAACATTTTTAATGACTCTACTCTACCAGGCATATACCTCCCTAATTTTGGAACGGTCCACCTTTTGATGTATGCCGACGACATAATTCTCATAGGAGAATCAAAAATCAATCTACAAATAAAAATCAACATGTTGAAAAAATACTTCGAAACAAATCATCTAACCCTGAACGAATCAAAATCCAAGATAATGGTTTTCCGAAATGGTGGCCGCCCTGCAAAATCGGACAAATGGTTCTGGGGAGACCAACTGTTGACAGTGACATCGAAATATCTCTATCTTGGCTATCCCCTCACAACAACAATCTCGTTTAGTCAAGTGGCTTCATACTTTAAAGGCAAAGCGCTTGCAGCTACCGGCGAAGTATGGAAAATTATGGAGAAATCCAGGTTGAATTCATTTGGTTCATCAATGAAACTATTAGACTCGATTATCCTGTCAACTCTGCTGTATTCTGCTCCAATTTGGGCAAACGAAAAGTACAAAATCTTGGACCAAATTCAGAATAACTATCTCCGACGACTATTGAACTTGCCGAGTAACACACCAGGCTACATACTACGCATGGAAACCGGACGCTTCTCACTAGGAGTCACAGCAACCAAACTAATTCTAAAGTTCTGGTTAAGAATATTAAAAATGGAAAAATCCAGATTGCCCGCAATCTGTCTAGCCCAATTATGGGAAACGTCCACTCTGACGAATGCCTTTATAGGTTTTACAGAAAATTTAATGAATATCCTAAACTCAACTGGATTCATGTGGTTAAAGAATTGTTCAGACCCCAATATTCTACAGAAAGCAATACCTCAAATTATCAGAATCACTATAGAACAGTCTATCCAAACCGACCAATCAAGAATAACCAATTCGAAGCTACACACACACTACAAATATTTACATAAAACATTCGCAGCAGAGAACTATCTACTAAGTGAACTCCCACTGCCGGCTAAACGCCTCATTGCGCAATTGAGAATTCTATTTGTTTTATATCGAGAAGACCATATAAAATATCTAAGGACAGAAGACTTGTATTGCCAACTATGCAAAAATAGAACCGAAAATGAATTAGAACATTATATATTTGAATGCATGCCTCTTGACACGGAAAGAAAAATACTCTTCTCTAAGATAGGCCATACACACTTCACATTATATTCTTTATTATCCAACTTTATAGACAATAGTTCAGTAGCTCTAAATCTATATAACTTCCATAAAAATGCTGTAAAAAAGAAAGACTTAACCGAACATTCAAACATACCAAAAATTTATGTTTGATAAGAAAGACAGAACCAACATCCAATTATTTGTTTAGGCAGATACGATAAGTTAACAATGATAAAACGGTGTTTACCTTACAACCCTGAACACGAGGATTTCCTGGGAAATCTCTTAAAGATTCCTTAAAAAATACATGGCCCACCTGTGCTGTGTGAGAGCTTAAATGGTCTTGCTCCATATGTAAATACCTGTTTTCTTTCCTCTTTTCGCTCTCCACTTCTCCCATCCATATTTCCAAAAATTTTTTTTTTTTTTTTCTCTTTTTTTGATTTTTTTTATTCTTCTTATTTTTTATTCTTTCTTATAATCTGTATATATTTACCAAATGTATATAATCTTTCTCCATTTTTTATTTCCCACTTTCATAGGTTTCTCCGTTTTGTAACCCCAAGGAGAATCCTCTGTAAGACCTGTGTGTCTTAATAAAGGCTTTTGTGTGTGTGTGTGATTTGTTTTAGCCATGCCGTATAGCCTGGGGTATAACGGCGCGACCTTGGGTAACCGATCTGACACCGTAGTCTCGACGCTTTTAGCGTGGCTGGAGCGAGGGTGTTCCAGACGGGAGGTCCTGTAAGATTGGCAAGTAGGCAGAGATTGCCCAGTTATTCTAGACGAAGTGTTTCCGTCTATTGAATTTTTTTTTGGTACCAGTTTGATCCCCCATAGCTAGCGGAAGTTTCTTCTAATAAAGGATTCGCCCTGCCATACGTTTTGTTGGAATGAATTCGAGCATAAGACCGATTCGAGAGACAGAATAAGTAATTATTAGGACCTTCAACGAGTTTAGACTCGTTCCATGATAGGATAATATTTTAAAGTATTAGTTAACTATAAGGACCGCGAACGAGACGCCAGAACGAGCCAATGAGTCAAAGTTTTAGAAGTGTTGTATTGAGGACAGTAGAATTAAGAGCAGTTATACAGGGAGTAGAATTCTGAAGGAATTTGTAAAAGGAACCAAAATTTCAGATTGATAAAATTCAAACTTATAAGATGTAGATTTATAGGATTCAGGTCAATGAATAGAGGGTATATTAGTAGATGAAAGTAATGTGAATTTCTTGGAAGGGGGAGATAGTTGAACTGTACACACCCCAGAGGCAAGGTAAACGGAGCCACAAACAAAATAGTAGAAATTGATTAGTCGCTCTGCCAAAACAGAAAGTTTCTCTTCATACGGTTGTCACCCTAGATTCAAAAGGACTGTGTAGTTTAATAGAGGTCTGGGCTATGTTCCATTTGACCAAGATTCTGAATGACGTTCCCACCTGGGTTGAGAGTATTGTAACAGAGGAATCTAACACATAAGAGAAAACACACCCTCCAGTAGGATCGGGATAGACGAATATTACCCAGTGACCAACTCGTGATTCCAGACTGAATAAGATTGAAAACTTAACTGAGATACAAAACCTTGATCCTTCAGCGCACAAATATATATAATGTGTTTTCATTTCTTATTGAATAGGTTATTATTTTATATCATTTATATTATATTATAATCATATACTATTCATTTCAACAAATTTATTTCCTTTGATATTCACGATATTAGTAATATTTACCTGCCATGTTGCATTTTTTTTTTAACATGTTGTCGTGGCTTATTCTTCCCTCAAGGCATGATCTATTTTATCCTTATTGTCTTTTATCCGCCTTACTTGTATATGTATATATATTTTGTCATCATATATAATTTTGTAGTGGTTTTCTTTATCATCTATCATGGGATGATTTTTATCATATTTAATCACTATCTGCATGATACGTGTTTTCTTCAATATATATATTATACCCATCATATAACATGGAAGGATTCATTTTATCATTACATATTTCGTGCCTTATTTAATAATTACTTTCACAATTTGTTTCTGTAATTTTTTTAATTTAGCAAAAGTCATCATGTCATAGGCTAATTATTATATACCAAGATATTTCTTTCAGCTAACTATAATTATCCTTTCCTTTGATTGTATATGTATAACTATACCACA
This sequence comes from Cordylochernes scorpioides, assembly GCA_030710605.1. Lineage (NCBI taxonomy): Eukaryota > Metazoa > Arthropoda > Arachnida > Pseudoscorpiones > Chernetidae > Cordylochernes > Cordylochernes scorpioides. The sequence goes on from CP092868.1 coordinate 61,205,607, forward strand.
CGAATGTCTCGATTGGTACTTAAATAAAGATGCTGGCATGTTTTAGGAGTTGGACTAGTCAGTTATTTCTAAACGACTTCTTGGCGCCCAAATTTTTATATATAATATGTAATAGGGAAATGTTCTAACTGTATTGTTAACAGAAAGAAGGTAGCAATGAAACCAGCACACCAAGAGGCAAGGATGAGGTGAGAGGACTTACCACAAGGATGGCCTACTCCTCAAGGCCAAAGAAGAAAGTGGAAGGGTGGTATATATACCCATGAATGGTGAGACAGATGACCTTGCTTACTTCCATACATATGATATGACTGTCCCCCATAACCTATGTTGATAACAGTGTGCTGATAGAATAATAACACATAAAAACCCCATTGCCAGGATGCACAATGCCCACTAATGTTCGGAATAATAAACATCTAGAATAGCATACCATCATTTTGATTAGCCTCATCTTCCCTATAGGTTTCGGTACATCTGGCTTCACCTAGTAATGGAAAATGCATTTTGCTAGACATGGGCCTGCTTTCATAGTAACCGATGAAAGGCAGATGAATAATGAGTAGCACAAACGCATTTGTCCATTACCTGGCAGGGGGAGGATTGTTGGGGCACGTTTTTGTAACCATACCCCAACAGAAGGCGTATGTATAATCAACATAAAAAAAAATGGATACATGGCTTCCCTCCCACATAGACTTATAGACCATTTTTTTTTTGCCCAGAAACTTAGACACTTGGTGACACCAGACTTCCATGCCGAAAGCTGATGCCTGGTGGAGAAGAAGACATCCAGAGACATCCGAGCTGGAAACTGTTGTTTCATATGTACATATATTCCCCTCACCAAAAATTTAGGTAAAGGTGACAAGAAGAAATGGAGAAGGAAGATTTCTAAAAGACTAAGCCTTATAAATATCCTTCCCGAAAAAAAGGAAGCATCACATTACAGTCCAGGTAAAAGGGGCCTGGGTCGATTTTTAGCCAAGACGGGGGGCGATATATATACCGTCCCGAGAAAAGGGAGGATAGTATTTCAATCCATGTGGAGGGGGGGCCTGGGGTCTGAAATTTTACACTAGTGCCGTGGCTGTTTCTCTCTTTAGATTTTTTTTTGTTTTGGTAATACTATATGTTCTATTTTGATGGGAGAGGCCTGGGGCGTCTATGAAATTGTATACTGGAGCCGTTGGCCATTTTGATTGGTGTTTCTTTCGGCGAATGAAAACGGAGAGAGACAAGAATAAAAGAGGGTTTCTTTGCCAAAAGGCAGATTCAATCTGAGTCGCTCAGTGAGAGGACAGTCTTCAGACGGGAGACCAGACCTTTGCCGGCACTTTCGAGAAAAGGTAAGCCATTTGTCATTATGACTTAGCGCCCCCCCCCTTTTTTGTGTAGTAACCAACCTAGATTTCGCATGGGCCCTAAAGGGCTATAAAGTAACTTCAGGTCACCTCTATCTAAATTTTTACTATGTAAATAGCATATCTCGTCAGTATAGACATGTTCCCAAATTTTAATTTATTTAAATAAATATCTAGAGAAATTTTCTTGTTTCCTCTCATACATATTTCATTCCTTTTGCTTTATGGTACTACCCCCACACCTTAATTTCACAAATTGTAATAAATATAGAACTACCGACTCTGTTGGAATAGAGTTGTGTACTATATCTTTGCTGTGATATATTGACACAGCGACAGTTGCAAATTACGACTTTATTAGGGCTACTTTGAGGGTATCTATCTGTCAGGTTTTAGTAATGTTTGTACTTTTATGTGTTTCAGTGCGTTATTCCATCATATTTACCATTATACCATATTTTCTGATTCCTCGGGCTATTGTTACGCTGTTAGGAGGGTACGGCATGATGCAAACAGATTTGTATGTTTGACTATTGTTTGTGTTATTTGGGCTATAAAAATGCCTTAATATGAATCTATTTACAGTTGATCTGTAGAAATTATAGAGATCTGTTGCTATAATTTTCCTCTATGAAATAGCTCCCAGCGTCTTCAGTGGGTTGCTAAACCTCCAGAAGGAGTCTTTTATAGATTGCCCAATTTAATAACGATTTCATGGGTTGTCTGATGAAATTGTATACTAGTGTCGTGGTTGTTTCCATCTTTAGACCTTTGTTCTGACAATATTATATGCTCGATCCCTGCTTTAACTCAAACTCTTAATCAATTACAGAGTTTCCCCCCCTTTTTTTTTTCTTTATTTATCCTGTTTGCACAAATTGCATTACATGTGATGATGTAAAGACATATGTCGATAGTGCATCATTGACAGCTATGCTTCTATTATACAACATTAAGGTCTTGCTGCGGGTTATATACATGGGGTTGTTGGCCTAAATTGCTATATATATATATACTTAAGTAAGGAAACTTTAATAAGTCACATCGTGTATCCTCCCTTTTCATCTATCCAAACCGGGAACGCAACATATCTTGCAGGACACAATATTGAAAAGGTAGAATCTGAGTACAATCCACTAGAAGTAAATTTGAAAAAATAAATTTTGCAGGCACCTAAATGGAACGTCATTTAAGACTTTAAAGATACAAACCTAAAGTCAGCATACAAACATATACTAATAGCAGATACTCTATCAGAAACTACATAAAAAATGAAGACCAAAAGAAAGAATCAGAAATTTAAATTTATTCGCTTGAAGCATGAACAGCATAACAGAAGATTTTGAAAAAAAAATTAAAATAGTTGAACTTACAATTGAAGAGAGATTTTTATTGGCCTGGCTATCCCTTTATTAGACCGCAGAAAGCCAACCTTTGAAGCTGGTTGCCACAATACCTATTACATTTTATTACATATTAGGTGTCAAGGTTGTGCATTGAATAGGCTAGTATTTTACTTCTAATATAAATTTATTAACAAAATTGATGAAAGAGAGAAAAGGGGAATAATATTAATACATATTTAAAATAATCTTTTATTTTTTCTATTGTTTTTCATTAATACATATATTCAATAAAAAATAATATATATACACATAAAATAAAACCTTTGAAGGACTATTGCTGATGGCCTAAAATAAATATAAAGGAATAGGAATTTACAGTAGGGGGGAAAGCAGCCGACCGCAGGCGGTACTGTCACCTGCTATCCCTCTGCCTGTTGGGTTGTAACTGCCACTTTTTAAAATTTAGCGCCCTCTACTGGCTCAAACCATGCTGCGCCCCCTGTGAGAGAACTCTGAGAATCTTTTAATTAAAAAGTTTATTATTGTTATGTACTCTCCTACCTAATATTCAATAATTACTGAAAAGTTATATATTTGCATAAAATTTTATCATTACAGATTTTTCATAAGAACTAAAAACATCAATATCTCGCGCTATATATTGATTACATCACGCAACAACAACCAAGTCTTTGGTCAAAACCATATAAACATATTATATATTACAATTATTTTCAAAGGTTTTATATTAAATATATATACATGTTTATTATGTTCATTTTTTAAAAGAAATTATAAATATTTAATTAAAAAAAAAACGGAAAGAGCAAAAGACAATTTCATGCCTGATGTCTTTATCTCAGTTGAAGGTTGAGGCTGTTGGTGGTGGTTATTGTGGTGAGGGTTCAGGCTCATCTATTGTCTGGTCATCTCCAGGCTGTCGAGCCTTACAGGTCTGCCCCCAACACTGAGGGTTTCTTGGCGTTGGGGTGTAGCAGATCACATGGAGTTGTGTGAGCCAAGAGACTTCCTTCCAGCCTGCTGGGCTGACAGACCACGCCGTCGGCAAACATGCAAGCGGGGCCATGAAATAGGAGATGACCATCGCTGCGTGGCGCGGCGCGGCATATCGGCGGAAGTCAATGAGAACCCAATAGACATTCTAGGGTGTTGTTCTTTTGTCTTCCTCTAAAAATGTAGCTAATAAGTAATACCAATAAAACACTAACTTTGAAATACTTTTCTGTGCCATAGCTGGACTAATAAATCGAAACACCACAGAGTGTGTAGACTGTAGGAAGGCCAGGGAGGTCTATAGGCCTTTCTTTAAACAATTCTTCCAGCCAGACTTTCCAGCTCCTACACCAAGCTTGGTATAGCCAGTCACACACACTTCCTGGTCAGTGGTGAGCTCTTGTAGCATGCCTTCTCCTTGAAGATTCTGGACCTAGAGTAGGGTTTCCTTGATTTATAGTCCAGGCTGCATGCTACAGTAGTCATTTGGTTGTCAGAATTGGTCCTCAGTCACTGGAGACTCATGCCTCCCCTGCCACAACATTCTCACATACAGGTGAGCTCCTCTTCTATTATTAGCATTGCTCCCCCTACATCAGAGATCCTTTCATTCCATTTACATTTATTTAGGCCATCAGCTATTTACAACTAATTTTGCTAAATTTGCCTTCCACATTCTCCAACACAATCACAAAATTGGAAACTATAAGAAAAATGCCAAGAACAACAAAATCAGATCCCATAATGCAAAAATTGACAGAAATGGTGGTTCATGGTTGACCATTGGAAAAAATCATAAATTTCACGAACATTTAATGAATATTTGATTTTCAGGGAGGAAATTGTTATGCAAGACAACATTATATACAAAGGAGTCAAGATTATAATTCCCAAGAAAATGCGAAAATCGCAAGAATTCATGCCAGTCATCTTAGAATTGAATCCTGCTTAATATCGGCTCGCCAGACTTTATTTTAGCAAAGTATGGCTTCAGAAATCAATGAATCTATTAATAAGTGTGCTTCAGGCAATATGTACCAATACTGTGTTGTTATCCAAGACGAGGCAAGATTAACTAAGCATTAGTTTATTTCCTATTATATTCTCTATTATTATATACAAGTCAAAAGAGATCACTAGCAGAGTATTATTCCTTTTGGTTTCCAGAGCTCAACAATCTATGAGCCTAATACTCTGCACATCTCCTCCCTTAACTTTACAGGGACCTTCGAGGTATCTTGACTGCCCTTCCATCTTGTATGCACGGCTGGCATTGAAGGGAGGCTCTTCTCTGGATCCTGGTCTTGGTTGTCCCTCTGCATCCTTCCATCTCTTGTAGATGAGGCCGTTGGTGTAGGGCAATCCTCCTCGGTCTCTTGCTCCTGGTCATCCTTGCATCTCCTTGAGAGCCAGGTTGATGTCGAAGTGGGGGTCTCCTCATTTCTCTGCTCCTGGCGCTTTCCGGGGGCATCGTCTTATGTGCTTGAAGAGTCAGATAGCAATCTTCTTCTTTCTTCTTGGACTTGTCTTCCTCCTCATTGTCAGAGGACTCCTCCTCATCTCCGGACTCTTGAGTTCCAGATTTGGGGCAGTCGTCCTTCTTATGGCCAAACTCCCCACAGGTGTAGCAAGCCTTCTTGGACTTGCGCTGGTTCTCCTCCTGTCCTCCATCTTCAGCCGTTTTGTTGGTACACTCATTTTTACGGTGGCCAACTTCTCCGCAGTTGTAGCAGGTGTTGTTGCTGCCTCCATCACGGCTCTGTCCACGGCCACGTCCACTACCACGGGCAGGTTTGGTACATTCAAACTTGCGGTGGCCTTCTTCCCCGCAGTTGTAGCAGCCTCTGTTATCTCCACTTCCGAGTCTACCACGCTGTCCGCCGCGGCCTCCTGATGAAAATTGCTGAATCATTCTCACAATGTTTAATTTTTCACTTGTCTCCCCAGAGAGGAGTGGCTGCTTTAGTTTATCAACAATGTATATTTTCGAGTTTAAGTGCTGGCCTTTATTTTGAAGTTTTACGTGGATCATTCCAACTGTTTCCAAAGGTATTCCATTTGGACCTTGTAATATTTTATCAGATTTTTCCAGTTTTATTCTTTGGAAACTTTGATAATAATTTTGTAGGGGGAGCACGTTGACATCAGCTCCGGTGTCAATTTTAAAATTAATTTGTCTATTATTTACCTTAATTGGTACTATCCATTTCTTGGAATTATCTTCTACAGATCCCAGAAAAGCTATCTCTGAATTTATTTCATTTATGGCTTCTGATCTACATACTTTGGCATAATGGCCCTTTTTCATGCATTTATTACAATACGAGTTCATAGCTGGACAATTTTTCCAATCATGATTATTTGAATTGCCACACCTGGTGCATCCATGTGATGACCCTCCCAACTGGTTTGACTTGAATTGTCTTGTTTTTGGTTCGTGCCTTTTTGTTTCTTTTATGTGATTAGGCATTTTCTTTATTTGATCTATAGAATCTTGTTGGTAAAGGCTAGACTGCTGTTCTTTGACACTTTCTAATTGCTTTGCCATTAGTGTGGCTTTTACTAAGGTCAAGTCTGTATCAAGTTGCATTCTTTCAGATAATGCTCTATCCCTTACTCCAACAACTATCCTATCCCTAATCAACTCATCATGTAACATCCCAAAATTGCAGTGCTCAGCTAGGCTATGGAGTGCTGTGATAAATTCATTCACCTTTTCCCCTTCCTGCTGACATCTTTGATTAAATCTTGCCCTTTCATAAATTATATTACGTCTTGGAATAAAGTGACTTTCAAAGCATTCAATAACTTTATTATAATTTTCTAGTTGGTCACTTGCTATTTTACATGACAACAAAATGTCATCTGCATTATCACCCATGCAGTACACGAGCATATTAACTTGCTCATTTTCTGGGTTATTAATTAACCCGCTTGCCTGCCTAAAACGTTCAAATCTCCTAATCCATTTTGGCCAATCACCTGGATTTGAAAAATTAAAAGGTTCTGGGGCTACACAATTATAATTTTGGGACATTATAAAGATTTACTTATAATATAATATAACTTACCAAAAAGTTTGCTTGATGTCGAGTTTCAAATTTTCTTCGAACAACGACTTTCTTTATGAATTCAGTTTACCGCTTCTAAGCTTGCTTGATGTCGAATTTCAAATTTTCTTCGAACAACGACCTTCTTTATGAATTCAGTTTACCGCTTCTAAGCTTGCTTGATGTCGAATTTCAAATTTTCTTCGAACAACGACCTTCTTTATGAATTCATCCCACCGCTGCCACCATGTGTTGTTATCCAAGACGAGGCAAGATTAACTAAGCATTAGTTTATTTCCTATTATATTCTCTATTATTATATACAAGTCAAAAGAGATCACTAGCAGAGTATTATTCCTTTTGGTTTCCAGAGCTCAACAATCTATGAGCCTAATACTCTGCACAAATACTAACAAAGGAAACCGCCACTTATACTCCATGAAGTACTAGCGTTACCATATATTAAGGTAGGATTGGGCATTTTTACAGAATAGGGTGTAACCCATCTTATCAGTGTTGATTACAATTCTATATAACTTCTGGGAATTAGATGAGCTGGAAGATACCATCATAAGAATAGCCATTGAGATTACAAATAAAAACTTCAGTAGACATCTGGAAACCCAAAATATTAATATATACCCACCACAGTTCACAAGTTTTTAATTTAGACAATTTCTTCCCAGGGGTTGGGAATAAAGCTATATACATCATTCCCATACCCTAGCCAGTCTAATGGAAAAGCAGAAGCAGCAGTAAAAATATTTAAGAATAATGTAAAGAAAACAAAACACAATAAACAAGACTTGTGGGTGGGAATTCTGGAATGGAGGATTTTAATTGTAGCCCAGTGCAAAACCTAAAAGAAGGACAAGAACTGAAATGAAAATCCGGAATTTAAGTATTTAAATTTGAATATTTATGTTTCATTGAAAATTTATCTACATTTTCGAGCCTCACTTATTAGCTTGTTCCTTTTGTTTACTTCTAGCGCTTTAATTTACGAATGTTTGTCAAAAAATAAGAGTTTTGGGTGTAGAAATATTTATATTTTTCTATTCTTATATTCTGACGAAAATGTCTTCATTACCCTCGAGGTAATTGAAATTAAAATATATATTTATATTTACATTTATAATTTTTCCCTCTATTATTATAAATGAGTAAATTGCAAAAAATGTATTGTGGCTTATTTAATGTCTGTTCCTCAGGAGTATGGTCTAATAAAATATTTAATAGCCGTTTTAAAACGAATAGGACTTTTAACTCTATGGTCGTAGAATTTGCATATACATACAGTTCGAATAATGGGGATGACAAGGTTTAATTTTTGTGCACAGCCCATTTTTATGAATCCAATAGCATTTTTTGTTTGACATACACAGTTTTACACTTGACTTTCATTTTCCTGTGAATGTTGTAGGCAATTTTGCCAGCCTTGTTCCATACAAGATTCATTGATCATTGGTAATGAGGCCCTTTATATTATTCACAGTTTAAAGGAACCCTTATAATCCTGCATGCCTTTTTTTGTGTAACCAAAAACACAATATTGGCTACAAAATTTACATGAAACTGCTCAAAGAAAAAGTCCCATTAATTTGACAAAAAAAAAAACTAAGAGGAAGTCTTCTTCTTTCTTATCTCCACTCAATCATATTAGGGTATCAAGCTTGTAGAATTGACAACCATCATGACTGGGTGAAGTAGAATGCGTCTGCCTTTGTCATTAAGACTGGGAGCACTACTCAGTGGCTGGCCAACTTAGCTCCAAAAGAAATGGCCGTCTCTGACATGAGGAACAGACGCCATGTACAGCGCTCTTAACATGGAGTACAAACACTGCTCATCTTGTATCCCTGGATTAGGAGCCCTTACAGGGTACTATCAGCCAGGCCAGCTGGGCCCAGGTTTTTTAGCGAATTTGTTACTGCTCCCCCTCCTCCTTTTTCATCCGGGCTTGGGACCAGTAAAGGCGGAGTTCTAAGAGGAAGTAAATGTTCTTTAGAGATAGCTTCAACACATTGATGAAACTATTAGTTAGATGCTAACCCATGAAAGATTGCCATTGTACCAAATAAACACTTGGCAAATTATCACTTTTTACTACTTGATATCAATCAACTATTTCACTGCTATACATGCTAGTTAGTCTTGGTACCAATGGAGTAGACATGTCCCAGCATTTTTTCCTTGAAAGACAATCTATATACCCACAAGTTAACAAGACCAAATCCAAAAATAAGTAGACATGTACAATTTGTATTATAGATTAGAAACACAAGGTATAAACAAGACTAAATCCAAATTATCAAAATGTTTTTCGATGTTTCTGTAACAGCATTGTTATCATAATCAGACAAAAGTACTTGAATCCAGTCCATTGAATAAAAAATGATAGGTACAATTTGTATTATTCTATATACAGTTACGAGCGTCATGCGTTCTTCATCTCTGTCACCGTTTGCTTTTTTTTTGGAATGGCACTCTCCTATTGGTTCGCTACGATGCCGCCGCCCTGCGCGAGACACTTTGCCCCACCCCCACTCGCTTTTTGGTTTTTGTAACTATTGTGTTGGAGCGGGTCGCTCCTTAAATAAATGCATATATTAGTTAATAACTAAATGGAATCCTCTCTTTCTTTTTCCCAGTAAGAGACGCCTACGGAAGCCAACAGTACATAGACAGATAAAGCACATAGGCTATAGTTATTAACTAATATATACATTTATTTAAGGTGCCAATTTATAATTGTAACAAATAGTATTTGAATAAAAACATTCAATCGGGTAAAACACAGGCGTTAATGATCCAACAGGTCCACGTGTCTAAATTAAAACACGGGCGTTGCCCGGGTCATTCGGCTAGTAGATTAGAAACACAAGGTGACAATACAAATTATCAAAATGTTTGCAATGTTTCTATAACAGTGTTGTTACCATCATTCAGACAAAAGTATTGAATGAGAAAAAATTTGACAGCAAGTTTCTATATACATGTATACACAAGGTAATAAGACCAAATCCAAATAAATAAATCGTGTGTGACGTTTTGGTAACAGCGTTGTTACCATCTTCAGACAAAAGTAGTGGTTAGGACATTGCAATGTGGCCGCAATAACCCAGGTTCGAATCCTGGTCAGGGCACCTTTTTTTAAAAATTGGAAATAAATATAAATATACACGAGGTCTGTTAAAAAAATATCGCGACTTTTGAATTTTCGCGGGTTACATATATTCGAATTTTGATCTTTTTGTGGCTTTATGTTGGTACTCATGTCTCTCACTTATGCCGACAAGCTCGGCCATTTTGAATGTTCACTTAATTGTTGACAGCTGCTTTGCTTGCAGGTGTTTTGGATCGTCTTCGATTTTTACCTATTTAAAAAAAAATGGATCAAAGAACCTGTGTCAAATTTTGTGTGAAAAACGAAATTAAGTGCGCGGATGCATTCCGAATGTTGACTGTGGCATACGGAGAAGCTACCTTGGACCGAAGCAACGTTTATCGGTGGTACAAAATGTTCTCAGAAGGCCGAGAAGATGTGAACGACGAAGAGCGTGCCGGACACCCGAGCACTTCAACAACAGACGAAAAAATTAATGAAGTGGAGAAAATGATATTGGCCAATCGTCGAATCACCGTTAGAGAAGTTGCTGAGGACCTAAACATATCGATTGGCTCGTGCCATTCGATTTTTATCAATGATTTGGGCATGAGATGGGTCGCCGCGAAATTCGTACCAAAATTGCTCAATTGCGACCAAAAACAGCATCGCATGAACATTGCTAATGAGATGTTGGACTCTGTCCGCGACGACCCAAATTTGTTCCAGAGGGTCATAACTGGTGACGAAGCATGGGTTTATGGTTATGACGTGGAAATCAAAGCTCAATCATCTCAATGGAAGCTGCCGCACGAACCAAGACCGAAAAAAGCGCGCCAAGTTCGGTCGAATGTGAAAGTTTTGCTGACAGTTTTCTTCGATTGCAGGGGCGTGGTGCATCATGAGTTCTTGCCACAGGGTAGAACGGTCAATAAGGAATATTACCTGCAAGTTATGTGTAATTTGCGCGAAGCAATCCGCCAGAAACGCCCGGATTTGTGGAAGAACAAAAGTTGGCTTTTGCACCACGATAACGCCCCTGCTTACACATCGTTGCTTGTGCGCGACTTTTTGGCCAAAAACAACACACTAATGATGCCGCAGCCACCGTATTCCCCAGATCTGGCCCCCTGTGACTTTTTTTTGTTCCCTAAACTGAAGAGGCCCATGAAAGGACGACGTTACGCTACGCTTGACGAGATAAAGACGGCATCGAAGGAGGAGCAGAAAAAGATTTTTAAAAATGATTTTTTGAAGTGCTTTGAAGATTGGAAAAACCGTTGGCACAAGTGTATAATATCTCATGGGGATTACTTTGAAGGGGACAAAATAGGTATTCATGAATAAATAAATAATTTTTGAAAAACACAAAAGTCGCTATACTTTTTGAACACACCTCGTATAGCAGTACTTTTGTCTGATGATGGTAACAATGCTGTTACCGATATGTCACACACTATTTATTTATTTGGATTAGGTCTTATTACCTTGTGTTTATAATCTATAATCCAAATTGTGCCTTATCATATATACAAATAAAATAAAAGGACTTAAAAGCGCGAATGTTTCTTTTATACATAAAACGAACTTCTACTGTCCTTACTGCGATGAAAAAATATATTGGGAGGGCTTGGCTCATCAGTGGTGAACCCTCCCAGCGGTTTCGCCAATTTAATCCACCAGACCACTTCTCAGAGCTCTAATACTGTATTGGATCATTCTGCTTTTATATGCTACACTGAAGGATGGAATCTTAGAAATGGTTTTCAAGTAAACTATGGACATAAGCTTATAGGAGAGGTCTGGTGGATTAAATTGGCGAAACCGCTGGGAGGGTTCACCACTGATGAGCCAAGCCCTCCCAATATATTTTTTCATCGCAGTAAGGACAGTAGAAGTTCATTTTATGTATAAAAGAAACATTCACGCTTTTAAATCCTTTTATTTTATATGTATAGATGGCGCGTTATTGCTTTGTGTTAAATTATTCCTAATTGCCTTGCCTTTATAGTTTGCTGAAGAGCATTGCTCGAAGCAAATATTTGAATGTAATTCTACTGTCCTATAAGCTTATGTCCATAGTTTACTTGAAAACCATTTCTAAGATTCCATCCTTCAGTGTAGCATATAAAAGCAGAATGATCCAATACAGTATTAGAGCTCTGAGAAGCGGTCTGGTGGATTAAATTGGCGAAACCGCTGGGAGGGTTCACCACTGATGAGCCAAGCCCTCCCAATATATTTTTTCATCGCAGTAAGGACAGTAGAAGTTCGTTTTATGTATAAAAGAAACATTCGCGCTTTTAAATCCTTTTATTTTATATGTATAGATGGCGCGTTATTGCTTTGTGTTAAAATATATACATGTATGTATGTAGTTAGTACTGTTATCAGTGTGTGTGAAAATAAGATATAACTGATAAGAAGAAAACAATTACAAAGAGAACCCTAAAATTCTATGGAGTAACTGTCATCTCCCCATGTCACTTAGTCAGATGTGGTGGTCTTCTGGGTTGTGAAGTGTCTTTTTAGGCCCTATTCTCTGAATGGTTTCCAGAGATGTCGGACCCCATTGAATGGTTTACCAACAATCAGGCCTACTTCAACAGCTCTCAGTCACATTGAATATTAAAAAACAAAATAGGCATATCTTGACCTTCTCATATGGCAGAGCGTCATCCATGCAGGGGTCAGCAACCTGCAGCTCGCTAGCCACATGCGGCTCTTTGGGTGTGAAGCAGCGTGTAGTACAGTAGAACCTCCCTGTAAAAGACACCTAAATGCAGAGCCAAAGTATCCTTTAGGGAGAGATGTCCTCTTATCAGAGAGTTGCTAAATAGTAAAAATGGTAATTTTGCAAATGAAAACTGTCCTTTGTGGAGAGTTGTCTTCTAGTGGGGTGTCCGGTGTCTACTGTACTTGCATAAATAAAAACTTTATTTATGCAAGTACTATTTATTGTTGGAAAGAAAACATTTTATGGCTCTTTAAAAACTTAAAATTTTATAAATTGTAATTTTTGACTCTTCTGACTCAAAAGATTGCCGACCCCTGATCTAGTGGAACAGAAATCAACTAAACATTGATTTAACCTGTACACTGATATCTGGCCAACCCATTTTTAAAATATCAACACCTGACCTTTTTTTTTTTTTATCTTTTTTTAAATTTCTTATTATTTTCACATAACATTGAATGTGAAGCCATTATGTGGCATTTCTTTTAAAATGTGTAAAATCTTAAAAAGAATAACCATCATGATGTTCTAACAGAATGAACGATTATCAGGAATGATATTTTTTTAAAGTTCATTACTTCAAATTATTTTAACAGGTTGATTTATCAGAATTTTGTTTTATGTTTTTACTCTTATTTTGGTATTTTTAGCTTCAATAAATTTAGATTTTCAAGATCCCCAAGATCAAATTGACAGATAGGGTGGCAAACAAAGAGATTACCCCCTCTTTAATTGTGTTTTTAGTCCGGTTATTAAGTTGTATATAATGAATTGTATATAGGTTGCTAAAATAATCCATTTTAGATTTTCTCTTCTGCTTTAGAATACCATTGTTTAAGTTTTAATTATGTTTTTAGTCCGGTTATTGAATTGTATGTAATGAATTGTATATAGGTTGCAAAAAATTTATTTAGGCGCAAGTATCCCGAACTGGGATATCGCGTCTGATATGTCAAATAAAAAAAAAAGAAGTTGAGGGAAAATTTTATTGGAGAGCATATAGCATATTGCAGAACATGAATGCTCTCTCTCTCTGAGGATTATCGGGAGATCTTCCATTAACCTAACTGAAAGAATCAAGCTTGAAGAATCAAATGAGAGACACACTGAGGATTGGTTCCATAATCTAATAGAATGGTGACTGGAATTAGAATATATGAATTAATAAATAGAGTATTGCCTCAGTACATGGTGTTCCATGACTTTGCTATATGATGATAATGATGAAATTCAGATCCTATTTCTACAGAACATTTCTTTCCGTATATCTCAAAGTACAGAACACCTGTCCTTGAAGTTGATCTCCTGGGATATAACCCACTATATTAGTTAATACTCCATAGAATTATAATAAAAAAAGAAAATAAGACCTAATCCAAATAATTTATTAGTGTGTGATGTTTCGGCAACAACATTGTCACCATCAGACAAAAGAATAAATGAGAAAAAATACCACAGCAAGTTCTTAAATAGTACTGTTATCAAGTGTTTAAACTATAATATAAATAATAAAATATTATATTAAACTATTATAAAAATATATAAAAAATATTATAATCTCTATATATATAAAAGTCAAGGCCTGTCTGTTTCGCGATAAACTCAAAACCTACTGAACCAATTGGTACCAAATTTTGCATGTCGCTTTTTATAAACCTGAGGAAAATTTTCTGCTACATTTTGATTAGTATTTTTGGCTATTTCTTTTTTTCATTTGAAAAACTTTTTTTTTTACGCGGAGTAAATACGAGGCGAAGTAACAACACGAGGCCAATTAAGCGACCGATGAGCATTCTGCATTTCTTTTCAAGTTGCTTGCGTACTTTTTTAAAAACATATTTTTATACGAGCGTTGCTTTTTTTTACAAAAGTATTGAGTATTGAGAGAAAAATTTATATAACTAAGTTACGGTAAGTGCACAAAATGCAAATAAAAAAAAAAAACTTCACAAAATTAGCGCTACTGTATGTAAATAAAGGCTTTCGTATTTTTTATTAATTTTTGTTCTGGCCCTTGTTTTTTATTTCATAAAAAATCGTTTTAAATGCAGTCGCAGTCATTAGCAAACACATATGTTTGCCTAATTTCCATGTGCTCTTTTATTTACATGTCAGTATTTTGGATTAACTTTTTTATAAACCTATTTTTTATTATTTTGTCATCACACACACTTTTTGCCTGTGGTTTATGTGTTACTTCTGTATTGCTATTCTATGGCACTTCTACTATTATTATTGGTATACTTTCAGTATGGAGGAAATTGCACTCGGGGGAATTATTCTCGGGCGAAGCCGGGTCATTCGTCTAGTAAACTATAATATAAATAATAAATTATTTGGATTAGGTCTTATTTTCTTTTTTTTATTATAATCTATAATCCAAATTATGCTTTATCATCCATGGAATTAAGTTTTACAATGTGTGATGTCTCTATATTTCCATAGTGTAATACATGTGTGTTTCCAGTAATGTGAAGATATCGTCCGGTGCTTTTGTCTGCAAGGACTGTGAGATTGTTGGGGAGGTGGTAATTGGTAACTACTTATTTTATTGCTCTTTCTCTCTTGATGGCACCACAGATTGTGTAACCTGATATAGCTTTTATTTCCATTTATTATGGTCAAGAGCTTCATTCCCAACTTTTTTTTATCCATTTAAAAATGGTCTCTTTATAAATGTTACCATGCTATTGTGAAACTGGGTCACCTTGAAACACTGGATATCTTTTTCCATGTAGCCCATGTAGCTCTACTGACCTACATGAAAATGATAGTATGGGCTTCAAGGGAACTTAGTTTTAAGAATTTAATACCAAGGTTACATTGGTTGCAATAAACCTAAACTTATATATTTTTTTATTGTGCAAATTCAATGATGCTCTCTTCTCTCTCAATATATCCAATATATTTACCTTTTAGGGGCTTAAAGAATTTATATGTGACAATGTTAGATGCCTAAGATAATAAATTGATAGAAAAACACACTCGTTGACAAAACTTAAGGAAGTGGAAAGTCTTTGATGTTGCCGGTCGTCTATTTTTTTTTTAGAGACGGAGGTAATTTTGTTTATACTTGGTTATCTTGTGTCTTCAATAAAGGTTGCTATGTATCAAATATCTTTCAGAGTTATTGTCTGAATCCTGATATAAATTTTAAAAAACAAAAAAAGTTTTGTCCATGAGAGTGTAGTTCTCACTAAAAAATCAATCAAGATAGAAAAAATCACAAGACAAATGAGTTCTAAGACAGGTTTTATTATGTTTGAGAAACCTTGCTGTGACTGACCCATATGATGGTCAACATCTTCTCTACTTTATAAATGTGCCTGATCTCCACCTGAGCTGACAGTAGATGCTGCCTTTCTGAACCATGTGCTGTTCCAGAGATAAATCTCTGAGTACCACATGGGTGCAATTCACACATCTAATAGGGGTTGCTGGCATGGTAGGAATCCAGTAGTTTTGCTTCAATGGCCTCTGATTCCTGCACAAGTTCTAGCCTACACCAATGACTAAAAGTAAATAAAAAGTGGATTAGGCATCTTGTAAGTGCAAAGTTGAACTGTTTTCTATCTGTGTAGACATGTGGTGTATTTATAGTATAAGCAGTCATAATGCTTTACTCACCATGGCCTAGTAATACATGTGTAGACATGTTACGCACTCAAGGTACAACCCACCATTGCCTGCAACTACATGTGTAGACATGTATAAAAATAATTTTTCTCAATTTTTATACTAAAAAAAAAAAGATTCTACCCGCCTCCTCTTTTACCACATTTAGAAAATATTGAGAGAGCTTGGTTCACAAAAAAAAGGTTGTGTTCCAATTAAAGGTTTGAGAGAAATGGTTCAGCCAGTCAGACTGTGAATGTCCAGGCCACCGGACTGTGATCCATCCCAAAGTCCGGCTAATTGCTGAAGCCGGACCCATCATCATTGGAGACAACAACCTGATTGAGGAGAGGGTGGAAATTGTCAACAAGTGAGCAGCTCTTCTTACGTCACACCTTCAATTTGCATTTTTCAGCATGTGGCAAGAACCAATGTTATTTAAGGACAGAGACTCTATTTGTTGTTGTTTCTTATCCCCTTGAGTAAAGATTACGCGAATTCCATGAGTTCATGCTCCACGAGCTGTTTTATGATAAGCAGTGGCCTCTCCCAAAGGTCCTGTTTAGTGCATCTAATGCAAGCCAAAAGGGAGGGTCTGGCTTATCAGTGGTGAACCTTCCCAACGGTTTCGCCAGTTTAATCTATCATGCTCGAAGCATATTTTATAATTATATGTATTTCTACTGTCCTCAAAGCTTATGTCCCTAGTTCATAAACACAAGGTAATAAGACCAAATCCAAATAAATAAATAGTGTGTGACGTTTCGGTAACAGCATTGTTACCATCTTCAGACAAAAGTACTGAAAGTACATTTCCAAATCCATTACAAATCCAAATAAATAAATACTGTGTGACGTTTCGGTAGCAGCATTGTTACCATCTTCAGACAAAAGTACTGAAAGTACATTTCAGTACTTTTATCTGAAGATGGTAACAATGCTGTTACCAAAACGTCACACACTATTTATTTATTTGGATTTGGTCTTATTACCTTGTGTTTATAATCTATAATCCAAATTGTGTCTTATCAGTCCCTAGTTCATTTTAAATATCTTTTCCAAGAGTTCAGTATCCTTATAAAAGCAAAACAGCCCAATGCCATATTATAGTGGTATGGTAGATTGAACTGGTGAAATCACTGAGAGGGTTCCCCACTGATGAGCCAGGCCCTCCCATTATTTTATCATTGCAGTAAGGACACAGTAGAAAATAGTTTTAAAAAGAATCTAATGTGTCAAAAATAGTTTAACTTTATTATAACAGATGGCCTGCTAACACATCACATACATTTTGTAAAAAAGGCTGTACACCTGGAAAGAAAACATTTTTTCCCAAAAAATTTTGAGAGATTGATGCCACATTATATCAATTTATTGCATAAAAACTGAAAATAAATTTTAAAAAAATGTTGTAGATCTCATGGAAACAATTTTGTCATTGGTCAAAATTTACCAAACATAAATTTGTTAATTGGGACCATAGCAACCTGAAAGGGGCATCTCCTTATTGTACAACCTTTTTTGGTCGTTGAGGTACAGCTTGTACTATGCTGATAGGGCCAACAGTCTGAAACACGTACGTGGTTAGCTTTTCTTGATTAATCAAGAATGGGTATTTGGCCAACACCAATGAATAGTTGATATTTATTCCGATAGATGGTGCCAGCCATCAGCAACTTTCAGTTGCACGATAAGGAGATGCCCCCTTTCTTTTTTCATAATTTAAAAAGAGAATCAAAGAGAAATATATTGGGAAAGATATCACCTCTGTTGATTTGCTCTGACCTCTCAGGTCACTGAAGTCTGACATATTCCCTATCCAACTTGGTGGCAGAATGTCCCATAGTCCTAGGCAGTTTGCTGACATGAGTCCATAATAAATCTCCCATAAGCATGGTCTCTCCTGTAGGTAGTCTCGTAGTGGATTAAAACCAGTTCAGGTCAGTTTATTGATTGCTCAATAAAATGGTTATCCACATGGGATATCATTGTTTGTTAAAAAAATACAAGGTAACAAGACACTAAATCCACAGATCAATAAATTGTGCATCATGTTTTGATAACGTAGCATTGCACAATTTATTTATTTGGATTTGGGGTTTTTACCTTATGTTTCTAATATAGTAACTTCACAAAATGGAACATAACCTGTATCTTGTATCCTCTAACTGCTTTGAGAATGTATATATATTTTTTCAAATAGTTCTCTCTTTTAATAACAAAAAAAAAAAGTATAAAATAGTATTTTTTAAAGAAGTGACTTGTGTGGCCACCAGGATTAATGAAATGTGTTTTGCCCAGGCTCCCTGAGGGTTCAGAGAACACTGGACCCCAAACCATGATCATCGGAACCTACAATGTCTTTGAGGTGGGATCCCGTATCCTTTGTTCCATGGACTTCCCCATGAGGTGTATTGGGAGATGGACTCAATAACACTGTAGTGTACAATTCTGCTTATATATGGATGACAATGAAGGTTGGAATCTTATGGTATGTTAGCAAACTATGGACATAATAAGCTATTAGGACAGTAGCATACCATTATTCATCATATCACAGTAAAGATAGTAGAAGTTTGTTTTGTTTGGAAAATAAAAATTTGTGCTTTAATGGTTCTATTTCTTGTATACAGTTAAACCTGTCTCTTGGGACTCACCAAAATAGGGTGCTATAGAGAGGTCACTTTTAATGTAAATCGCATTGTACTACGTATTTAAAATCGGGCGCTATAGAGAGGTAGGTGCTATTTAGAGGGGGTGCTATAGACAGGTTTAACTATACGAGGTGTGTTCAAAAAGTATCGCGGCTTTTGAATTTTCGCGGGTTACGTATATTCGAATTTCAATCTTTTTGTGGCTTTATGTTGGTACTCATGTCTCTCACTTATGCTAACAAGCTCGGCCATTTTGAATGTTCACTTAATTGTTGACAGCTGCTTTGCTTGCAGGTGTTTTGGATCGTCTTCGATTTTTACCTATTAAAAAAAATGGATCAAAGAACCTGTATCAAATTTTGTGTGAAAACAAAATTAAGTGCGCAGATGCATTCCAAATGTTGACTGTGGCATACGGAGAAGCTACCTTGGACCGAAGCAACGTTTATCGGTGGTACAAAATGTTCTCAGAAGGACGAGAAGATGTGAACGACGAAGAGCGTGCCAGACGCCCGAGCACTTCAACAACAGACGAAAAAATTAATGAAGTGGAGAAAATGATATTGGCCAATCATCGAATCACCGTTAGAGAAGTTGCTGAGGACCTAAACATATCGATTGGCTCGTACCATTCGATTTTTATCAATGATTTGGGCATAAGACGGGTCGCCACGAAATTCGTACCAAAATTGCTCAATTGCGACCAAAAACAGCATCGCATGAACATTGCTAATGAGATATTGGACTCTGTCCGCGACGACCCAAATTTTCTCCAGAGGGTCATAACTGGTGACGAAGCGTGGGTTTATGGTTATGACGTGGAAACCAAAGCTCAATCATCTCAATGGAAGCTGCCGCACGAACCAAGACCGAAAAAAGCGCGCCAAGTTCGGTCGAATGTGAAAGTTTTGCTGACAGTTTTCTTCGATTGCAGGGGCGTGGTGCATCATGAGTTCTTGCCACAGGATAGAACGGTCAATAAGGAATATTACCTGCAAGTTATGCGCAATTTGCGCGAAGCAATCCGCCAGAAACGCCCGGATTTGTGGAAGAACAAAAATTGGCTTTTGCACCACGATAACGCCCCTGCTCACACATCGTTGCTTGTGCGCGACTTTTTGGCCAAAAACAACAAACTAATGATGCCGCAGCCACCGTATTCCCCAGATCTGGCCCCCTGTGACTTTTTCTTGTTCCCTAAACTGAAGAGGCCCATGAAAGGACAACGTTACGCTACGCTTGATGAGATAAAGACGGCATCGAAGGAGGAGCTGAAAAAGATTTTAAAAAATGATTTTTTGAAGTGCTTCGAAGATCGGAAAAACCGTTGGCACAAGTGTATAATATCTAATGGGGATTACTTTGAAGGGGACAAAATAGGTATTCATGAATAAATAAATAATTTTTGAAAAAACACAAAAGTCGCGATACTTTTTGAACACACCTTGTATATAGATGGTGCGCTAATATTTGCCTTATATATAACTGACCTTGCCTTTATTGTTTGTGGAAGAACATTGCACAGTCCAAATATTTGTAAGCAATTCTACTCTCCTAATAACTTATGCTCATAGTTTGCTAAAATACCTTAGCTAAGATTCCGTCTTTCACCGTCTCATATCTAAGCATAATTGTCCAATACAGTATTAGAGCTCTTAAAGTGATCTGGTGGATTAAATTGGTAAAACCACCGGGAGGGTTAACTACTGATGAGCCAAGCCCTCCCAATATTTTTCATTAAAGTAAAGACAGTAGAAGTTTATTTTATATGAAAAAGAAAAAAAAAAATTTGAAATATAGTCGCCCCACCTACCCACCATGATTATCATTGCCTGTAACACGCATACTAGAGATAATAAAAAAAAAGAAAGTTTTGTGCTTCATGGTTTTATATCTAGAGTAAATAGATGTGGTATAGCCTTATGTTTAGTTCTTCCCTAGGGGGTCGGTGGAAGGATGGTCTAAACCGTGGGTTTTCGACCGCTATGACCCAGGTTCGATTCCTGCATTGGGCACTTTTTTCTGATTTAAAAAAAAAATGCTCCAATGTCTCCCGATTCTTGCAAATGTCCAACCCCATCAGCGAGTGCAAGTAACCAAGCGGGGCTCTGGCATATTTGTAAATGCAAAGTCGAACTGCTTTTCACATGTGTAGACATGTGGTACACTTACAGTAAAAGCAGTCGCCTACTTCTACCGACCATAATTATCATGCCCTGTACCACGTGTACTAGGAATAAGAAAAAAAAAGTTCTTCCCTAACTCCAGAGTTGTCAGACTGCGAGGCTCTCAAGGTGGGCAACAACAACATCCTGGAGGCCAAGAGTAAGTCCTGCCCTCACCACCCACCCACTCACCATGTCCCCCCAGGCTTTGTCAGCAGGGACACTGAGCTCACCCATGGCTGTGTCATCGGAGCCATGTGCCGAGTGGAATGTCCTGGCCCTATCCCAGAGAAAACTGTCATCTACGGCTCAGAATGTCGCCGGCGGGTCCAGCTTGAAGCTCCTTCGGTAACTTGATCCCATTAGAGTCAAACTGTTTCTTGAGGAAGATATGGTTTTACACCACCTCTTCATTGTTATTTATTAGTTATTTTTTTTGTTTTAGTTTTTTTTTGCTTATCCCTAGTACACGTGGTACAGGCCATGATAATCATGGTGGGTAGAAGTAGGCGACTACTTTTACTGTAAGTGCACCACATGTCTACACATGTGAAAATCAGTTCGACTTTGCACTTACAACTGTGCCAGAGCCCTGTTTGGCTACTTGCACTCGCTGGTGGGGTTGGACTTTTGCAAGAATCGGGGGCCATTGGAGCATTTTTTTTTTTCAATCAGAAAAAAAATTATCCCGAATGTGTTTCTTTTGAATGAAAAATCAAAATTTATTTTAAGGAGAAATAACGAATATTTCTAGCCTTAGGGATGAAGTATGAAAGGATTAATTGTGAAGAGTAATGAGAGATAAACGGAAAAATAAAGTGTACAGGGGTGGAAAATTCCCATAATTCCCATCCCTGGACACTCTTTTTTTCCGTTTATCATTACTCTTCACAATTCATCCTTTCATACTTCATCCCTAAGGCTAGAAATAATTGTTATTTCTCCTTGAAATGGGTTTCGGTTTTTCGTTCAGGGGAAACACATGCGGGATAATTATCAAATGTCATTTTACAATCATAAGCCGCATTTTATTGTATTATAGAGTATTTACATAGTTTTTTTTTTCATACGATGTGCGATGATATCAATAAATCCCAATATGTAAATTTAATTATTTTTTTGATATGTGAAAATTGCAATGGCAATATGCTCTTCAAATTGATAATTAGATATATTGTCATAGTGCACACCTTCTTTGCATGGTGTTTGAAACCAGTTTTAGCTGTATTTTTTTTCTTTCTTTTATAAATATTACTTTATTTTATTATTTTTATTTTTGTTTATCCCTAGTACACGTGTTACAGGCCATGATAATCATGGTGGGTAGAAGTAGGCAACTGCTTTAGCACTTACAAATGTGCCAGAGCCCCGTTTGGTTACTTGCACTCGCTGGTGGGGTTGGACTTTTGCAAGAATCGGGGGCTATTGGAGCATTTTTTTTTTATCAGAAAAAGTGCCCAATGCGGGAATCGAACCCGGGTCGTGGCGGTTGTAAACCAACGGTTTAGACCATCCTTCCACCGACCCCCCAAATATATTATAACTTTCTATTGTGTGTGTGATAAAAAAAATATTGGGCGGGCTTGGCTCATCAGTGATGAACCCCCTCCCCAGTTTTTTTCTATAATTTAATCTTCCATAATTAATTTTTTAAAAAAGAATAAATTGGATTATAGCTAAAAGATTTTCCTAGTTTTTCGTTATAGATTCTTTAGGTTTAAAGAGAAAATTTTAATTATCTCTCTCTATTAGTTTCTCTCAAATATTGTGAAGGTTTTAAATGATGATTTAAAATAAATAATAACAACATTACACACAATACATATATGTAGTACATCTTACAATACAAGGTATGTAGCCCACAGCAACATTGGTGAGATTCCGCAATTTCTTAGTGTTTTGATATTTCCTTCAGTGAATTGAATATAAGAAAGTTGTGAACTATAGTATTATCATTTTTTTTGCTTATCCCTAGTACACCTGGTACAGGCCATGATAATCATGGTGGGTAGAAGTAGGCGACTGCTTTTACTGTAAGTGCACCACATATCAACACATGTGAAAAGCAGTTCGACGTTTGCACTTACAAATGTGCCAGAGCCCTGTTTGGTTACTTGCACTCGTTGGTGGGGTTTGGACTTTTGCAAGAATCGGGGGGGCCGTTGGAGCATTTTTTTTTTTTATTCGGAAAAAAGTGCCCAATGCGGGATTCGATCCCGGGTCGTAGCGGTCAAACACCAATGGCTTAGACCACTCGTCTACTGACCCATTTCTAGTATTATAAAATAATAAATAGTATTATAAAATGATCAATCAGATCAGATCAGATATAATTTAACCCATTGAAGAACGAGAACTCACAACTTTTAAAATAAACAAACGTAGTGTTAAAAGTTTTTTTTGATAATTTTATAATATTTCACTTTTTTGAATTAACAAATTAGGAAAACTACAAGGGAACCTGGTTATACAACAACATCACTTGGGACTCGTTGTTGTTGTAACCTTGGATAAAATAAATGGGGATTACAACTAGGGACTTTAGAATATTGATGTTATAACAGGGTTACTGTTTTATCTATAGAATGCTAAATACAAGGTAATAATCCAAATTGTGCCTTATCATTAATATAGAATGCTGTTATAAAGTGTTCCTCTAAGAATTAAACAGATCTTTCTTCAAAAACAAGAAACATTATTTGATATAGAAAATATAGTTTGTTAAATAAAAATATTTATTGCTATTTTTTCAACTCTAGTAAAATCCGCTTCCAGTGGACTCTGGTTTAAGCTAGAATCTGTGGTATCTATCCATTTGGCTTCAGTCTCCTGAGGGACTGTTCAAGACATGTTTTATATGCTTCATTATGTTTATAGGAATTGAACCGACTTAAGTAGGAAATTCTACTTTTTTGGAAGATAGCAATATTTGCTCCATATTCCTAAAAAAATTAGTGTCCTGTGTACTGCAAATGAAAATTCTTAATACTATACCTTTTTATCCCATTGTATAGTTATACAATGTCATGGAGAACAACCTCACGGTAGGGTTGGCATATACGAGGGGTGTCCCATAAGTCGGTGGCCCGACTTATATATAAAGAAAATGACTAATAAAATGGTATGATTTATTTTTCAACATAATCCCCTTTAAGGTCTATACACTTTTTCCAGTGATGTTCTAATGCTTTTATGCCCTCCAAAAAGAACAAATGTTTCAAGTGACTCAAAAAATGAGGTTACAGCATCAATGACCTCTTCATCTGACCTAAAATAAATGCCAGAAAGTGAATTTTTCAAATGAGGAAATAGGTGGAATTCAGACGGAGCTAGATCTGGTGAATAAGGTGCAGGTGGCAAAGGTTCAAAGCCAGAATCATAAATAGCAGCCATGGCTTGCAGCGACCGATGACTCGGAGCATTGTCTTGATGGTAAACAATCTTCCTGGACAACTTTCCTCTTTTCTTTTCTTTAATAGCTTCTCGTAGTTGCTTCACAAGATTTGCATAATAATTGCCAGTGATGGTGTGACCCTTATTCAGAAAGTCTAGAATAAGTACACCCTCGGAATCCCAAGACAGACACCATAACCTTCCCTGCTGATGGAACTGTCTTGGCTTTCTTGGGGGGAAGGGAACCGGAGTGTCTCCATTGCATGGATTGTTGCTTGGACTCTGGTGTAAAGTGATGGGCCCAAGTCTCATCCATGGTAACAAATCTATTAACAAATTCCTCTGGATTGGCTTCAAATAACGCAAGATGTCCGAAGATAACTTTCTCCTTACAGCCTTTTGATCAGGTGTCAAAAGTTTGGGAACCCAACAGGCAGAAAGCTTCCTGAGGCCCAAGTGTTCTCTCATGATCCGATCCACTGTTATTTTTGGAATACCCAAGGTCTCTTCTATCTGACGAACTGTCATTCTTTTGTCCAACATAACCAAACCATGTATCTTTCGATGTTTTCTTGAGTAACTGACTCAACAGGTCTTCCTGGTCGATGTCGTCTTCGGTGCTGATCCTCCCTAATTTAAACGCAGCTACCCATTTTTTTACTGTACTATAGGAAGGAGCATCTTCCCTTAATGTATCCACCATATCCTCATAGATTTCCTTCGGCGAAATTCCTTTCTTACAAAGATATTTTATTACAGCACGAATCTCGTTTGTCTCCATTTTAGATGATTTCTGTTTCTTGTCCTCTTTCAGAACCTATATAAAAAAAATGGTTAGTTGTAGAAACTTAAAAATTTATATATCTTTACACAAGGCTTTAAGGTATATATGGTAAAATTTATTAGTTTCTAATATTTCGTTCTCATAGTCGGGCCGCCACGGACATATGGGACACCTCTCGTAGGTCCTGTCTTGAGGCTCCCATACATTTTGGTCCTTGAGGCCTCTCTGGTCCTGCAGATGGTGCATTGTGGGAAGGTCTGGACACCATCATGGAAGAGGAGCAGTCTTGTACAGCCAGTTTTAAGCCTGGAAATACAGGTTGCTGCCTGTCAGGTCATCTCACATTCCAGAATAGCTCCAGGCTTTTAGTTTAGGTACCTATGATGGAATATTGACTTCTGTATTTTTGCCTTAATGTTTCTTTTTTTTTTAGGCATTTGAAGGAGTCAAAATTAAGGTTTGAGTTAGGTATTTTCTGCCAATTTTGACTACTGCACTAGGATAATGTATCTAGGAACAAAGTTCTAGATAGCACTAGATCTTAGAATGGCATCATGTGAATAACTCATGTGACGATGTGTGGCCACAGCGAGAGACCCGACTTCTGGAATTCTATTCAGGCATCCTCTCAAGAAACTCCAAACATATTCTACTAGGTTTGTAGGGCTGAGTGAGGATAGGCTTTTCTATAAAGTTTCTTCATACCACCCAATTCGGCTAATAGGTAACATATAGGAGTTATGATGATAACACCAGGCTTCCAGGGATACTGGGATCAGATGGATAAATTGAGAGAACAGCA
The DNA here is from genome assembly GCA_030710605.1 of Cordylochernes scorpioides. Taxonomy (NCBI): domain Eukaryota; kingdom Metazoa; phylum Arthropoda; class Arachnida; order Pseudoscorpiones; family Chernetidae; genus Cordylochernes; species Cordylochernes scorpioides. The sequence continues at coordinate 61,231,637 of CP092868.1, forward strand.
TCTGATCGTGCAACTAAAAGTTGATGATGTATCATCTTTCAGAATAAATATCAAATAATTGTTGATTATTAATTATTCCAGAATTGGCCAAATCAAATCAAGAATGGGTATTTAGCCAATTCTGGAATAATTAAAATTCAACAATGAGTTGATATTTATTCTGACAGGATGCAAATTTTAGTTACACAATCAGGAGATGCCTTTCCCTATTTATCCACCTAATTCCAGGACAATTTGACCTTTGTACCATTTTTCCAGAGATAAGTTTCTTTTTTTTTAAAAATTGATTTAAGATTTCTAGCTTTCGGGCATGAGATCTAGATATCTTAATTAAAATTTTAAAAATGAATAAAAACTTAACCCTGGAGAAGCCTGATGTTTTCACCTTATTATTGACACAAGGGATTATTCTATTAGCTAGATTATACTGATTGGTTCTAAATTGATTGCTTCATGCTGCTGTTGCTTCTAGAGGTAAAAAGCACAACTACACAAAAATTTGGTTTTTGATACAGTTAAACCTATCTATAGCGCCCCCTCTTGAAACTCACCAAAATAGGGTGCTATAGAGAGGAGGTGCTATAGACAGGTCACTTTTAATGCAAATTGCATTGTAGTACGTATTTAAAATTGGGCGCTATAGAGAGGGAGGCGCTATTTAGAGGGGGCGCTATAGACAGGTTTAACTGTATATTAAAATTGGAAGATAAAAAAATTCAAAGTTTTTCTAATATAGCCTATAGTTTAAATAAATTAATATATACCTGCCTGTTGTTAAAATGCTTAATGGTTGGTTCAGTAATTATGGTGAAGAGAGAGAAGAGTTAATGAAGAATGAGTTTTTTGGAAGAAAGGAGAGAAAAAATGATTAAAAAGAATGAAAAATTCATAATTTGTTACAAAACTTTGTTAAAACATCCACAGAATTTATCAATGAGGAGGTTATTCTAACTGGAGTGTGTGTGACCAGCCCCAGACTCGACAACTAGACTTCCTCATGACCATCCTGCCCAGCTACCACCACATCAAGAAATCCAATAAAGCTTGAAGTTGATTTACCCCCAAACTCCTGTGGTATATCCTTCACTTCTTTAGCATGTTTTAGCAACATTGTTACCCCCCCCCCCCCCCCCCAATACACATGGTTACCACTATATGGTACCTTCATGCTGGTCTTCTTAATATGGACAAAACTTAAGGAATTTTTATATTTTGATGTCACTGGTTGTCTATTTTTTTTTTTTAAGGAGACAAAGGCAATTTTGGTTATATCTTTAATATCTTCAATAAAGGTATTCAATATTATGTCGTCAATAAAGGTCACGGTAATATCTTTCAGAGTTATTGTCTGAATCCCGATATACATGCTAAAAGGTACAACTTCCTTAAGTTTTGTCCTTGTGTGTATATCCAGCTGCCACTAATAAACTCTGAGGTCACACTAGAGATGGACAATCTGCTCGCAACTAATTCATAGAGCTAGCTCCTTTTAAGGAATCAGTGATCTGGAAATCAAAAAAGAATGGTAGCTGATCCGATCCACAAACTTTTTCTATTAAAGATCAAAATTTTGATTTTGACTAAGTGCTCTGGCTTTCTATTTGTGTTTTCTCATTGTGGGGGGGGGGGGGATATTTTTCACAGTTGATAATATTGGAATATATATTACTAGTGAATATATATATATTATATAATCTAAAATACAATTATTTTATTTTTTAAAAACATATTTTATTTTCATTCATTGACTATTATATATATTTGACCATAGAGGCAAAACATACGACTTTTAATTATTGTTGTTGTAAATAATGTATATTTAACCCTACCTATCTTTTATTCACGATTATAGAATTCATTTAATAAATTCTATATTCCTGTGATAAAAATAATTTTATATGTATATTTTTACTTCAAGAGATTCAAAATAAAAATCTGCTTGAAAGGTAAATAATTATCTTTACTTTTCCACGACTGCACCTCTTTTCAACAATCAAACACACAAAAAAAATTCTAATCATAATATATATGTAGTAATATATGTCAATATACATAAGATTTTCATATTTACAATAATTATAAATAGTGTAACAACCCCAAAATGTATATAAACTTCAACATGCAAGCTTGCCACTATCATGTAATCACAAACAAAGCCAACCCGTCCAGGTTGTGCAAGCTTCTCTGACACTCTCTTCCAGGATCATCCACACTCCAGGAGACAAATTGCTGCTTCTTCTCCCACCACACTGATGTCACCAGACATCTGTTCACCCCTGTCTGTCCCTTCCTCAGCTGACCTCTTCTTTAATCCTACAGCGCTTGTAGTACTTCATTGTCTACGACCCATGTCTTCTTGGCTCTTGTGAAGTCAAATTTTTATTTGAATTAGATTTATATGAGTCAAAATAAAATCACACATACAAAAACCTTTATTAAGACACATTGATCTTATAGAAGATTTTCACCTTGAAAATTACCAAACAGAAAAATTGTGGAGAACTGGAAATATACATGGAACAAGAAAATTAAAATAAATTTATATACACATGATATATATATGCAGAGTTGTTAGTATCACAGATTATAAATTATGGGCAGTAGAAGCTTCTTGTTTGATTCTTCTCATCTTTAACTTAAAAACCCAACCTTATTTTTTGACACAGCCTTGTACAATTGGAAGTATTTAAAGACAAATTTTCTGTTAGAGACAGGACGGTAGTGAAGATTTTATAAGAATTTAAGTTACTGGATTGTGGAATGTTTGTAAAACTGCAAGATTTTTTTATTTAAATTTTTGGACAGGAGAACAGTGGAAAAGAATGTGGGCCATTTTATCTTGGGATTCGACTTTGCATATTTTGCATACTGAGGCGCCAACATCCTTCCAGAAACCTGTCGTTGTGGAAAAATAGCCAAAATATCCTCTATTGTGTTAGGAGTATCTTAATAGGAAATGTAAGTCTGGAGAGCAGATATTTTAAAATCAAAAATGAATAGTTTACATGTTGATCTATTGACTATAGTAAACAGAATTTAATGTTTTTGTAAAATCTTTATGAATAGATTGTTCATAGCGTGCGCGGATTGAAATGCGTAAGATATTAGAGACCTATCTTTGTGCAGAGTCAGATGATCTTCGCAGTTTTTAAAGAAGGAGAAACCTGTAGATTTAAGAATACTGCAAATATTATAAATAAAGTTGGTTTCTTATTCACACACACCCCTAATTGTGGCTTTCTGTAGGTGGGACAAACAGGAGGCATACAGCAATCTGGATTTGTCCATCCTCTGTATACAGAGCCAAAATTTCAGGGTCAATTTAATGACAGTAACCTCCTGGGATGACCGTCCACATTCCGGCCGTATTAAAAAACAGGAGAAAATTTGGGCACGTCCAAGAAATGGCAAAGAAGGGTATTGTTAGATGCTCCTCCAGCCGTCGTTGTTTGTGTACATGGCTTCTAAATAACAAGAGAGGTTCTATCTAGATAGAGCTTAGCGCGACGTACTTTATCACCAGTAGTTGCTAGTGGAATTAAGGATTAGATACATTTCCCTCCAATGTCCGTTATCAAGAATCAAGAACGATGTTCCTCGCCAACAGCCAGATCCCGTCCAGGTCGGGCAAGCTTCTATGGTACCCTTTTCAGGGATCATCCACACGGCCACACTCAGGGAGACAACTTGCCGCTTCTTCCCACGATGCCGATGTCGCACACTTCCCACACAGGAATCCATCTGGGCGCACTATTCCGCCTTCAGGCCAACCACTACAGCAGCTTCTTCCCACACAACTCCCAGCTGGAAGGCCCGTTCACCCCCTGGAATCTGTCAATCATGACTTATTTGGGGGGCCCCTGCATACTTTCTTCCTTACTGGCTTGCCAACATCTCTTGACGTTCTTCTTAGTGTAATCCATATCAACGCTTCATCGGCGTTCTTACAGAATGTAGTTGGTTCAACTGTTTCAGTATCTTTAACTTGGTGAGTCAACATAAAAGCGACGGGGGACCATTATGTCCAGGGCCGTCGAAGTGAATTCGGAAAATTGGACACAAATATTAAAACTCTTATAACGCAATAAAAATGATTTATTATAGTGGCTCTCAGTGCGTCCTTGGTTTTTTGAAATTTTGCGTCAACCTTTTTCTCAACTACGCCCCAAAAGTAGCAATCGAGAGGATTGCAGTCTGGGCTGGAGGGTGGTCACAAGTTGGGTATCCAGTGGTAGGGCACATTACTGTGAAGCCATGCTTTGGTTTTTCTCAACTTGTGGGCTGGCGCTGAGTCCTTCCGGCGGCCACCATGTCCATCCAGAGCTCAACTAACTTTTGAAATTTCATAAACTTGAGTTTTTTTTGTACCCAAACCACTCATTTATCTCCTTTGGCGATTTTCCGACACTAAGGGACTCAAGGATCGCTGCTCTTCTGTATTGTTCCCGGCTCATGTTCTTACATGTTTTAACGTGTCTATATGCCTCGTGACGGTATGAACTACACGTTAGATAAGTTATTCTCAAGTATGCACTCAACAACCGCTCGAGGACAGTTAATCAACAAATTACAGATTTACCTTGACGGCCCTATATATTATCCGCCATCCGAGGGGGGGGGGGGGGGGGGGGGGGGGGTGGTATAACTCGGCGATATAATTTTATTTTTATATATTTACTAGACGGGTGACCCAGGCTTCGCCCCGGGATTGACCCGTGTGCATATCTACCCGAGTGATATATATTTAGATGAGATTTTTTTTATAATTGTTTGTTATTAGCATTATCTATTTGTTTGCATCAGCATAATTTAATATAATCTTTGATAGAGGGCGCTGTTCGTGAGCTAAGTAGAATAATTTGAATATATAGTTTTAATAATTGATTTATATATTTTTTAAAATAGCCTATCGTCTTCCCCGTATTTTTTTTACCTATATATGGAAATTTTGGTTTGAATTAGTGAACTACTGCGAATTTGTATACCGGACATACAAACAAACAAACAAACATACAAACATTGATTTTTATATATATAGATAGGTGTACCAAAAACCGTTTCCCATTTAAAAAAAAGCATGAAACAATACATTTTGGTTCATCACCCCAGATAAAGAATGGGCCACAACACCAATTTTGTAAAATTCAGATCAAAGCCTATTTCTATATTGTGGATCTAGGTTATGCTCTCCTCATCAGTACAGAGCGGCTTTGATTTCACAACATCCTACACGATGAGTTATGAAATAGGTCGATTTTTCCTAAAAGGTTCTTAAGCTGGTGATGTGATAATACCGATTTTCACACATTCTTCCTTACCACCGTTCTGTGCTGGGGGAATCAACCAAAATGCATTGTTCTACTGCATTTTTAACGACAGAGCTGCTTCTTGTGGTACACAAATACCATCCTCCCCCAACTATATGTGAAATTTTGCCCGAAGAATATTGATCTATAAAAATAAAGGACATATTTTCTGTTAACATGGGAGCTAAACTTAAGTGTCATCCAGTCTTCACAAACTAGCGAACTCGGGTTAGTAACAAGGCCACAACACCATCTCTATTAAGTTACATGGTTCATATAGAAAGAACCATTACCTAATTAATTTTATAGCGGTTGTGGTGTCTTCTGTCCATCATCAGTGTATAAAGCTGGGTTATATTGGCACATTCTGTATCGAAGGACTTGAAAGTCGAGCTGACTGAGGAGCTTGGATTTTACTAGGAGACATGTTCGGAATGACTTTGTGCCGCTACTGCGTCGCCAACCTTTTATAAAATCAATCGTGGACATTGGAAGTGGGAAATATACGTCTTTAGATATTTCTGACGATAGAATAATTTTTATTGATAGCGTCGGGGCACGTCTGAATAACAATTATTGATTATATTAAAGGTTGCCTGGCCGGCGCGCATTCATATATATAAATAACCTCTATCGTTAATATAATCAATAATTGTTATCCAAACGTGCCCCGACGCTATCAATAAATAATTATTTAAAGCTAGAGAACATGGGGCGACCAATTTATGGGACCTGTATAATGAATTTAAAAATAATAAGGTACAATTTGGATTATAGATTGTGAACACAAAGTAATAAGACCAAATATAAATGAACTAGATGAATGGCCCGGGCAACGCCCGGGTTTTGCCCGAGTGCGTATATATTTTAAAAACGTTTTAATTCAAATACTATTCGTTACAATTATAAATTGGCGCCATGGATGTCACTCTTGTGAAACGTCCCGTTCCAAACTGTGTGTTTTTAAAATGTTTTAATTAAAATACTATTCGTTACAATTATAAATTGGCGCCGTGGATGTCTCTCTTGTGAAACGTCCCGCCCCAAACTGTGTGTGTCTTGAAAATATAAAAATAAAAATGAGAATTTTCATAAAGATTTCATCATGTCGATTTTTTTTTTTTGCATTTCACCTACTAAATCGATAGAGATAATTACATTTGCAACATGAACTTAGGTATATTGACTAAATAGAAAACTGCATAGCAATAAAGATCATTTTTTAAAGGCACCATATCGTTTTTTTTCAATAAAATCTAAACAAAAAAAAAAATCACAAAAAAATGACCCTATAACTTTCCGCAAGGTTCTAAATGGTCACACGGCCAGTGAATATATAAGTAAATAGATAAATATATAGATATATACGTTGGCCATAATAGCTTAGAATATAAAAGCTCAACTTTTCTTCATTTGTTCCAGATCTTCTAATTATACCAATATACGTTAGATCGTTGGTCACAACAATTTGCTCCTGCCATGGCTCCTAGGAAGAAGAAGAAGAATGCCTAGAATGCCGAGAAGCCCCTCGTAACCCTCGCCCACCTGGAGATGGAGAACGAAGAGGTGAAGCAGAACTTAGAGCAGAAAATACAGAATACTTACCCTACCTCCCGATTTTACCTGTTCCAAAGCCTAATGGAATTCATCAACTTACGGTCTGAGCAGATCAAGGCCCTCATTGCTGAGGTAGAGAACCTCTCTGGCACCCTCGCGTCCTTTAAGGAACTGGACGAAATCAAGCCACAGACAGCCTGCCACAGCACTCAAACCAGCCCTTCTCCCTCCTGCAAGGAAACCAGCACTCAGACTGACCCCACCAAGCCCGCCACTCCCGCTCCAACCAAAAGGAAGCAGCCTGAGGCTCCCTACCCGCCCGCAAAGAGGACCAACCTTAATGGACCCGCAAAACCTGCGCCCTCCCGAGTCCCCAAGCCTGCGGCCGCCCAAGTGGTCCTCCATGGGGAAAAATCGGCGGCCCACACAGTGGTCATCTCTGATGACCCACAGGCTGACCCAAGAGCAATGCTTAAAGCTGTCCGCGCTGCCCACACTCTACCCCAAGGCGTTTGGGCCTCCCTGCGAACCAAAGGGAAGCTTGTCCTCCACTCCAGCAACCCCGATACCATCCCAGCTGTTACCACCTCCCTGGCCAACAAGCTGGATGGCATGAAGGTCCGCCAACAGAAGGTGATCCTGCCTCGCATCTGCCTCTTCAAAGTGGATGAGGAAACATCCAACTCCACCATTGAAGAGACGCTGCTGGAAACCCCTGCTGTCAGCCAACTCCCTGGGGACAAGGTGGTGCGCGTGGCGCATCGCTCTGCACCCAGAAACGGGACCTGCACCGCCTTCATCGAGGTGGACCTCACGACCTTCAGAGCTCTGGGAAATCGTGGAAGGATCGTGGTGGATGGTGTGATCCTCAACTTCGAGGAGTCCATCCGCGCACGAGTCTGCTTCCGCTGTTGTGGCTTCGGCCACAACTCTGCCCAATGCACCAGAGCTCCCACGTGCTTCCACTGCGGTGAAGGCGGCCATGAAGGCCGTGCCTGCCCCTCAGTTGCCGACTGGCACACTTCCAAGTGCGCCAACTGCTGTGCCAAGGGCCTCCCAGACAAGCACGAGGCGAGAGCCTCAAGCTGCCCCATCTTGAAGCTTAGAGCCCTCAAGTTCTAGGCTTCCAGGACCTCCTGCCTCCTCAACTGGCCTCCATCCAGGCTTCTCACCCATCAAGGCGCTGTTTCCTTGACCTCTCCAGCTTCCTCCCCCCTGCGATGACACCTCCACTGCCAGATCCTAGGATCCCTTGCGATGATCCCTGGCCACCCATCCCCAGGCCCCCCAACTATGCTTTGTATATATTCCGCTTTATGCGTCCATCGGGGCTCAAAAATCATTCATTTTGGTTAGCAGCCCCGTAAAATAAAGATATTTTCTCTCTCTCTCTATAGATATATATTATAAACTGCGGTAAAAGTTTTTTGAATGAACCCATATCATAAATATGCAATGAAAATAACAATTAAAAATTACTAAAGCAATTTTTATTGCATATGTAGCCTAGTGGTCATGGCATCTGCCCGGTAAGCGGAAGGTCGTGGGTTCGATTCCCATCCCTTGACACTTTTTTTATTTTATCCATTCTGACCAAAATCTATCCGTGAACTTCACACAGTGAACTTCACACAGACAGAATAAGGCAATTATATAAGTAGAAGATTATATAAGTAGATAAATAAATAATTATCATTAGATAATGATAATGATCATAATGATGATGCGCGCGTTGATGACCAAAATCTATCGTGAACTTCACACAGACAGAATAAGGCAATTATATAAGTAGATAATAATAATAATAATAATAATTATCATTAGATAATCATAATGATCTAAATGATGATGCGCGCGTTGATGACCAAAATCTATCCGTGAACTTCACACAGACAGAATAAGGCAATTATATAAGTAGATAATAATAATAATAATTATTATCATTAGATAATCATAATGATCATAATGATGATGCGCGCGTTGATGACCAAAATCTATCCGTGAACTTCACACAGTGAACTTCACACAGACAGAATAAGGCAATTATATATGTAGATAAATTGTGTGATGTTTCAAAACTGCGTTGTTATCGAAATGTCACACACTTTATTTATTTGGATTGGGTCTTAATGCCTTGTGAATTTAAAAATACAAGGTGCGTTCATTAATTTCCAGGACTGGTTAAAAAATAAAATAAATAAAAAAGCTAGAGAAAATATTTTTTTACAGAGTTGAATATTGGACATTCGACCACACCTGACTGAAAGCACGTGTCTCGTGGCGCACGCGCCGATCTAAAAATAGAACAAAACAACTTCCTTGTAAGGTTCGCATTTCTAATTTTAAAATGGCCATTTTCGAAGAGCAGAGAATCTGCATTAAGTTTTGTTTTAAATTGAAAAAAGTGCTACTGAGACGTATGAATTGATTAAAGAAGCTTTTGGCGATGCAGCTTTATCCCGTTCAAGAACTTTTGAATGATTTTCACGCTTCCAAAAAGGTCGGGAAAAGGTAAACGATGATCAGCATACTGGGCGTCCAAGATCATTTCGTTGCGAGGAAAACAAGCTCAAAATAAAGGAGTTAATTAATCTAACAAAGAATTTCTATTAAAGACTTATCTTCAGAGACTGGACTATCTGTTTATTTGGGGATAATGAGGTGCTTAAGGGAGGCAGTGCGCCTTAAAAGACCTGAAAGATGGCAAAACAATGACTGGATACTTCACGTCGGTAATGCGCGGCCGCACACAGCCCATGTTGTTTTGCAGTTCTTGGCCAAGCATTCAACCATACAGATCCCTCATCCACCCTATTCCCCCGACTTAGCCCCCAATGACTTTTTACTCTATCCTAAATTGAAAATGAACTTGAAAGGACGGAAATTTGACAACGTTGATATGATACAAGCTGAATCGAAGGCAACTTTGAGGAACCTCTCAAAAAGTGATTTTATCTCCTGCTTCGACAATTGGAAAAAAAGATGGAACGGGTGTATTGAGGCAGGAGGGGCATATTTTGAAAAATATTGATTTAGTTTTTTTATTTGTTTTATTTTTTCAAAGATTAAGAGCAGTCCTGGAAATTAATGAACGCACCTTGTATATAATCAATTATAATCATAGATCTATTTTATTTTTTCAGTGAATAATTAAAATATAAATTATTTCTCTTATTCCCAGCATCAGTGTTTCTCGTAGTGCGTTGTTTTAATTGAAGCCAAACGTATCTCTCTCAAGTTTAGTAGTCTGTCTAGTGTCATTGTCTTTCTCTTGGCCCTCTCTAGACTAGTCCCTATTACAATTCAGACAGATCTCGACGGGAATGTGTGTGGTAGACTAGAATATAAACATAAGGAGTGAACGATGGGTTAAAGGAGTTCAATAAAGACACTTACTTCACGTAACGTTCTACTCTCTTCATATAAAAAATAACCCTACTACAAAGTAACCTTTTTTTTTGCTTATCCCTAGTACACGTGATACAGGCCATGATAATCATGGTGGGTAGAAGAAGGCGACTGCTTTTACTTGCTTTGCACTTACAAATAAATGTGCCAGAGCCCCATTTGGTTACTTGCACTCGTTGGTGGAGTTGAAATTTTGCAAGAATAGGGGGACATTGGAGCATTTTTTTTTAATCAGAAAAAAAGTGCCCAATGCGGGAATCGAACCCAGATCGTAGCGGTCGTAAACCAACGGTTTATACCTGCCTTCCACCGCCCCTCAACAACAAAGTAACCTAAAGTTATGGGATGAATAATACTTTTAGTAGGCTTAATAATGTTGAGGATAAAACTACAAATTATTGTAAAAAAAAAAGGATTCTCGAAAAAAAATAATAAATAAAAAAGGAGAAGTAGTAATAATTATGTGAAAGATTTCAAGAATTGAATAGGTTGGTGTGTTGATGATGAAATAGGCTTAAGAAGGGCACAAGTTTAGCTGGACAAAATTATAAGTTCGGCCAGAAAATTGTCAAGTTCGACAAGGAGAGAATACACTTTAAAAAATTGAACAAATTTAAATTAATGAGGGCCAACAGCCCGAAACGCGTACTTGGTTAATTTTTATTGATTAATCAATGATAAAGCACAATTTGGATTATAGATTATAGGTACAAGGAAATAAGACCTAATCCAAATAAATCAATAGTGTGTGACGTTTCGCTTTCTTACCGAAACGTCAAATATAAGTTAAACCGCAATCATCAAAGAAGAAGAGAAAAAGAAATAACAAGAACGCATACAGCCATAAAACATTTAGGGCAGGCGGGTTTGACCGCCCTTATATTGTCTTATAGACAAACCCTACTATCTGCCGTGATCGTCTAGTGGTTAGGACATTGCGTTGTGGCCGCAATAACCCAGGTTCGAATCCTGGTCACGGCACCTTTTTTTTTTATTTGTTTCGTAAGAATTTGTATATATTCCTATTTTCTCCATTAACTATCTTTATATCATGCAATTTGAGGACAGTTATATAGGTCAATATAAAGTTGATCAGACCTACCTGCTCTAAATGTTTTATGGCTGGGCGGGTACTTTTTATTTATTTTTCTCTTCTTTGATGATTGCGGTTTAACTAATTTTTGACCATGTTATCTTGCCGAGTTCTGTTTATTGTCTAGTTCCCACCTGTGATTCTTGTTTGTAATTCCTCCAAAATGATATAAATCCAACAAGTTCCAAATGTTGATGATTTCTCAGAAGAGCCTGATGATTTTGTCCTAAATATCCAGTTTTGTGGATTGGATACAATCAACGGTATATTGTGGATTTGCACTTGGTCCATGTTGTCCTGGTGTTTCCTGTAAATTTGAAATACTTCAAGTTTCCATCTTCGAATAAGAGGAAATTTGGACTCAGCGCCATCTAGCAGAACAAAAATCAAATAAACGTTGATTTAGGTTTTTATAATATTGGGCCAACCCATTTTTTTTTGATAAATCAAGAAAAGCCAACCACGTACGCCTTTCGAGCTGTTGGCCCTCGTCAGCGTGGTGCAGACTATACCTCAACAACCAAAAATATGATCCAAGAGGCTTCCCGAGAAATCAAGAATTGAGGATTCAAGGCCAAATTCACGTAAATAGTAAGAAAAAAAAAAGGGAAGCAATAAGCCGGTTGTGTCAGCCACGCCCGGGTGTGGACCAGCCAAGAGTAGCCGTTGGCAGCGCCGCGTAGTGAGACCTGGACCCTCTTCAGGCAGGCGCGAGCCGAAACTGGCCCATGATGTCAAGCAGGCCGACGCCACCCTCGGAGACTGGACGAGCCAGGATGTCCCCCTGGAAGCCACGAGACTCGGCTCGTACCCCACAAGAAGCGCACCTGCAGCCGACCCATGGGAGTTTCAGGTGGAACGTGGCCGTGGAAGTGGTGCAGGATAGAACCCAGGACCAGGCTCTTGGCTGCGCGGGCACGACCCACCAGCGACATGCCGTGAGTGAAAAGAGACCACCTCGCAATGGCTCGTTCCAGCAGCCCCATCAGGTTGTAAGCCTGGGAGGCGACGGTGTTCCCGGCGGTGATCGTGCAGCTCAGGACAGTCAGCGAATCGGACATCCAGGAGATTCCGAGAGGAGAATCCGTCCGGTGCTTCCAGGAAACGCACTAGAGCTCGCAGCTCTTGCTGAAGTTGACATCCACCCCGGAGGACATGCGGAACTCTTCAAAGATCAGGGGCACGAGCTCAAACTGAGCGTGGTCCCTGATGAAGAGTACGATGTCATCCGCATAGGCGACCACGCAACCGCGGCCCAAGATCCTCTTGAAGATGGCATAGTAGAGGCCCAACTCCGATGCTGAAGGGAGAAGTGCTTAGACGGCAGCCCTGCCTCACCCCGTCGAGAAGCGGAAAGGCCTTGGTGTAGACATCTCCGACCCGGATGGACGCACCTGCTTCTCGTAGAGGATAGAAACCCATCCGAGGAAGGTTGATGGTAGTCCCAGTTTCTACAATAGGACGAACAGGTAGCTCCTGTTCAAGCTGTCGAACGCCGAATTCAGGTCCAGAGAGATAAAAGCCAGCAGCGTGTTGTGTCTTGCTGTCCAGGCGACTTTGTCGGACACTTGCGCAACATTCCAGAAGGATGGCCGTCCTGGAACGGCGTTGGTCTGACTTTCGGGCATGAGGTTTGGCAGAAGACGACGCAGACGGCCCATGAGCATGCCGCTGAAGACCCTGTAGTCGGTCGTTGGGAGGCTGATTGGGCGAAATGCCAGGACCACCGTGCGACTTCGGAAGTAGGATGACCTTACTGCGTCTTTAAGATGGAGCCAAGGCACCGCGGAGTCGAGAAGCCTCTAAGACTTCCCAAATAACTTCGGCGAAGAATATTCAAAGGCTCTGACAAACTCTCAGGGTAAGCCTTCCCATCCCGAGGTATGACCGTTGGTTGTTGCCGCTATCTGGTCGCGGGAGATTTCGGCGAGAAAGAGCTGCTCCTACTAGTCGAACTGAAGATTGAACTTGAAGGTGGAAGGAGAGCGACGTCTGGATTGGAGGAAACGCCCGAGGAAGGATAGTCGGAGCGGGCAGTATCGTCCTCCAGTTTCCACCTTAGGAAGTGGCTTGCTCTCTCGATGTATCCACCGCCGGACTCGGCGACGGCAGGTGAGAGTGACCGTATCTCCGCGACCAGATCTGCCTTGATCCAGGTCCATTGTTCCCATAACATCGGGATTGAAAGATTTGTAGGTTTTCTGATAATTCGTCGATGAATGTTTCCATTCGATCGACAAACAGGTCATACCGTAGCAGCTTTCCGATGCAGGGAAGTCTTGTAGGAGCTGGGTCTCCTAATTGGATCAGGACGGCACGGTGGTCTGAGTAGGCGTTATCGATGGTATAGTATTGGGTGACGTGGTCGCAGAAACCTGATGAATGTAAGATTCTGTCCAGACGACGCGCGTCGACCCGACTTCAGGTGATGGCGACACTGGTGTGCTCCAGTGCAGCATCGAAGAAGGTGACGACGTCGGCGAGGTCCAGGAACTCCGCGAGGGCTTCTGCTGAACCGGATACCAGATCCTTCGCCGACTCCTCGGAGATATTCAGGTCACCGAGGATCCACGCACCTTCTTCACGCGCCAAAGCTGCGATGATCTGGAGCTGGCGGCTGCGCTCTTCAGGAGCATGAGAGACGTGGGCGTTCACACACATCATGAAGCCTCCCCGGACATTAAGGTCAATCACAGCAATCTCGCCAAACCATAGGATCTGCTGCCGGTGAAAAACCAAGACGAGGCACAACAATTGAGGGCACAACAACGGCTCTTGTAGTGAAGTTGTATTTCTTTAGTTTGTTCAGGGAATCCAGCGCTTAATTTCCACCTCTGATGTGTTGTTATTGAGAAGTTGTTCTTTGGGTTGCCATCTAGGCTGTGAGCTGCTGTTTCATTAAGAGTAATTGAATTACATTTTTTTTAAAGAAGAAAATAATATGGCTCACCAGCAAATTACACCGTTGGGGGAATATTTTTACTGCATCGCTGGCACAACTTAACTCTCCAACATACGGAAAATGACAATACCGCTCCGATTCCAATATGTAACGTTACTAATTTCAAATTATATAGAAATCAGGGAGAAGGAACTCTCATCTGACATCTTGGAGGCATCAAACTAGATAAGAACGTATCTTATCCACGTTATCCAATTTGATCCTCGACCAACATTTGTAGGTTTTATGGATTTTATTATCCTGTCTATAAATAAATGTATGATTTTCGCATGCTTATAGACTACATCTAGTCATTGGACTACATTAGTTATTTCACTAAATTATATAATAGTTTAAATAATCAAAAATACATATTGTAACATAGAAAATTAGGAAAGACAAACTTCAGGTTGTGACATAGCAATTGTATTTTAGGCAAGAATAATTTTATAAAATACAATAGAAGCGATGAGGCAAGTTTATAGAGTATAGATTATATAAATATAAAAATTGATAATTTATTAATAAAATAATAAATACTTTGCTACAATATCGTAAAAAAAGAACTACGTAGTTGCGCGCACAGGATATTTTTTGCTCAAACTACTTGAAATATAAAGCTACAAAGAGAGAAAAGTGAAGACAGGTAACTTAATCAACCCATGAATTAGGAACTACCGAAAGTTTGTGTTTATTGGGCGCTTCCTTATTGAATAAATAATTGTAGAAAATAAATGGGTAATTTTTACCCTGCGCGCGCCCTCTAGGGTTAAATAGATTTCTCCCCATCTATGGGACCTATATTTCAAATTTTTGAAATGGATTTGATATACCTTTCCTTTATCTATGCGAAGATGAAATGTTAAATCGATATTTACATCTACGCCAAACGACTGAATCAATTATTAAGAAATTCCACATGAAGATAGCTGAAGATAATAAAATTTGATATAGAGACTATTTTAAAAAACAAACAAAAAAAATCATTTGGTATTTTTAATAAATCGAAACCTAATCTTCTGTAGTTATGCATTTTATTATTAGGGGCAGAGAACATTGGTAAGGGATAATAAATACATTTGATCGATTTCTATATTTGTCGCATAATGTTTTTTTTTTAAATTAAAATATTTAAATGCTTATAAGTGCCCTAACTAAACATGACTGAAATGCACCTGGATTATACACGATAGAAGCTTTGTCCTTTTGGCTAGTT
>CP092868.1:61247257-61292425 GCA_030710605.1 Cordylochernes scorpioides
CAGGCCCGACTGGCGAGGTTCGTCTGGGGGCCAGACCACACGGCGTGGCTTCCCGCCAACGTCATGGCGAGGCCGGTCACCATCGGAGGCCTCGGCCTCCACGACCTCGCGACCCAGCTCCAGCTCGCCTGCCTCAAGGGGGTGCAGGTCGCGCTCCGCGGAGGCAGAAATGCTTTCAGCTGGCTGGTAGAAAGCGGTGAGGCCTGGATCCACCCTCCACCGGACGGCACCCGTCTCCAGCCCCGCCGTCTACGGCTGCTGAAGCTCTGGGAGGAGGCCTCCAACATCCAGAGCCTCAACCACCGGGCGCTCCCCACGGCTCAGCTGCTGGACCTCCCCATCATCGGCGGCTGCCGGTTCCTCCGCCCTCCCGACCTCCTGGCCCCCGCCCGCTGGAGCGGATCCCGAGTCCGGGACCTGATCGAGGAGGAAAACCTCATCGCCCGCCCTACGCGCTCGGTCCTGGCTGACGCCACGGCCCTGGGCGCCTTCTGTCGTAGGCTGACCTCCGAGAACGCCGTGGGCTTCGGGGCGGAGTCCACGCCTTCATCCAGTTCCCTTGCTGCAGCCGTGGTGCTCCGTGGGACGGCTACGCCGTTCCTCAACGGCCTCACGACGCGCTCGGCCCGACGGGCCCTGGATCGTCCGCGCCTCGCCGCCACGCCCATCTCCAGATTCCTGGCGAGATGGACGCCCACCATCAATCCACCATCCAGGATCGACTGGGCCTCGCTGCGGCGCTGCGCCTATTCGGGTCACGAGGCCGACGCAGCTCTCAAGCTAGCCCTCCACGCCCTGCCCCATCCGGCCCATCCTGCCTCGGTCGGCCCCTCCTGTCCTGCCTGCGGGTCCATTGACCGCTCCCTCGGCCACCGTTACTGGTGCTGCCGCTCCATCAGGCCGCTCATCAGAGAGGCCTTCAACATCATAGGGCGGCCCCCTGACCTGCAGGCTTGGATCTTCGGCGGGTCCGGCCTTGAGGACGACGCCCTTTCCATCCTGGCATCGGCAAAGTTGCGAATCTATCGCTACTTTGTCCAGGTTGGGCTCGGAGAAGCGGTGGAGGACCCGCTCATCGCCTGGTCCAGGACCCTCCAGCGCCGAGGTTTTCTTCCTCCATCTCCCATCACCATCTTGTAAAATTTGTTTCATATATGTATATATTTTCTCTTCTCTTCTCTCTTCTTATTTTCTTCTTCTCTCCCTATGATTGAAAATATGTAATATTGTCTAAGATGACAATAAATATTTTTTAATTGTCAAAAATTGTCACACACACACACACACACACACACACACACACACAGACATTCATTTATATATATATATAGAGACTAGACGGGTGACCCGGCTTCACCCCGGGATTGACCCATGTGCATATATACCCGAGTGATATATATTTAGATAAGATTTTTTAAATAATTGTTTGTTATTAGCATTATCTATTTGTTTGCATCAGCATAATTTAATCTAATCTTTGATAGAGGGCGCTGTTCATGAGCTAAGTAGAATAATTTGAATATATAGTTTTAATAATTGATTTATATATATTTTTAAAATTGCCTATCGTCTTCCCCGTATTTTTTTACCTATGTATGGAAATTTTGGTTTGAATTAGTGAACTACTGCGAATTTGTATACCGGACATACAAACAAACAAACATACAAACATTGATTTTTTTATATATATAGATAGATGTACCAAAAACCGTTTCCAGTTAAAAAAAAGCATGAAACAATGCATTTTGGCTCATCACCCCATATAAAGAATGGGCCATAACACCAGTTTTGTATAATTCAGATCAAAGCCTATTTCTATATTGTGGATCTAGGTTATGCTCCCCTCATCAGTACAGAGAGGCTTTGATTTCACAACATCCTACAAGATGAGTTATGAAATAGGTCGATTTTTCCTAAAAGGTTCTTAAGCTGGTGATGTGACAATACCGATTTTCACACATTCTTCCTTACCACCGTTCTGTGCTGGGGTAATCAACCAAAATGCATTGTTCTACTGCCTTTTAACGACAGAGCTGCCTCTTGTGGTACACAAATACCATCCTCCCTCAACTATATATGAAATTTTGCCCGAAGAATATCTTCTTCTATATATATAAAAAATCAATGTTTGTATGTTTGTTTGTTTGTATGTCCGGTATACAAATTCGCAGTAGTTCACTAATTCAAACCAAAATTTCCATACATAGGTAAAAAAATACAGGGAAGACGATAGGCTATTTTTAAAAATATATAAATCAATTATTAAAACTATATATTCAAATTATTCTACTTAGCTCACGAACAGCGCCCTCTATCAAAGATTAGATTAAATTATGCTGATGCAAACAAATAGATAATGCTAATAACAAACAATTATTTAAAAAATCTAATCTAAATATATATCACTCGGGTAGATATGCACACGGGTCAATCCCGGGGCGAAGCCCGGGTCACCCGTCTAGTTGATCTATAAAAATAAAGGGACATATTTTCTGTTAAAATAGACGCTAAAATTAAGTGTCATCTAGTGACTGTCTTCACAAACTAGTGGACTCGGGTTAGTAACAAAGCACAACACCAGCTTTGGAAAGTTACAAGATTCATATAGAAATAACCATTACCTAATTAATTTTATAGCGGTTGTGGTGTATTATGTCCATCATCAGTGTATAAAGCTGGGTTATATTGGCACATTCTGTATCGAAGGACTTGAAAATCGAGCTGAATGAGGAGCTTGGATTTTACTGGGAGACATGTTCGGGATGACTTTGTGCCACTACTGCGTCGCCAACCTTTTATAAAATCAATGGAAAGTGGGAAATATTTTATTTTATTATTACAGAAGCACGAAGTCTATCAGACTATTGTGCTATTTTAGAATTATTTACATATCTTTACAAATCTTTAATTATTTACAGTGGGAAATATACGTCTTTAGATATTTTTGAAGATGAAGAGTATTGACACCGTCGGCACGTCTGGATAACAATTATTGATTATATTAAAGGTTGCCTGGCCGGCGCGCATTCATAGTTGTTTAAAATAAAAAACACTTCGGTCAGAAAATTTGGTTTTGATTATTAATTATAATTATTGATTAATTATTTAAAGCTAGAGAACATTGGGCGACACAAAGTTATGGGACCTGTATAATGAATTTTTAAATAATAAGGTACAATTTGGATTATAGATTATGAACACAAGGTAATAAGACCAAATCTAAATAAAAATATTAAGTGTGATGTTTCAAAACTGCGTTGTTATCGAAACGTTACACACTTTATTTATTTGGATTTGGTATTAATACCTTGTGAATTTAAAAATACATAATCAATTATAGATCTATATTTTTTCAGTGAATAATTAAAATATATATATTTTTTATCTTATTGCCAGCATCAGTGTTTCTCGTGGTGCGTTGTTTTAATTGAAGCCAAACGTAACTCTCTCAAGTTTAGTAGTCTGTCTAGTGTCATTGTCTTTCTCTTGGCCCTCTCTAGACTAGTTCCTCTTACAATTCAGACAGATCTGGACGGGAATGTGTGTGGTAGACTAGAATATGTTGTTGTTGTCGTCGTGTCCAAAGAAGAGTCTCAGATGTCTCCATGCATCTCCATCACAGCAGCAGCAATGTCCACTATCTAGACTAGAATATAAACATAAGGAGTGAAAGATGGGTTAAAGGAGTTCAATAAAGACACATACTTCACGTAACGTTCTACTCTCTGTTGTGATATGTAAATAACCTTTGTTAAGTGTTATAATTGTTACCTATTGTTGGCTATGCAAAATTATTCCATTTGTCAATTGTTTTAAACTTATGTAAATTATTTCCTTTTTATCTCTATCTTGTATATAAGAAGATTGCTAGATTGAATAAACATTCAGTTCAGCTTGTAAGTCGTAGCGAGTTTGTTCAGACAACTCATACACATTACAACATGGCGCAGTCGACAGGATAAACAAAAATATATCATGAAACAGAGTGGTCTCATCCTATGGTCGTTGTAAAAAAAAAAATCTGGTCAAATCAGAATATGCCTGGATCCTCGGAAATTAAATGAGGCTCTTGTGGGAAGACATTTCCAGACTCCGGCTCCAGCTGAACTATTGCACGAGATACCCAAAGCTAAGTATTATACCGTGTTAGACGTGAAATCAGCCTATTGGCATATTCCGGTTGCAAAGGAATGCAGAGATCTGTTGGTGATGACCACGCCATTTGGCAAATTCAGATATAACCGATTGCCATTTGGTTTGAAAATATCGGCACAAATTTTTGTTGAGAAAATGACGAATATCTTTAGGGATAGCTTTCAAAATATTACATATGTAGACGATTTGCTGATATATGCGGATACCATTCAAGAGCACAATAGAAAATTAAAGGGAATTCTAGAAAAAGCAAAAGAAAAAAATATCAAATTTGATTTAACAAAGGCTCAAATATGTCTAACGAAAGTTCGTTTCTTGGGCCATGTGATATCACAAAATGGAATTGATCCAGAGCCAAATAAGATTGATAAATTAATTACCTTTAAAAGGCCAGAGGATAAAAAGTCGCTGCAAAGAATCATGGGTCTTTATAATTACTTAGGAAAATTCATTCCAAACTTAGCTGCGTCCACATCCAATATAAGAGGAATCTTAAGAAAGAATGTTGTCTGGCATTGGGGGCCTAAACAGGATGGGGAATTCGATCATATTAAGGAATGCGTGAGGAATGCTCCTTCGTTGGCACATTTTGACAAAAGCGAGATGCTGATTTTGCAGTGTGATGCCAGCAAAGATGCAATGGGAGCTGCTCTGCTACAGGAAGATCGACCTCTAGCATTCGCATCCGCGTCATTTAGCGACTCGCAGAAACAGTACTCTCAGATTGAGAAGGAGTTACTGAGTGTTTATTATGGATGCAAAAAGTTCGAATATCTATTGTCAGGACACACTTTCGTTGTCCAGACGGATCACCAGCCCTTATTGCCTCTAGTCAAAAAACCGCTGAGTGATATATCACCGCGTCTACAAAGATTAGTAATGAAGCTTATAGCATTTTACTTCAAATTGCAGTACAAACCAGGAAAATACTTGATTGTGGCTGATACCCTATCCAGGGATACTCACCCCATGGACGAACTACCAACGCCTTTTCTTGAAGACAAAAGAATGGTCAAGATGGTACGTGTTAATATCTCGGACGAAAAACTGGTAGCGATGCAGAAAGATACCCGAGAGGATCCTGCTTTGGTTAAAGTAATCGATTATGTGATTGAGGGATGGCCTATATGCAAAAAAGACGTCGATGAAGATGCCAAAATATTTTTCGATTTCAGACACCGTTTGTACTTATGGAATGATCTATTATGTATAGGATCGGCCATAGTGATTCCGAAGACACAAAGGAATGCTATGCTTAATTTGTTGCACCAATCGCACCAAGGGATATCTGCAATTCAGGGTTTGGCGCGAGAATCTTTATTTTGGCCGAGAATGTCCATCGACATTGCTGAAAAAGTAAAAAATTGTGAAATTTGTCAAAAACATCAGAAATCAAAAATACGGCAGCCGTTAAAACCTTTCCCAGTTCCAGATTATCCATGGCAGACAGTATCATTGGACATATTTTATATTCAGAAAAAGCCCCATTTGTTAGTGGTCGACAGATATAGTGGCTACCCGGAGGTATTTACATTGGACCCACCTACGGCGATTAATGTAAAAAATAAATTGAGAGAAACATTTGCACGATTCGGGATTCCGGAAACCATGATGTCCGACAATGGACCACCGTTTCGCTCAGAGATTATGACTGACTTCTGTATAAGATGGGGTATAAAACAGCTATTTTCAAGTCCACACCTTCATAGATCTAATGGTCTGGCCGAGAGAAACATTCAAACAATAAAAAATCAACTAATCAAATGTAGAGATGAAGGGTCCGACCCATATCTGGCTATTCTGGCATATAGAAATACACCAAAAAATGACCTACCGTCACCCGCACAGTTATGTTTATCGAGGAGCCTTCGATGTCAGATCCCCAGAATTACACCGCTATATAGACCCTATCAAACTAATTGGAGAAGTATAGAGAATGCCAAAAGAAAAAGACAGAGCTCAATGAAAGAGCAGTATGACAGAAATAGTAAAAGCTATCCCAAGGTCAATGTAGGAGAGGATGCATGGTGTCAAATACATCCAAGGGAGACATGGACACCGGTGAAGATTTCAGCGCAGGCTGATTCTCCTCAGAGCTTTGAAGTTGTGACACCATCGGGAAATAGGTTGATAAGAAATCAACAATTTATTAGGCCAAGGGATGGAGGCTACGAGAAAAGCCAGTTGTCTTCAGAACCAATTACCGCCTCCCCAGAAGCTCAACATCCGCAGTGCTACAGTCCAACGATGGGCGAGTCATCCACAGCCCCGATACAGCGGTCAAGTGAAGAGACCAATATTGACCAGAGGGAAGGCGCGACTACATCCGCTGGGATTGCACCAGAACCATCCGGAAGGCCCCGGTTTTCAAGGTTTGGAAGAGAGTTAAGAAAACCACAAAGATTTGGTTTTTAAACAGAGGGGAGGCATGTCAACCGCCTTTTGATTTGCCTGATCTGATTGTTGATGGTTGTCTAGATTCGTGACATTCTTTAATTGTTGTACCAGAGGGGAAACATGTTGTGATATGTAAATAACCTTTGTTAAGTGTTATAATTGTTACCTATTGTTGGCTATGCAAAATTATTCCATTTGTCAATTGTTTTAAACTTATGTAAATTATTTCCTTTTTATCTCTATCTTGTATATAAGAAGATTGCTAGATTGAATAAACATTCAGTTCAGCTTGTAAGTCGTAGCGAGTTTGTTCAGACAACTCATACACATTACAACACTCTCTTCATATAAAAATAACCCTACTACAAACTAACCTTTTTTTTTGCTTATTCCTAGTACACGTGATACAGGCCAAGATAAGCATGGTGGTTAGAAGAAGGCTACTGCTTTTACTTGCTTTGCACTTACAAATAAATGTTCCAGAGCCCCATTTGGTTACTTGCACTCGTTGGTGGAGTTGGACTTTTGCAAGAATAGGAGGGACATTGGAGCATTTTTTTTTTTTAATCAGAAAAAAAGTGCCCAATGCGGGAATCGAACCCGGGTCGTAGCGGTCGAAAACCAACGGTTTATACCAGCAATTAAAAAAATAATAAAGATAAAAAAAAGGAGAAGTAGTAATAATGATGTGAAAGATTTCAAGAATTGAATAGGTTGGTGTGTTGATGATGAAATAGGCTTAAGAAGGGCACAAGTTTAGCTGGACAAAATTATAAGTTCGGCCAGAAAATTGTCAAGTTCGACAAGGAGAGAACACATTTTAAAAAATTGAACAAATTTAAATTAATGAGGGCCAACAGCCCGAAACGCGTACTTGGTTAGTTTTTATTGATTAATCAATGATAAAGCACAATTTGGATTATAGGTACAAGGAAATAAGACCTAATCCAAATAAATCAATAGTGTGTGACGTTTCGCTTTCTTACTGAAACGTCAAATATAAGTTAAACCGTAATCATCAAAGAAGAAGAGAAAAAGAAATAACAAGAACGCGTACAGCCATAAAACATTTAGAGCAGGCGGGTTTGACCGCCCTTATTTTGTCTTATAGACAAACCCTACTATCTGCCGTGATCGTCTAGTGGTTAGGACATTGCGTTGTGGCCGCAATAACCCAGGTTCGAATCCTGGTCACGGCACCTTTTTTTTATTTGTTTCGTAAGAATTTGTTTATATTCCTATTTTCTCCATTAACTATCTTTATATCATTCAATTTGAGGACAGTTATATAAGTCAATATAAGGGTGATCAGACCTACCTGCTCTAAATGTTTTATGGCTGGGCGCGTACTTTTTATTTTTCTCTTCTTTGATGATTGCGGTTTAACTAATTTTTGACCATGTTATCTTGCCGAGTTCTGTTTATTGTCTAGTTCTCACCTGTGATTCTTGTTTGTAATTCCTCCAAAATGATATAAATCCGACAAGTTCCAAATGTTGATGATTTCTCAGAAGAGCCTGATGATTTTGTCCTAAATATACAGTTTTGTGGATTGCATACAATCAACGATATATTGTGGATTTGTACTTGGTCCATGTTGTCCCGGTGTTTCCTGTAAATTTGAAATACTTCAAGTTTCCATCTTCGAATAAGAGGAAATTTGGACTCAGCGCCATCTAGCAGAACAAAAATCAAATAAACGTTGATTCAGGTTTTTATAATATTGAGCCAACCCATTTTTTTTGATAAATCAAGAAAAGCCAACCACGTACGCCTTTCGAGCTGTTGGCCCTCGTCAGCGTGGTGCAGACTATACCTCAACAACCAAAAATATGATCCAAGAGGCTTCCCGAGAAATCAAGAATTGAGGATTCAAGGCCAAATTTACGTAAATAGTAAAAAAAAAAAAAGGGGAAGCAATAAGCCGGTAGTGTCAGCCACGCCCGGGTGTGGACCAGCCAAGAGTAGCCGTTGGCAGCGCCACGTAGTGAGACCTGGACCCCTTTCAGGCAGGCCAGCCGAAACTGGCCCATGATGTCAAGCAGGCCGACGCCACCCTCAGAGACTGGACGAGCCAGGAAGTCCCCCTGGAAGCCGCGAGACTCGGCTCGTACCCCACAAGAAGCGCACCTGCAGCCGACCCATGGGAGTTTCAGGTGGAACGTGGCCGTGGAAGTGGTGCAGGATAGAACCCAGGACCAGGCTCTTGGCTGCGCGGGCACGACCCACCAGCGACAGGCCGTGAGTGAAAAGAGACCACCTCGCGATGGCTCGCTCCAGCAGCCCCATCAGGTTGTAAGTAGGGCCTCCAATCCCGGGATCCCGGAGCCAAATAATGATCCCGAAATCCCGGGATACTGCTCGAAAAATCCCGGGATTACTGGTTTGTGCATGAAAACCAGCGCAAAAATATATTTTTCTTATCTAGCATTTTGGTAATCAAACAGGTGATGAGATAGCACACTTTTGACGTTTTATTTATACAGCTGCATTTCGGTCTTTTTTTTCTGAGAGATTTGAAATTATTTTGTTGACATGCAAATAGTGGCTTCTTAGATAGTAGCGGCATCCCTTTATTTTTGTGGCGGACCTGCGTGTAACATGGACCCGCCACTAACCTCTTATCTGGGCTCTAAATTGTTTTATAATTTTTTTTTTCAATATATGTTTATACGCTCCATCCTGTACTCTGTATGCATGGGTCATCATGAACGCACTGCTCTGCTGTTCATTTTGTGAAACCCTCGCTAGCTTTTTTGTCATTTAATTTAAATTAAATGTATTTAATGTCATTTCATTAAATGCTTCGTCGCTATCAAGCATCAGCCTAAAGTAGTTTTCAACTTATACGAACATAAAACAAAGTCTCTAAAACAATATTATCGGACCTTGTTATTTCTCAATAGAAAACGCGTCGGACATTTTTGGTAAGCTTATCACTTCTTGATTGTGATTGCGAAGTTTATTCCTTTTAAATCAGAAGGAATCTGGTGCTATTACCTACGAGACGGATCTGGCCAAAATGCACAGTGTATAGCGTGCAAAAGAATTTTGAAATGCGTCGGTGGGTCTACAAAAGGGCTGCATGTACACCAATTACAATTACAAGTAATTGAGAAAAAGGCATCTCCTTATCGTGCAACTGAAAGTTGCTAATGGCTTGCGCTATCTATCGGAATAAATATCAACTATTCTCGTTGATTTTTAATTATTCCAGAATTGGCCAAATACCCATTCTTGATTAATCAAGAAAAGCTAACCACGGACGCGTTTCGGGCTGTTGGCCCTCATCAGCGTGGTGCAAGCTGTACCTCAACGACCAAAAAATTGGTCATTAAGGCATCCTGAAAAATCATGAAACGGGTATTTAAGGCCAGAATTGCGTGAGAACGCTACACAATGTGAAAAAATAGTACAAATGTAATGTTGTACTGGGATAATGCTAATGGCTTGCGCCATCTATTAGCAACTTTCAGTTGCACGATAAGGAGATGCCTTTTTCTCAATTTATGCACCTTATCGCAGTACAACATTACATTTGTACTATTTTTTCACATTGTGTAACGTTCTCACGCAATTCTGGCCTTAAATACCCGTTTCATGATTTTTCAGGATGCCTTAATGACCAATTTTTTGGTCGTTGAGGTACAGCTTGCACCACGCTGATGAGGGCCAACAGCCCGAAACGCGTCCGTGGTTAGCTTTTCTTGATTAATCAAGAATGGGTATTTGGCCAATTCTGGAATAATTAAAAATCAACGAGAATAGTTGATATTTATTCCGATAGATGGCGCAAGCCATTAGCAACTTTCAGTTGCACGATAAGGAGATGCCTTTTTCTCAATTTATGCACCTTATCCCAGTACAACATCACATTTGTACTATTTTTTCACAATTACAAGTAAGTTTAATCACAATTGCTATCATTATATATAGAATTACGAGTAATTATGTTTACATTCTAATGCAATTAATTTTTTTTTGCAGAGTAATGCATTGCAAAGTAATCGTAATTACAAGGTAATGTATAACTTTGAATGGATTTACTGCCCAACACTGCATTAAGAGATGTGGTCTAAGAGTTCCAAGAACAGTAATTTTTTCCAGATGTGTGTACAGAAATTGACAGATAATTTCAAACTGGAACCCAAAAGCAATGATTTAGTTCATAAGCAGGCGCAAAATATATGGCTTTCAGGTTGTTTTCATCGAAGTAAGTGCCACGTCATTGGCACTATATAAAAGAAAAAGTTAAAAATATAACGAACGAAACGATATATATACCTCTTGGCGTAGAAAGACGAAAATGTTGACGAAAAAAGCAATCCCGAATCCCGGGATTGAAAATATGCACCGGGATTGGAAGCCCTAGTTGTAAGCCTGGGAGGCGACGGTGTTCCCAGCGGTGATCGTGCAGCCCAGGACAGTCAGCGAATCGGACATCCAGGAGATTCCGAGAGGAGAATCCGTCCGGTGCTTCCAGGAAACGCACCAGAGCTCGCAGCTCTTGCTGAAGTTGACATCCACCCCGGAGGACATGCGGAACTCTTCAAAGATCAGGGGCACGAGCTCAAACTGAGTGTGGTCCCTGATAAAGAGTACGATGTCATCCGCATAGGCGACCATCAAACGGGGCCCAAGATCCTCTCGAGGATGGCATAGTAGAGGCCCAACTCCGATGCTGAAGGGAGAAGTGCTTAGACGGCAACCCTGCCTCACCCCGTTGAGAAGCGGAAAGGCCTTGGTGTAGACATCTCCGACCCGGATGGACGCACCTGCTTCTCGTAGAGGATAGAAACCCATCCGAGGAAGGTTGATGGTAGTCCCAGTTTCTACAATAGGACGAACAGGTAGCTCCTGTTCAAACTGTCGAACGCCGAATTCAGGTCCAGAGAGATAAAAGCCAGCAGCGTGTTGTGCCTTGCTGTCCAGGCGACTTTGTCGGACACTTGCGCAACATTCCAGAAGGATGGCCGTCCTGGAACGGCGTTGGTCTGACTTTCGGGCATGAGGTTTGGCAGAAGACGACGCAGACGGCCCATGAGCATGCCGCTGAAGACCCTGTAGTCGGTCGTTGGGAGGCTGATTGGGCGAAATGCCTGTAGACCCGGACCACCGTGCGACTTCGGAAGTAGGATGACCTTACTGTGTCTTTAAGATGGAGCCAAGGCACCGCGGAGTCGAGAAGCCTCGAAGACTTCCCAAATAACTTCGGCGAAGAATCTTCAAAGGCTCTGACAAACTCTCAGGATAAACCTTCCCATCCCGAGGTATGACCGTTGGTTGTTGCCGCTATCTGGTCGCGGGAGATTTCGGCGAGAAAGAGCTGTTCCCACTAGTCGAACTGAAGGTTGAACTTGAAGGTGGAAGGAGAGCGACGTCTGGATTGGAGGAAACGCCCGAGGTCCCACAAGGAAGGATAGTCGGAGCGGGCAGTATCGTCCTCCAGTTTCCACCTTAGAAAGTGGCTTGCTCTCTCGATGTATCCACCGCCGGACTCGGCGACGGCAGGTGAGAGTGACCGTATCTCCGCGACCAGATCTGCCTTGATCCTGGTCCATTGTTCCCATAACATCGGGATTGAAAGATTTGTAGGTTTTCCGTTAATTCGTCGATGAATGTTTCCATTCGATCGACAAACAGGTCATACCGTAGCAGCTTTCCGATGCAGGGAAGTCTTGTAGGAGCTGGGTCTCCTATTTGGATCAGGACGGTACGGTGGTAGGCATAGTCGATGGTTTGGTATTGGGTGACGTGGTCGCGGAAGCCTGATGGAAGTAGGATTCTGTCCAGACGATGCGCGTCGACCCTACTTCAGGTGATGGCGACACTGGTGTGCTCCAGTCCAGCATCGAAGAAGGTGACGACGTCGGCGAGGTCCAGGAACTCCGCGAGGGCTTCTGCTGAACCGGATACCAGATCCTTCGCCGACTCCTCGGAGATGTTCAGGTCACCGAGGATCCACGCACCTTCTTCACGCGCCAAAGCTGCGATGATCTGGAGCTGGCGGCAGCGCTCTTCAGGAGCATGAGAGACGTGGGCGTTGACACACATCATGAAGCCTCCCCGGACATTAAGGTCAATCACAGCAATCTCGCCAAACCATAGGATCTGCTGCCGGTGAAAAACCAAGACGAGGCACAACAATTGAGGGCACAACAACGGGTCTTGTAGTGAAGTTGTGTTTTTTTAGTTTGTTCAGGGAATCCAGCGCTTAATTTCCACCTCTGATGTGTTGTTATTGAGAAGTTGTTCTTTGGGTTGCCAGCTAGGCTGTGAGCTGCTGTTTCATTAAGAGTAATTGAATTACGTTTTTTTTAAAGAAGAAAATAATATGGCTCACCAGCAAATTATGCCGTTGGGGAATATTTTTACTGCATCGCTGGCACAACTTAACTTTCCAACATACGGAAAATGACAATACCCTTCCGATTCCAATATGTAACGTTACTAATTTCAAATTATATAGAAAACAGGGAGAAGGAACTCTCTTCTGACATCTTGGAGGCATCAAACTAGATAAGAACGTAACTTATCCACGTTATCCAATTTGATCCTCGACCAACATTTGTAGGTTTTATGGGATTTTATTATCCTGTCTATAAATAAATGTATGATTTTCGCATGCTTATAGACTACATCTAGTCATTGGACTACATTAGTTATTTCACTAAATTATATAATAGTTTAAAAAATCAAAAATACATATTGTAACATAGAAAATTAGGAAAGACAAACTTCAGGTTGTGATAAGCAATTGTATTTTAGGCAAGAATAATTTTATAAAATACATTAGAAGCGATGAGGCAAGTTTATAAAGTATAGATTATATAAATATCAAAATTGATAATTTATTAATAAAATAATAAATACTTTGCTACAATATCGTAAAAAAAGAACTACGTAGTTGCGCGCACAGGATATTTTTTTTTTGCTCAAACTACTTGAAATATAAAGCTACAAAGAGAGAAAAGTGAAGACAGATAACTGGATCAACCCATGAATTAGGAAGCTACCGAATGTTTGTGTTTATTGGGCGCTTCCTTATTGAATAAATAATTGTAGAAAATAACATGGGTAATTTTTACCCTGCGCGCGCCCTCTAGGGTTAAGTAGATTTCTCCCCATCTATGGGACCTAAAGTTCAAAATTTTAAAATGGATTTGATATACCTTTCCTTTATCTATGCGAAGATGAAATGTTAAATCGATATTTACATCTACGCCAAATCGACTGACTCAATTATTAAGAAATTCCACATGAAGATAGCTGAAGATGTTGTGTTTTAACTTTAAAAGCACAGAAAAAATATAATAACTTGAATTTGTTTATTCAAGTATCAAAAAACAAAGCTTTACATATAGAACAAATAATAATTAAGAAGAAGAAAAAAGCATTTTAGGAAAAGGCAAAAACAAAACAAAAGTACTGGTCAAAAAGAAACATTTAAAATCACAGATTAACATCTTCAACACTTCCCCTTAATCAGATTTCAAATGTCCCTCATACCCAGTAGATATCTCAGCATTTGGAAACGCGGCTTAGGGAGCCCTTTGGTCATAATGTCAGCAACTTGATCTTTTCCAGAAATATGTTCTACATTGAAAATACCTTCTTGATACTTTTCTCTCACAAAATAGTGTCTTACTTCTATATGTTTGGTTCTCTTATGAAATTCAGGATTTTTGATCAATTTAATTGTACTTGCATTATCAACTTTTATAATTGGTTGTTCTTTTAGTGGAGAAACTTCACTGAAAAGTCTATTTAACCAAATGACTTCCTTTGCTGTATTGCTTGCTGCCACGAGTTCGGCCTCAGTTGTTGACAAAGATACTGATCTTTGTTTTTGGCTAAGCAAGAAATAGCACCACCAGCCAGTTTACACACAACTCCACTGGTAGATCTTCTAGTTTCTGGGTCTCCAGCAAAATCTGCATCACTGAAAGATTCCAAAACTCCTACTTTATGACCCTTTTGGTACATAATTCCATATTCAGTTGTTCCTACAAGATATTTGAAGATTCGTTTAACTGCTTCCCAGTCATATTTTGTTGGTGCTGCAAGTTTTTGAGAAACTTTATTCAGTGCAAAAGTGATATCGGGTCTTGTTAAACAGCTCAGATGCATCAGACTACCAATCGCTTCACGAAAGGGAACATTTTCTAGAATCTCTGCTTCCCCAGGAACAGTAGAATTATCAGTTGGTGTTCCCACTTTATTCGCTTGAGACATATTGAATTTCTCAAAAATTCTTTTTATATATGCCTTTTGATTTATAAAGATTGACCCATCCGGTTGCCGCTCTATCTCAATACCCAAAAAGTAATTTAATGGTTCACTTGTGATCTTAAATGAAAACATTAGTTCATCAAGAAATTCTTTGATTTCCTGTTCATTTGTACCAGCAATGATTCCATCATCAACATATATGGCAATAATGAGTAGATGATCATTTGTTTTTCTGAAGAATAAACAGGGGTCAGCTGTACTTTCCTTCAGACATCTTTCTTTCATGAAGTTGACTATTTTCTGATTCCAGCATCTTGGTGACTGTTTAAGTCCACAGAGACTTTTCTTCAATTTCCATACAAGATCTGTTCCATTGTTGAATCCTTCAGGTTGTTTGATATAAATTTGATCTTGTAAGTCTCCATAGAGAAAGGCTGTCTTTATGTCAAACTGTACCAATTTTAAGTCTTCATTAGCAGCAATTGCTAAAAGAGTTCTTATGGTGTCATGTCTTGCCACAGGATTAAATGTTTCTTCATAATCTATACCCTTCTTTTGTGCAAACCCTTTTGCCACCAGTCTTGCCTTATATCTTGTAATCTCTCCTTTAGAATTCAATTTGGTCTTTAATACCCATTTACAATCAATTGGTTTTTGCCCAGGTGGTAATGTTGTGCATTCGTATACATCATTTTCCGTTAAAGAATTCATTTCTTCATTCATTGCTTCTTTCCAAAATTGTGCATTTGGAGAATCCATTGCTTCTTTGTATGTCTTGGGTTCAAGACTTTCTGCAATATTTATTTCAGCATCAATATACCTTTGAGGTTTTGATATATTTGATCGATCTCTTAGATTGTATACGTCTGATGTTTGAACATTGCTTTCAATTTTCTCAATATCTTGAGTATCATTTTGTTCATCAATCTGGTTACTTGAAAGTTCCTTATTTCTCTTTTCAATATCAAGGCTAAATGTTGGTATAGTTTCCTTGAATATTACATCCCTACTTGTGACAACTTTGTTTGAGTTCGGCATCCAGATTCGATACCCATCCTTGTTACTGCAATAACCAACTAAAATACCTTTTTCGCTTTTGGCATCTAACTTTCTTCTCTTTTCATCAGGCACATGAACAAAACATTCAGTTCCAAATATTCGAAGATGATCAACTGCTGGTTTTTTATCAAACCATAGTTCATAAGGTGTCTTTCCCTCAATTTGTGTTGGTCCTGTTCTATTCAAAACATATGTTGCAGTATTAACTGCCTCTGCCCAAAGCTTTAGGCTCATATTTTTGGCATATATCATTGAACGAGCTGCTTCTATTAAAGTCCTGTTTTCCCTTTCCGCTGAACCATTCTGTTGTGGAGTATATGGCATTGTGATCCTATGATTAATACCATACTTGTTTGTAATTTTTGAGGTTTCTTTATTTACAAACTCCTTTCCTCCATCTGTGAGAATTTCTTTCACTATATGTCCAGTAGTCTTTGTTTCCAAGAGAAATTGTTCTAGCTTTTCAATGACTTGTGACTTTTCTTTTAGGAAATACACTGATCGGTATTTTGTAAAATCATCTTTGAAACACACAAAGTATCTCATCCCTCCTTTCGAAATCTCCTGCATAGGGCCACATACATCTACATGAATTAAGTTTCCAGGTTGAGTAGAAGCATATTGTTCTCTTGATCCAAAACTCAGTCTATGTTGTTTGCCATAAATGCATGCCTCGCAAGGTTCATTGTCCATGACTGCATCTATTCCTTGTTCTTTAAGCCATTTTTGAACATGCCTTTTATTTTGATGTCCAAATCTTTCATGCCATAGTTGTAGCATATTGACATTTTGGGTTTTGGCTAAATTGACTTCTGCAGCATTTTCAGGTTTGATACTTGTTATTAACATACCATACAAGCCTCCTGGTAGTCTTTTCCCTTCTACAATAACTTCTCCAGTTGTTGTCTTAAAAAGTTTACAACCTTTTTTATCCATTTTCATTTCAAACCCTTTATCCAATGTGGACTGTAATGACATCACATTACGACTGAAATTGGGAACATACCATACATCAGTTAGGTAGTGAGTTTGCCATTTACCTTTTACACAAGTTTCAATTGTTATAGTTCCACTTCCATAAGCTATCAATTTTTCATTACTTCCAACTTTAACAGTCTGTTGGGTAGGAAAATCCTTATAAGAAGTATAAAAACTTGCATTTCTTGTAATGTG
The DNA here is from genome assembly GCA_030710605.1 of Cordylochernes scorpioides. Taxonomy (NCBI): domain Eukaryota; kingdom Metazoa; phylum Arthropoda; class Arachnida; order Pseudoscorpiones; family Chernetidae; genus Cordylochernes; species Cordylochernes scorpioides. Next base: position 61,264,274 of record CP092868.1, read on the forward strand.
GTTAGTAGCTCCTGAGTCACCAATCCAAATGTCTTCATCTTGTTCATTGAATCTTTCACTGATTAAACTTTCACTTAATTTTGAATTAAGTTTTAATTTAGTTTCATCCTTTTCTTTTTCCTTTAGTTTCTTCTGTTTTGCATACCTACAATCTTTGGCCAAGTGTCCTTTTCTATGACAAAAGTAACATTCTCTTGTTTCTCTTGTTTTCTGAAAATTTTCATTACTTTTGGTAGCTTTTCCTTTCATATTTTGCTTATTTTCATATGCATTTGCCATTAGTGCTGTCGAACTTGATGCGCTGCATTCATCTCGCTGTTGAATTCTTATTTCGAGTAACCGAAGCCTTTGTGTGAGATTGTCTACAGAACGTTCTTCTTTAGACACTGATTCCCAAACACTTTTAAAATCAAAATATTCATCAGGCAAGGTGTTTATGATTCTGCACATCAGCATGGATTCTGGCAATTTCAAATTTTCTTGTTTAGTAAGTTCATTTTGCATATCATTCCATAAACTTTCTAATTTTGAAATGTGCTTTGAAATATCATCTGTAGGATCCTTCTTAAAATTAAAGAATTGATTATAGAGCATGTCTAATCTTTGACCAGAGCTTTGCTCATAGACACTTAACAATTTGTCCCACATATCTTTAGCACTTGAGCAGGGAATGATTAGTTGACTCACATCAGGCATCACACTTGTTGTAAATAACAATTGGGATATTGCATCTTCACTTTCCCATTTTACATATGCCTCTTTTTCTTCATTTGTTTCTTATTTTATTGGCTTTCTATATGTTCCATCAACAACGCCTATTACTTTGTTTATTGTTAAAAGCAATTTTATATTTTTCTTATATTCTGGCCAGTTTATTAATCCTTCCAATTTGGGAATATTCATACCCATTTTAATATTATCCATTCCAGCCATTACTAATATAAATTTTAACGTGATAAACAAAATAGAATTATTTTTAGGCTTACCGTTGCTTTGTTATATTTCGCAGTGAATGCGTGGTTGGGTCCATAACCTGTTGTGTTTTAACTTTAAAAGCACACAAAAAATATAATAACTTGAATTTGTTTATTCAAGTATCAAAAAACAAAGCTTTACATATAGAACATTATTATTTATTTATTAATTTAAGTAACCCAGGTTCCTGGAGCGTACAGAAGTCGCCAACTACCCGGGATGTCCTTCTGACCTAAGTCTTCTTGGATTTATGTACAATGCCAGTGGAAGTCCAATTTATGAGGTGTTGCCAGGAAGATTTCTTTCTTGGGAGATTTTCTAGGGATGCTGGACATATGTTGGTGATACCTAGGAGAGTGGCTGTCTGGAATCTTTGGTATTGGAAGGTTGGGCAAGTGAAGAGGAGGTGGTCTATGGTTTGGTCTTCATCTTGGCAGTGGGGGCAAGTTGGGTCTTCTTTTGAGACCGTTGCAAGGTCTGCCTGAATGTAGCCATGTCCGGTCAGGATTGTTGTGGAGGTAGATCCATGCTTGATGTTTCGAAGCATTTGGAGGAGTAGTTTCGGGGTAGCAGCAAATCTTCGTAGATTTCTGGTGGAGTAGTCTTGGATGTAGAGGTCTGTCCACATTTTGAGGGCAATCTGTTCTTTTTTACCGCGCGCGACGCTCTTTGGGAGGGTGGTAAAGGATAGTGGCTGATTATAATGTGCTGCAGCCTTTGCCGCCTGATCCGCCAGTTCATTTCCTGGAATACCGCTGTGGCCTTTGATCCAGCAGAGTTGCACATTTGGTGAAAAATGTAGGTTGTAGATTATTTCCGAAATCAGTTGTGTTCTTGGGGGCGAAGACCTACATATGGCTGATAGAGCTGATTGGCAGTCTGAGGCAATGATGAAGTGTTCATTTGGGAAATTCATGGTTATTTTTGTTGCGTAGAGAATGGCAAGCAGTTCAGCTTGGAACGCTGAGCACTCCTGGTGGAGTTTAAGTTGTATGGTTTGTAGAGGAGGTGGTAGGATGACTCCAGCCCCAACTCCTTCTGATGATTGGGATCCGTCTGTGTAAATGGTGGTGACATTTAGTTGTAGTGATTTGGTAAAATGGATTATCTTCCGTAATGGGGGATAGGGTAAAAAGGAAGGACTTGGGCGTGATTCGTAGTGGCCCGTTTTCAAAGTTTTAAATATTCTATTTGAGCCTTTATAGAGATATCGAGTGGGGGACAACCCGTCAATGAGATAGCTGGTATTGTCGGTGTGCATGGACCACCTCTTATTATTGTTTTCGCATATTTGTAATGGAGACTACGTAGCTTGCGAGCCCCATTTGTGTCATATGCACGTTTTCCCCAGACACCAGAGCCATATAGTAGCGCTGGGAGAACGACTCTCTTGTAAATTTTGTGTCCGGAACTGAAGGTTGAACCAAATTGCCCTTTTATGGTGCTAGTGAGCCTTGGGAGTATCCATCGGTATTTGAGTAAACTGTTGTTGAGATGTTTAATAAATTGTCTCTTTGAATCAAAGGTAATACCAAGGATTTTAATTGTTTTGTTGATTGCAATGGGCTGGTCAAGAAGTCGGATGCTGTCCTTGTTTGGCCATCTTGGTTTGTTACTGTAAAACATGCATGCTTGAGTCTTGTGGGGATTTACCAACATTCCATGCCTTCTGCACCATTGTGAGAAATTTCAAGAAAATTGTTTATTTGACATTTAGGAAGCTTTGGGGCCACCTGCACCATTAGTGTGAAATCATCTGCGAAGCCCACTAATTCGCTCTTTCTAGGTTTTTGCAAAGTAAATGCTTTTCTTGCAATCATATTGAAGAGAAAGGGACTTAAAGCCGCTCCTTGTGGGACTCCACGGAGTGACAGAATGTGAGCAGTGTGTCCCCATACGCTATAGGCCATTTTTCTATTTATTAAATAGCTGGTAATTAGTTGTAGTAATTCCTCAGGGCAGCTAACCTCTCGTAGGGCTTCAATGATAGAATACCTATGTACGGTGTCGAAGGCTCTTCTAATGTCTAGGCTAATAACTAGTGTTTTCTCCCCCTCTTCCATGTCCCTGTCTATGAATTGGTTTATTGCAGCTAGGGCGTTTTCGGCCGAACGGCAAGGAACAAATCCAAATTGGAGGGGTGAAAACCAATTGTGCCGGTCTGCTAGCCATTGTAGTCGAGCCAAAATGCAACGCTCAAATACCTTGGCTAGGGTGTTGAGAAGAGCAATTGGGCGGATTCTTTCCAGTGGGTTTTCTGCTGTGCTGTCCGGTTTGGGTATGAGGACTAAAAGGCCGATTTTCCAGGGTGATGGAAAATGGCCGAATCTTAGACACTTGGTAAAAAGTCCTGCAAGTAGTTTATGTAGGGGAGGACCTCCTAATTGAAGGCACTTTGCTCCAAGTCGATCAGGGCCTGGAGATTTCTTGAGTCCACAGCATTTGATGGCCCGAAGTACTTCAGCGTCGGTGAAGTCTGGCTCAATGAAGCCAGAAAACTGTATTAAGGGCCGAGGCTGAGATATTGGTGTGTCAGGCAGACAAAAGTGCTGCAAGATTTTTTCACAGGTTTCCTCTGGTGTGTAGGGGGTTCCGTCAGATTTTTTAAGCAGTGGAGGTCCTCTTTGGGTGCTTCGTCCTTTGGAAATATATTTGTGGACAGAGCTCCAAGCGGCTGAGGATACTTCTTGACAGAGGTTTATCCATGATAGGTGTTTGGCTCGTCTTATCTCGGCTCTCAGCCTGTTGTGACATGCTCTGTAGAGCCCTTTGAAGAAGTTTCTAATGGGCGTGGATGTGCACTGCGAAAGGCGCCTTAGAGAAACTACTACATTGCGGAGTTTTGCTAAGTCTTTATTCCACCAGGGTTTTGATGGTCTGTTGTCTTTCTTTTTTCTTTTCATGGATATGTTGCAGGCCTCTTGAAGGATTTTGGTTAGAATATGCACCACATCATCTATGTCCTGGTGTGTTGATGCGGCATGGAAACGTGAGGCTGCATGTTGCAGAGAGGAGCCAAGGAATGCAGTGAAGGCGCTTTCCACACACGTCGATTCAGCCCAGGAAGTATTTTGCGCTGAGGATATTGTATCTTGGATTGTAGTGAGGATCGGTAGATGGTCTGTGAATGCCATTTCAGGGAGGCATGTTCTAGTTGCTCGGGCGGCTAGGGAACTGGAAGCCAAGGTTACATCGATGGAGGAAGACTGGTGTCCGTTGCTCCAAGTGTATTGCACAGGAGCTCCCAGAAAGTGTAAGTTTGTGAGCATAGAAGATGCTTCCAGACTAGCGCCTCGAGCATCACGGACTGCACCGAGACCCCAGGTAGGGGAGTGGGCGTTGGCGACCATGCCTAAAACACTTGGTATGGCACATGTGGTAATGATGGATTCGAGGGTCGGAAGAAAGTCATATTCTGTTGTATCATGGTGCCAGTAGGCTGAACAAACTAAGAGGGCTTGTTTGCCTAGCCAGATCATCGCAGCAGTGATGTTTGGGTCGGAGGAATCAACCTGTACAGGATGAAGGCTGGCGCGAATAACTAATCCCGAGGGGATGTAGTTACCAGGTGGAGCAAACGTTAAAAATGTGCTATTGGGCCATCTGAAGTTTCGGGGGAGTTCCTGGAGCAGGATTACGTCTGCTTGTGTTTTGATTGCCATTTGGGAAAGTTCCAGAACAGCATCTGGTGACTTTCTGAGGTTGGCCTGTAGAACTTTGAGGGGTTTAATCATATTTTCTAATCTTGGATATTTGTGCCTTAACCAAGGGACATGCGCGGGATGTGGCTTGGTGGGTTAGTGCTCCAGATGAGATTCCTGCCTTTTTGGAGCAGTTATGACATTTCAGTGTGTTGCTTGGGCATTCATGTCCCTCGTGTCCTGTTGTGCCACATTTGTAGCATATGGGGTTGGCGGCTTGGCAGGTCGATGCGCGGTGGTTGAAACCGCAGCATCTGTAACACTGCTTCAGAGAATAGCTCTTCTCATAACGGTGTATTAAGCTTGCGATGGGGATCTTACCACGTTGTTGAAGAGTCTTGGCGGCGTCATCGTCCACTTCGACGAATACTGTGGTGCAACCTTTTGGATTGGGTTTGGGTCGATGTGCAATTCTGAAGTGTCTTTTCCCTGGTAGATTCTTGAATGATGGGTTGTTTTCCAGACTTTTAAGGATTTCTTCATTTTTGGTGCTGTCTTCTACCCCAAAGATACAGTATCTGGGGTGGATCGTTGGACATTCCTGACAAGACAGTTCGGATGGCATTGCATTGTTCAGCTTGGATGCTAGCTCAGCGGCGACATGTTTGGTTTTAGTGTGGATGACCAGCTTCCCTTTACCTTTCACTGAAGCAGCTACCTCGTTTGAGGCAAAGAGAGAAGGGTTTTTTGACTTTACTTCGCGGAGGATTTCTCGAGATTCCTTAGTAGGGTTTATGGATTTAATAACGACATGGGATTCAAAGTCTCTTGCCAGGTTGTTATAGGTTGGTTTAACCTTCGAGGAGACAGGCGCTGGGGGTTTGGTCATGTTTGCTGTTTCAGCATATGAGGGTCTGGATGGTGTCTCTGCCATTGGCATGGGGCGAGACTGTGCGAGGTTGATACCAGTGTAGGCATCCTGGAGAGTCAGCTCAGCGCAGGTCAGAGCGGAGTGAAGAGTTTTTATGAGGCTTCTGCGTAGATCTTCATTTAATTTAGCCTTGGTAGCGAGCGTATTTATTTGATTCACGCCGGTGTTGAAGGCGCAAGAGATTTGACCGAACTTGAAATCGAGATGTTTAGGGTCAGAGTCCATCTCGGAGCGATATCGTTTCACGCCTGATGGCTTGTTAATTGACATCATATCTTCTTTTTTTTTTTAATAGATATTTTTTTCCATATAGAACAAATAACAATTAAGAAGAAGAAAAAAGCATTTTAGGAAAAGGCAAAAACAAAACAAAAGTACTAGTCAAAAAGAAACATTTAAAATCACAGATTAATATCTTCAACAGAAGATAATAAAATTTGATATAGAGACTATTTAAAAAAAAAACAAACAAAAAAAATCATTTGGTATTTTTAATAAATCGAAACCTAATCTTCTGTAGTTATGCATTTTTTTTATTAGGGGCAGAGAACATTGGTAAGGGATAATAAATACATTTGATCGATTTCTATATTTGTCGCATAATGTTTTTTTTTAATTAAAATATTTAAATGCTTATAAGCGCCCTAACTAAACATGACTGAAATGCACCTGGATTATACACGATAGAAGCTTTGTCCATTTGGCTAGTTAAATATAAATATGGTAGATATGTGATTAAATTAAATAAAATATTTTAAATGTTGAAAAATACATAAAATTTATATAAAAAATTTAAAGTTAATAATATTTTTTTATAAATTAAAACAATAATATAAATCTGTTATATATATAACAGATTTATATTTATATTTTAAAACATTTATATATAATGAATATTCATGTTTTTTATTTTTGATGATGCTTTCTTTTTTTCATATAAGCATAATAATATAAATACTATAATAAGTATAAAAAGGATAAAAAATATATATATAAAAATGGGTTTTAAACGAAAACTTCTATATTCTAATCCAGAGGATGGTGATCACAGATCTTCCAATGGCTTCTGCAAGAAAAGATGCATAAATCCAGAAACAAAGTCCATTGCTGTAGAAAATGGACGAATGTCTGAAATCTATTCACTTATCGTTTCAGTAACTTCTGAAGTTTCAAACGACCTGTTCTATTTCAACTATCTGAAAACCAAAGAATCCGAGTTGAAACAGGTTGATTACTCCCGTAAATTAAAAGCAGAGCACAGATCAGCTCTTATAAAATGGATTAAAACAGTTTGCACTTCCTTCAGCTTCACAAATGAAACCTTCCATTTAGCAGTCTCTTATTTTGATACCTACTTGAGTAGGAATAGGGTTAAGAATTACTCAATTTCCATTCCAGCAGTGATTCTAGCTTCTAAATTTAACGAAGACAGCAACTATAGTCTTTCTAGTTTTATCCCAAACAGTGATAAGAAATTGAAAACAAAAAATATAGAAGAAAGTGAACTGATTCTGTTAAGAGATCTGGATTTTAACCTCAACATTCCTACAGTTATATATTTTCTCAAATACCTCTCCCAGATCAACCCCTTAAAAAAGGAACACTGGAAATACGCAGTAGAACTTTGCGACAACTTTGTAGTTCAGTACCATCCTAAGCATACCCCAAGTGTAGTAGCCTGTAGTATTTATATTTATACTAGAGAACTCTTTGATATAGAACCTCTCTGGCCGCAACAACTTCTAATGTTAACTGGATATGAACTTGAAACCCTTAAAGAGTGTATTGATCAAGTTAAAGAATTAGAAATGTAAAAATAAAACTGAATAAAATATAGTCTATATTTCAATACCTCAAATAGAAAATTTCACTTATAATTGATCTCATTGTTGTATATCATATAAAAGAAGGATTATTATTATTCTTTCACCTTTTTATGTATTAAAAGATGTATATAAGAAATTTAAATTATTTTTGACGCGTATGATTATTTTGGAAATAAAACAATTTTCTACAGCTTCCATACTGCAATGATAAAATATTGGGAGAGCCTGGTTCATCAGTGGTGAACCCTTCCAGCGTTTTAAAAATACCATCGTTTTTTTATTAAAATAAAACAGTTTTTTTTATCCTTAAGTCCCTTTTTCTTTTCATCATTTTATACTTGACAAATGTTATCTATATGTAACCTATTTATACTTTTCTCTTTTTGACTTAGATAGAATCTCTCATGAGAAACTATGGCTACACCTGGTTTCTCCTGGGGGGTGGTCTCTCATCAGAGACTTTGTTAAGGTTGAAAGTCTCTTCATTACTTGCTGCTGGTGTTGTGACAATGAAAACAGACTTTATTGACTGTTCAGTCAATGGTAACACTCAAAGAGTCAATGGGAAATATTTACAATTATCCTGACTCTGTCAGGAGCCCAGAGGCAGCCTGAGCTCGAACAATTCCCTTTGGAAATTTTTTCGACAGGGGGTGTCCTCAGGGAGGGTCTGGATCATAGGATGGCAGGCGGCCCTGAACTCAGATAAGCCTCTACGGATCAGGGAACCGAGTCCCGAGTGCGCTCGATGAGCTTATCCAGGAATTGGGCGAGAATCCTCTCTCGCCGCGGCGTGAGTTCCGCGAGCACGCACTCCCTCACCTCAGGGTCTCGGGCCGCGTCCACGAATTCGCACGCGTCGAGCGTTTGGAGAATGGGCTCTGAGCCGGGACTTCGCATCAATTCATCTACTGAATCCACCATGTCCATCCAATAGTCTGGCTCCGAATCATCCTCCATGTCTCTTTAGCTTTATTACTTGGCCTGACATGTCAGAGTCTCTTATAAGAGGCCAACTCTTGGACTGGGCTTTGCCTATGTACCTGAGAGAGTTGTACTTTATGTGCTTTACTTACAATACCAGTAAAGGTACAATTCTTCAAGTGAAGCCAAAGAAGTGTTTTTCTTGTGAGATTTCACAAGGTCGATTGATGCTGTAAAAATTCAATCAAGTGTTACTATAAGTAAAATAAGTCACAAAGCGATTAGTCCAAGTCTAAAAGGATTTAGCATCTTTATTTTAGAGTACTTTGTGGTGTTAGTTGTGTTGAAGGATTCGCGGAAGAAACAAATTTAACACAATTCGTTGTGAATAGCTCTATTAGCTTAAATAAATTTAAATGGGAATGAATGGATGTTTTCTGGAGGAGCAAAAAAAAAAAAGGGACTCACCTGTATATGAGAGTGTTGTGGCAGGGATAAAGTCCCCATTTAACGAGACCCAATTCTGAGAGTCTACTGGTTGCTGTAGCATGCAGCCTGAGACTACAAAACCATGGCAACTCTAAACCAAGTCCAGAACCTTATGGACAACTTCAAGGAAATGGTATGCTGCAGGAGCTCACCACTGACAAAGAAGTGTGTGTGAGGGCCACCAACACCAAGCCTGGTGTGAGAGCTAGAAAGTGTGACCAAGGAATTATTTAAAGAAAAGCCTTGGCCTTCCTACATTGTCTAACATCCCTGCTACACCCTGAAGCCAAGAGTCCCACAGTGATGGAGGTAGACCTGTGTGAGGTGATTCAGGGCCTACCAGGTTCGACAGCCTGGAGATGATCTGACAGTAAAAGAGTCTGGACCTCAATGCGTCCATCAATCCCAAGATGAGAATCCATAACACCACCAAATAAATTCCAAGACATCTGACATGCAATTGTCTTTTGCTCTTTCTGTTCTCTTCCCATTTGAATTGAGAGTGATGATAATTTTAAGATCTGTGGCATATTCCAGGACGTTGTGGTATCCTATATTCTTCAATTTTGCCAATCATATCACAGATTTAAGGGACATTGAATATTTGTTTGTTCTGAGACATTTTTGGTAGATTTACTTGTACTAATTGTAATTCCACTTTAGTGGCCTTACTAAGCCTAGAAAATTTGAAAGGATAAAATATTTGGTTTTTAAGGTCCTCTTGAATTTTCTTATTCATTTATCTATTCTTTGTCTTCTTCCAGTGCTCTGATGTTAAAACTTTCAAAGGCCAAAAATACTTGTTCAGCAAGTTTCCTGGATATCAATAAATGGGTAGTTAAAGCCGAATTTGTCTAAATACTCTGAATCATGTAAAGTAAAATTAAGAAAATTGAATAATAAGGTCAAGTAGTGATATGGAAAAAAAAAAGCATATCTTGGCCGCTCTCTCTCTCAAATAGGCATTTTAGTGGCAGAACGCCATCTAGTGAAATAAATATCAACTAAACATTAATTTAGATTTATTCTATAATATTGGCCAATCAGTTTTTTTTTATAAATCAAGAAAACCAACCAGTACACGTTTCTGGATGTTGCTCCTCTTCAGAGTGGTGCAGGCTGTACCTCAATGACCAAAAAGCCTGGTCCAAAAATGTATTGGCACTTCAAGTTAAAAGTGCATTAGAACGCAAACTATGAAAATGGTATGAAAATCAAATTGCACTGGGACAGTGGATAATTAATAGGAAATTTTGAAGAAGGATATTTCTTAATTATCTAAAGCGATAAAGGCTAACTCTCTAGTCAAAAAGATGACAAATTCAGAATTTTCCAAAGTGGTATTTGCTTTGACACCAACCCTAGTTTGCTATATTGCAGAGACTGTTAATTAATGATAGAGCATAGTTTTTGAAATTATTTTGACAGGAGAGACAACTTTTATCTTTTAGATACATTTTCTCCAGAAAACTTTTCATTTATATTTTGGTGATAGAATAAGCATAATCACATTATCAGAGCTAAAAAAATACCTATTTGGAAAATTATGGAGATTTCATCATACATCAAAGTCAAAGCCCACTCTGGACTGAGGTAAGAGTCAATGATCTCCAGGAGGTATGCTAAATTTTCCGAAGCTGGCGTTGTGACTTTGTCTGTTAGATTGCAGAGACAATCAATAGATGTCACAGAGTTTTGGCGTTTATTTTAATGGTAGATATAGCCTTCATTTAACAACTAATTTAAAATAGCTTGAATATAGGAAACATACACTCGAGGAGCATTAGAAGTATAGCGAAATTGAAAAGAAGCTACATATATATAAAAAAAACAAACGCAAATCGCAAATATGCAGAAAATAAATTAATCAATTATAACTCAAAGATTGAAAAAAATTTTTTTTTCCAAAAATGAGAGAGAAAAAGAAAGTTTAAAGTTTTTATTTAAAAAATATTGTCTCAGTATTTTTCACACATTTAATAAACCTTTATATTTATAATTTTTAATAGTGGTTATATTTAAAACATTATATACAGAATTGTCGATTTAAAATCTACAACAATTTTTAAAAATTTTCTCTGAATTTTTGAGCTCTCTTCTAAATTTGATAGGACCATGATAAAGGACGTTTACTGTTGCTGTGTCATTAATTTATATTTTGGTTTATATTGTTTAAGTTCCCCTTTACCGCAAAATCTCCCAAAATGACTGTTATATCGTTGCCAGATGATGAATCATTTAATAAGGCCTTGGAAGATGCCGGACAAAAATTAGTAGTTGTAGATTTTTATGCTACTTGGTAAGTTAAATTAAAATTTAAAACTCGTGCATAAATACTCGCCGATACTGTACAATGATGCCCAAATATGCCGGGTTAGCAACTAAATTATTCAACATATCCTTTTAACTTATTTAATTTAAAGAGTATGGTGACATTTTAATGAGAAATAGTTTACTTCTATGAATGCTAGCGTTTCGTCATTTAAAATTTCCAATTAAAAAAATATCTACTGCACTTTATCTTGCACAATAAGTTAAAATAGACCCAAAGCCTTTATAATGACATTTAGGTTTGTACAGGAAGAATAATAATAATAATCTAAGACTTACTTTATTTGTAGTCATCCTTGATCAGTTGGGGCACATTTTAAAACACTTTGAGGTCTGTGGATTACAGAGTCGCATGTTAAAATTAAGTTGATCCTAATACTTTTTTTAGATAAATAAAATCATTTTTAAAAAATGATTAAAATAAGGTATTTTATATTTTTAAAATGTTCATTTTTTTTAATCGTACAAATTACAAATTCACTTCACATACCATATAGCCAGTGAGTAAAAGGTATTAGGTAAGGTAAAAGGTATTATAAAGGTATCAGATAAGCTATTTACATATTTCAATAACATCAAGCTTTATTAAGACCTTTTGGTCTTATACAGATTTTCTGAGTAGAAGAAGGTATATACAGAAATAACCCAGAGTAACAATAATCAGCAATGTTATTTACAATGTGTCAAATAGGGGAGAAAGAAGAAAGAAAGGGCTTGGGGGCATAAACTTATATACAGGCAAACAAGAACAAGCAGTTCCTTAAATAACAATAATTAGTAGTACTGACAGAAATTTATTATAGTACAAGTGAAAAAGGAATATACAACACAATGTATTATATATCAGACATCTATAGTTCTATACATGGATGGGTCAAGGGTAGAGGATTGTTTATAGTTGGGATATAAAATATGTTAGGGTTTAATTAGTTCATTCACCCAGTTGTTCAGTAGAAGCCACCGGATTCATTAAGTTATTTAGAATTTCATTGACAGCTTTTTAAAATGTCAAATATTTAAAAGTAAAGCCTGGGTCAGCCAGCGCAGTATTTAAGCCAGTTGTACATTTGTTGAGAGTTGGAACATAATGGAATCACCTAGCAATTCTTCTCTGTATTCCATCATGAGAGTGCAGTAGGCTGTTAGGTGTATCATTTCATCTTGTATTATACTTTTGTATAAATCACAAGTTGTGGGGCAATCAGGTTTCCTACATTTTGAGCAATTTTCAGGAAAAATATCCAGAAACGTCAAAGTTGTGCTATGAAACGTTTAATTTTCAGCTGCAGTGTAGTATTAAAGTATGTTTCAGTTATTATTGAATTATTTAGATATTTAAAGTGACTATAGTGAATGGAAGTTGAAATTTGCAAACTATCTTTTGAATAGATTGTTTTTATTGTAGTTAGAATCATTTTTGGGATTTCGTTTTGTTCTACGATGAAAACCCTGCAGCTTTTCAAATATGAAAATCCATTCTTGTCTATAATATTTGAAAGATAACGTACAAAATGAAGTCCTGTCCTCTGTTGGATCTCTCCAGAGGTAAGATGGTAATCAACTCTATCTTCATCACTCGTAACCAAAATCTTAGGATCAGTTCAGTAATTGCCACTTCTAGAGATACTCTTCCACATTCGGCTCTTAGTATGAATCCTGGTGTAAGTTTTGGTAATTTCTCAAGTAGAATTTCACAAAGCCATAGGAAAGGGAATAATGTGCGCAAGAAAATAAAAATGAACAAACAAGGAAGAAAGATGAGCAGGCAATAGAGGCTGCTGAAACAGTGGACCTACATGACATTTTACAGGTACATTTGGTCAGCTGACATCCCCCCCAGCCCACTGATAGTTAGGTAAGAAGGGACAAGATTCCAGTAGACACAAATTTGTGTTGGCCACTGACAATTTATATCTATTTTTAGAAATGGGTTCTTTGGGTCATAGCTTTGGTCCCAAGCCCCGATGTAAAAATGGAGGGGGAGCAGTAACAAGCTCATTAAAAAACCTGGGCTCAGCTGGCCCGGCTGATAGTACCCTGTAAAGGCTCCTAATCCAGGGATACAGGATGAGCAGAGTTTGTACTCCATGTTAGGAGCGGCTGCACATGGCGTCTGTTCCTCATGTCAGAGGTGGCCATTTCTTTTGGAGCTAAGTCGGCCTGCCACTGAGTAGTGCTTCCAGTCTTAATGACAAAGGCAGACACATTCTACTTCACCCAGTCATACACATTATTGACTGTATTGACTCATTCATTGATGAGCCTCTACTCATCCCCAACAGACACCATCAAAAGTCTCAAGCTTTACAAACTTGATACCCTAATATGATTGAGTGGAGATAAGAAGAATGTAACTAGGTAAACATAGGATAAAATAAACAACTGTAAAATTTTATATAATATATATATCTAAATTAAAATATATTTTTAGTATCCCCATTGCTTCGCTTTACTAAATAAATATATTAATATTTTATGAATATTGTTATATAAACATTTATAATAGTTTTGAAAATAGAGAAATCCATAAATAGATCATTAATTAAAAAAAGGCATATATTGGATCAAATAATAAATTATTTACCAAAATTTCGGCTTGCTGAACGGTAACCTTTTTCATGGTAGCAACAGAACCAAAGCTAGTTACAATCTTTTTGAAAAAGGTTTAGCCAACTGAAATTTTGGTCACAAATTGGTCAACTCAAATTAAAAAGACATATTTTAGATACAAAATAATGTCTTTTTAATTATACACTATTAAGTGGAAAAAAGAGGATTTATTGAAAAAATGAATTGTTCAGAAGGACTAGGATAAGGGGGAAGATGCTCCAACTGACTTCTCCCATCTTGCCAGTCAAATGTAAACAAGGTGAACTGGGACAGCGTCTGACCAGTACAATAGGGAGCCAGTTTGGTGACCTCCTGGTTAGGTTTGAGCAGTGATTGCTGGTTTTGTGGAACTGGCAATTTTACCAGTCCTTGTTTGCTGAATTTGACCCATCTCTACATTTAAAATAAATTCTCATTATTTAAGATATAATGATGAGTTTTCCCACTTTGAACTAAGTGCAATTCTCAATCTGCAACCCCAAAACACATCATTGACTGTATTGATTCATCCATTGATGTGCTCTACTCTTCCCCGGCAGACACCATCAAAAGTCTCAAGCTCTACAAGCTTAATACCCTATTATGAATGAGTGGAGATAAGAAAGAAGATATAATGATGCATTTTTATATGATGCCTATACTTTTTTAGGATTATAATAATGATAAAGCACAATTTGGATTATAGATACAAGAAAATAAGACCTAACCTAAATAATTTAATAGTGTGTGATGTTTTGGTAACAGCATTGTTACCATCATCAGACAAAAGAATAAATAATTTTAAGGATTTTAATTAAAAAATGATAATAAAAAAAATATATATACAGTCGAACCTCTTTAATTCAACACCCCAAGGGATCACAGCTTTCGGTTGAATTAAAGGTAGTGTTGAATTAAGGTGAGATGATTAGGTAATCATCTAACTCGCTAAAATAATATTTTTTAAAAATAGCCTTGTAATATAAATTAATGATATTAATTGAAACCATTGTGTGTTTTTATTTTATTTTCATGATTAACTTTTAGTATCAGGGACAAAATGGCATTATTATAATACACTTGGTTCTTTTTTTATGCGGTAGATGCGTTCCAGGGGAATCCGCATAAAAAAAAATCGCACAAAAAAAGACATACATTTATATGTAAAATGATGGATACGTTCCATTTATTAAAAAAATCGCATAAAACCTAAATAATGTTTTAAAATGCACCAGAAATCGCATAAAAAAAATTATAAATAATAAGATTTAATTTTTTTCTCATCATATTTTAATAAATGGCACATATGTGTGTTAATAACAAAAACAAAACTTGATATGTAAAAAAAATATATATAAACAAAACTTTATTTAAAATCATATTAAGAATGTTTTCATCATTATTCGCTGTCTGATAATGTGCGAACCCGTTTGTGGATTGGTGCAAGATCACTTTCATCACTTGAAGATAAAATTACGTCATCAGATCTACATGGTAATGCTTCTTTAGGAACTTCAGTGATTTTTTTTCTTTGACAAGGTAGTCAGTAATCAAACGCTGTGATGGCTTGACTAGTTCTTTGTAGAGTTCTCTGTAGCCAGACATACAAAATTTCAGATCACGTTGGAATTTTAAGGCGCGTTCTACATCATTATCATTTTGAATAAAAAAAATTTCCAATTTACCGGAAAGTTGAAGGCCTTCCCGAAGTAATTTTTCGTCCAGTGGAGTAACATCTTCCAGTTCGCTATCTACACACACTGTTTCGAAATCTTTAGTAGTATCTACCATACTTTCCAAAATATCATCATCATTTAGGGCTTCGTCCACAAGCAATTCTTCTATATCATGCTCGCCAAAATCATCAAAACCTTCCCCACCTATTTCTTTAGCAATTGAAATAATATCTGATGTTACTATTGATGTTCTATTTGATTCATTTCTCTTTGATACGCATTCAGGCCAAGCAGCTTTCCAACATGCATTTAAAGTTTGTGATTTTATCTCGGCAATTGCTAACGCAACATGATCTACACAGTTCAAGATATTAAATTGTTTCCAAACTTCAGTAACTGTTATTGTATCGGATTCCAGTTTATCGAAAATGAATTGGAAAGTGAATTTTACATAATATTTTTTAAATGTTGAAATAATTCCCTGATCTAATGGTTGAATTAGGCTCGTTGTGTTTGGAGGGAAAAAAACTACCTTTATATTTGGATGTTCTAAGTTTGGATGACCTGGTGCATTGTCAAGAATTAATAAGATCTTAAATTCGAGTCCCATCTCTTTCATATAATTTTCTACTTCGGGTACGAAGCATTTATTGAACCATTCAGTGAAAATAGCCGTTGTTACCCAGGCCTTCTTGTTTGCCATCCAATGTACGGGCAGTGTATGTAAGTCTTTTCCTTTTAATGCACGTGGTTTTAAAGATCGATTTACAAGCAGCGGTTTTAACATTCGATCGCCAGATGCATTGCTGCACAGCAATAAAGTAACTCGATCTTTAGCAGCTTTAAAACCACTGGCATTTTTTTTCGGACTTTGCAATGTAAGTACGGGTTGGCATTTTTTTCCAAAACAATCCTGTTTCATCAGCATTGAAGATTTGATGGGCACAATATCCTCCATCTTTAATAATTTTAGCCAACTTTTCAGGATATTTTCTAGCAGCTTCTTCATCTGCAGAAGCCACCTCACCTTTTATTTTTAGATTATGAAAAGAATGTCTTTTTATAAAACCAGTTAACCACCCTGTGCTGGCAGAGAATTGTGGATTACTTTCACGTGAAGATGTAGATGGCTCTGATTCTTTTAACTCCTTGTAAAATTTAAGGGCTTTCATCTTGATTAAATGTCCATCTAACGGAATTTTTTTTTTTTTAGTTAAATATTCAATCCAAATTACGAGAGCCTTTTCTGTTTTTTTCTATTAAAGTGCCTCTTGAATATGATGAAATTTTAGAACTCAAATTTGTACCAGATCTGACTGATCTTCTTATTGCCGCTTCATTTTTTTTATTGCTCTTATAGTAGATTCGCCTAAATTATAACGTTTACCTATTGCTGTTGATCTTTCTCCTTTCGCCAAGCAATCGTGAATTATAATTTTGGTTTCTAGCGAAATTGCACTTCTTTTTTGTTTTTTATTATTGTCACACATTTTCTTTAAGAGGACTAAAAATTATAGAAAAAACTTAATGTACAATTACGCACTAAAATTATTCAAAAAAACTTACAATTCACTTGAGTAAATTTATCTTCCGGTTTTCGGTAGTAACCTTCTTTCACAAAGTTTTATTTTCTAATGCTTTCCAATATGCAGGCTTTTTTAATTAGTTTCATACAACCAGGACGTTACAAAATTCTTTCTTTGTATTGATTGCGTAATAGTAGAGTTGTAGTTGTTATTCTCATTCGTTTTCAGAAAAAGTGAATCACCAAAAAAAAATTTTCTAAATTCGAATAATTTTTTTTTCTTGCACCGCATAACTCCAAAGCCGCATAAAAAAAACCGCATAAAAAGAGAACGAAGTGACATATTTTAGAAACATAAATAATTGTAACAAATAAATTTACTGGCAATGTGTTTCTTTTCATTAATATAATCAAATATTAACTCTACAGACATTAAAATATTAAATATAATATATTAAATAATATTTTATTCTAATTGAAAAATATAGCAGTTGAAAGAAAATAAATATGGTAAATAAAAAGAAAATTTTAAAATATTATTTAAAAACAATCATGAAGATCTTTTAAAAATTCCTTTATAGATGTCTGTTTTTGCACTGAAATCCTATTCAGGATGTATTCCAGTTGGTCATTTTGAAAAAACATGCATGCCTTTCTTCCTCTGAAATGTCTTTTAATAAATAAATTTTAATGTATTAAAGTCATCCACTGCTGCTGCAGGTGTTATTGATTTTTTTGTTTAAATCTTTTAAAATAACACAGAAATGGAATATTGAAATAAAATGTTATCATAATCATTGTGGCTACATTTTATAAAGATTTATTTATTTAAAAGGAAATTATTTGTAAATTTTAAAATAACTAAAATATTTTGATGCTGAAATTTAAAAAGAAAATATTATTGTTAATTAGCGCAAAAAGCCTAAATCCCACGTAAAAAAAAACAACAAAAAAATAATAACACTCGCTACATTGCGCAACGGCACTGTAAAAGTGAAACTTAAACTGACCAGGAACCAAAAGTGTGCGCGCGCGATCCTATCGGCGCCCGCCGATCGCCGCTGTAATACCTTTTTAGCGGAAAGTTGTAAGTAAAAAACATTCAACTGTCGAAATTCGAATTTTAAAACGGTCAAACTATCGGAAGTGTCGTATTATCGATATGTCGAATTACGGTTTGTTATTTGATAGGCCGGAGGTCGGGACATCAGAACATGGTCGAATTATCGCCGAGTGTCGAATTGGGGTGTGTCGAATTAACGAGGTTATACTGTATATATAAAAATAGAAATGAAAATTAAGGAGAAAAGATTTTTATTCAGATAAACGTGTGACAAGCTTTCGGGCAGTCACGCCCTTCAACAGGTAGCAAACTAAGGTAACCAAAGACTTTATATAGGAATCTATTAGAGGTATATTTGCATATGTGATGTACAGTCGAACCTCTTTAATTCAACACCCCAAGGGATCAGAGCTTTCGGTTGAATTAAAGGAAGTGTTGAATTAAGGTTATATGATTAGGTAATCATCTAACTCGCTAAAATAATATTTTTTTAAAATAGCTTTGTAATATAAATTAATGATATTAATTGAAACCATTGTGTGTTTTTATATTATTTTCATGATTAACTTTTAGTATCAGTGACAAAATGGCATTATTACATATTTTAGAAACATAAATAATTGTAACAAATAAATTTATTGGCAATGTGTTTCTTTTCAGTAATATAATCAAATATTAACTCTACAGACATTAAAATATTAAATATAATATATTAAATAATATTTTATTCTAATTGAAAAATATAGCAGTTGAAAGGAAATAAATATGGTAAATATATAAAAAGAAAATTTTAAAATATTATTTTAAAATAATCATGAAGAGATCTTTTAAAAAATTCCTTTATAGATATCTGTTTTTGCACTGAAATCCTATTCAGGATGTATTCCAGATGGCATTTTGAAAAAACATGCATGCCTTTCTTCCTCTGAAATGTCTTTTAATAAATAAATTTTAATGTATTAAAGGCATCCACTGCTGCTGCAGGTGTTATTGATTTTGTGTTTAAATCTTTTATAATAACACAGAAATGGAATATTGAAATAAAATGTTATCATAATCATTGTTGGATCATTTTATAAAGATTTATTTATTTAAAAAGAAATTATTTATAAATTTAAAAATAGCTAAAATATTTCAATGTTAAAAATAAAAAATAAAAATTATTATTAGTTAGCGCATGATGCCGAAATTCCCGCGTAAAAAAAAACAACAACAATAACATCCGCGAAATTGCGCAACGGCACTGCAAAGTGAAACTTAAACTAACCAGAAACCAAAAGTGCGCAGGCGCGATCGTATCGGCGCCCGCGGATGCCGATCGTCGTCGCCGTAATACCGTTTAGCGGTAAAGTTGCATGTAAAATAACATTCAACTGTCGAAATTCGAATTTTAAAATGGTCGAACTATCGGAACTGTCGTATTATCGATACTGTCGAATTACGGTTTGTTATTTGATAGGCCGGAGGTCGGGACATCGGAACATGGTCGAATTATCGCCGAGTGTCGAATTGGGGTGTGTCGAATTAACGAGGTTATACTGTATATAGTACGGCGAAAATACAATTCAGGTTAAAATTTTTGCATATCTAAATTATTGATATATCAACTACGTAAGCATGCTAATCGTGAAATGTTAAAAAATTAAAAAACTTAAAAAACGATACAAATTGCAGAACGGCTATGGTAAAAACATGGATCCGGGAAGTAACCTGAATCAGCGCTAAAAAACTATCAACTGTTCAATCCGCCATCAGCGACCACATCACCAATAGACGGGGGGAGGTTTATCCATTTTTAAATTACTACATATAACATGGTATTGGGCAGGTAAATCAATGTGACGGTTAATACTGTTTTTGGAAATGGATAAAATGGCTTCTATGATTAATCTTTGGTGTTTACTGGGAATGTTGGTGTATAGGGTGGTGGGAGAAGCTAAATTGAAAGAATGGCCAGTATTAAGTGTGTGTTCGTATATGAGGGATCTGCTATCTTTATTGTTGATACATCTACCATGTTCGATCATCCTGACGGCCACGGACCTACCGGTCTCACCCACGTAGGTTGCACTACAATCGCTGCATGAGACCGAGTAGACCGAGCCACCGGACGATCGAACACTGGTAGGTCTCTGTATGCGGGTAATGGGGTGTCTAAGAATGGTGGCCAGGCTTTTATTATTTTTAAAATAGGTATTGATGCCATGGGATTTAAGCATGCGGGCTATGGTAGTGGATTGTGGTGAATAAGGCAAAATGCAGGTATTTCTATGAGGTGTAAGGGGTTTCAAAATAGTAGGGTTGTATTGGTGTTTGTGTATGAAATGGTGAGGGTATTGGGAGAGGGCAAGTTGTTTTTGATGTTGGAGAATTCTATTGATCTAAATATGGGCAGGGAGCAATGCGTGACTAATCTCTTGGTAAGTGTTCTGACTGTATTAATTTTATGGGACATAGGACAGGAAGAATTGAAATTTGTATAGAAAGTTGGGTCACTGATTTTATGATAAACTGTTATGTGGTAGTGTGAAGGGGTACGGATAATGAGTATGTCGAGAAAAGGTAAAACACTGTGAACTTCTGATTCATGACTGAAGGAAATATCGGGGTGAAAGGAGTTAAGAACAGATAATATGCTAAGCTCATGTCCGGTTTCACATATACAAAGGATATCATCAATATATCTCCTCCATATGTGAATGCCCGGTGTGAATTGCTGTTGGATCCAGATGTCAAGTGTGGGCATAACTATTTCAGCTAAGGGTGATGATAATGGGCTACCCATGGGTGAGCCCCTAATCTGTTTGAAAAATTGGCTATTGAATGCAAACTCAGTGATGTCCAAGCATATGGAGGAAAGCGCGACTATAGTAGAAACAGTTTTAGGGTCTAACTGGATGTCCTGCAGGAATTTTGTTAGCTGAGTAATGATCAGCTGGTGGGGTAGGGATAAATACATAGAGTTGACATCATATGACACCATGGTGGAGTTTTGAAGCGGGGTGAGAGATTGGACGAACTGTATAAATGCAGGGATGTCTGTTATGGAGAAAGACTGCGGGCGGGTCTTTACCAGAGGTGTGAGGAAGGATGATAGGTATTTAGAAAGTTTGTATGCCGGGGAGAGGTGATACGCTATGATGGGGCGGAGGAGGACGGTAGGTTTATGGGTTTTGGGTAAGCCATAGATGTAGGGTGTATTAGTCATATCTGATGTGAAAGTTTGGTACTGTTCAGATGTGATGGAGCCAGACTTTTTTAGGCGTAATAGTTTCAAACGGAATGTTCTGGTGGAGGAGGAAATATCGTGTTGGGTAACCGGTATGAATGTGGTTTGGTCGCTAAGTATGTCCATCATCTTGGAGGTATAATCACCTGTGTCCAAGATGACGGTTTGGGATCCTTTGTCTGATCGGGTAACCATGATTTGTGAATTCTGTCTAAGTGATCGAAGGGAGCGGTACTTACCAAGAGATAGGTTCAATTGGGGGGGTTGGTTTTCGGAGAACTTGCCCGGAGGATTCGGAGGATTTACCTGCCCAATACCGTGTTATATGTAGTAATTTAAAAATGGATAAACCTCCCCCCCCCCGTCTATTGGTGATGTGGTCGCTGATGGCGGGTTGAACAGTTGATAGTTTTTTAGCGCTGATTCAGGTTACTTCCTGGATCCATGTTTTTACCATAGCCGTTCTGCAATTTGTATCGTTTTTTAAGTTTTTTAATTTTTTAACATTTCACGATTAGCATGCTTACGTAGTTGATATATCAATAATTTAGATATGCAAAAATTTTAACCTGAATTGTATTTTCGCCGTACTATATACATCACATATGCAAATATACCTTTGGTTACCTTAGTTTGCTACCTGTTGAAGGGCGTGACTGCCCGAAAGCTTGTCACACGTTTATCTGAATAAAAATCTTTTCTCCTTAATTTTCATTTCTATTTTTAAATATTCAATGGAGAAAGTTTTCACGTAGTTCTGATACTGTATATATATATGAGAAAACAATAGAAAAAATTAAAAGGTCAGGTGTTGATATTAAAAATAATGAAGGCATATCCTAACCAAAAGCACATGTGCTTTTTAGATGGCAGAGCACCATCTAGTGGAGCAAAAGTAAACTAAACGTTTATTTAACTTGCTCCGTAATATTTGGCCAACCCGATTTCTTGATAAATCAAGAAAAGCCATCCACGAATGTGTTTTGCACTGTTGGCGCTCGTCAGCGTGGAGTAGGCTGTACCACTGCGACCAAAAAGATTTTTTTCCCAGAGGCTTCTTGAGAAACCAAGAAATGGGTATTTAAGGTTAAACTTGCGTAAATACGCTTAACACATGATAAAACAATAGAAAAATAAAAAGGTCAGGTGTTGATATTAAAAATAATGGGAGACATATCCTGACCAAAAGCACATATATATATATATATACATAGTAAAACCTCCTTAATCCACAACCCACTATAATTCAACCAATTATTTCAATTCTCAAATAGCCTGTTTACTTTAACAGACTTCAACCGAAAATTCTATCCCATGGGGTGTTGAATTAAATAAATTCAACTTTATATAGTAGATCTTTAATAATACTTCCCACTTTCATAGGTTTCTCCGTCTTGTAACCCCAAGGAGAATCCTCTGTAAGACCTGTGTGTCTTAATAAAGGCTTTTGTGTGTGTGTGTAGTAGATCTTTAATACACAATAAGGTTTTTGCTTTAAAAAAGTCCATCCTCAAGTTTTTTCACAAATTTTACGGGTCCAAAGGTCCCCTCAAAAATGGTTGAGAACCATTGCTCTAGACCACTTTCTGAAATTTCCACCCTTTTGATTAATAAAGGATCTCCTAGGAGTTTCTGTCCCCTTGTCAATGGAGCCACCTGGATTTGACTGTTTCCTTATAATGTAACAAGATTAAGTATAAAAATAAAGGTAACCTCTCCTGTCAAAATAGGCGTCAAAGCTAGATGCCATCTATTGACCTTTGCCACAAACTAGCAGCCTCAGGTCAGTAACAAAACCACAACACCAGTTTTGGTAAACAGAAGCATCCACCTAGAGACCATGGTTTCTGACTAATGGCCCTTGTCAGTCCAGGGTGGACTTTATTCCATGAGATCCACACGGGATCTAATGAAATCTTCACAATCTGCTAAAGAGGTGCTGGCAAAACAACAGAGGTGACATTTATAGATCAATATTCTCTTGGCAAAATTTCCATCTAAGATGAAGTGAATGTTTGGCATTTCAGTAACCACATTGTTATCTCAGAGAGGACACCATCATAGTTGTCACAGTCACCACAACAAATCTCCCAACAATTTTATTTATCAGGACTCAGCGAGCTTTAAGGGAAGAGAGAACACCTTTCTTTAGGCCAGAGATAAGGTAAAACAACAGAAAAGATCATGATTCAAGCTACTACTAAGTTAAATTAAAACACCACAAAAATTAACTTCATTTTTTAATTTATTTTTCCAAGAATCTTGATTTTTATCCTGTGGCTTGAAGAAGAAGTTTGTCCCTGAAAGCTTACAGTTTCAAATGAAGAGAATTATTGGGAGATTCGATTATCTGTTGATTTGCCAATATTGCAGCCTCCCATTGACAATTTGACCAGAGAGGCAAGACCAGAGAGGAGCAGTCAGGTAGCACAAGTTGTCAGGTAGAGCACATGAGGCCAGGCCCCAGCATCCAAGCAGTATCTGTGAGACAATCCAGGCAAAATTGACCTGCAGACCCCGACTCTTGTGGCAACCACGGCCTATTGTGTTGCCAGTCCTTGGAATATGTCTCACCCTCTCTAATTTGTGTTTCTTCGATTAAATTAAAACTTGCGCAGGTGCGGGCCTTGTGTCCGGATAGCCCCTAAGTTTGAGGAGCTCAGTAACCTCTACGCCTCGCGAGCAGTGTTCCTCAAGATAGACGTGGACAAGTGCCAGGCCACGGCCATGACTCAAGGCGTCACAGCCATGCCCACTTTCATCTTCTACCGCAACAAGACCCGTGCAGATCTGCTGCGTGGGGGAGATCCGACAGCACTGGAAGCCAAGATCAAGGAGTTGCTGAGCTCAGTCCCAGAGGAGGATGTTGGAGAGCCTGGCCAGGGGAATGTAAGTCTGCACCAGTGACTACACCTCACTCACTTCAACAACACTGGAACCTCTTTGTTATAACAGCAGGCACCAGGGGTATAACAACATATGGCCCCCAGTGATGTTGGGAGATCTTTATTTATGTGTCTACAAAATAATACAGAGATTATATTAACAGAATTTTAGTAGAGAAATTCATGAAATATGATTAAACAAAGAAAAATAAAAGGTAATAAGACCAAATTAGTTTTAATATATTTTATTACCTTAAATCTTATTACCTTTTGTTTTTCTAATCTATAATCCAAATTGTACCTTATCTAGAAATAAAATAGTTTTGGAAGATTTGTATTTTGTAGATAAAGTTTTTATTAACCCATTGTATAATTATACAAGGTAATGGAGACTAAATTCATAGATCAAATTCACAATCTTGGTAAGGTTGGAATATAGGTCCTGTCTTGAGGCTCCCATACATTCCACGAGGTGGTCTGGTGAAGGCCTCTGAGTGTTCTGAAACTGCCCAATTATACATATTTTTAGCATCTGGTTTAGAGAGAGCAATTTTATTTTTTACATCTACAAATTTTCCCCCAACTCGCCAAAATGAGCATCACTACTTTATGCTGATTTTTTTTCTTCACCAGTTTGCCATTAAAATGGTCTGCCACTGGTGTGTGTGTTCTAGATTGACCTGGCCCCTATGATCAACAAGTCAGCCTCGGAGTGTCTGAATGAGTCGGATGAACATCCCTTCCTGGACTGTATCAGCGGTGGGGAGGGCTACTTGGAGTCTGACGTGGATGAACAGGTTTGTTGCATTGTTGTTGCAAGTGTTGCTCATACTGAGGAGTGTCCCGCAGCTCATCATCTCCCTCGGCTTCATCCAGCCTCTCAAGTTGCACTCCATCAAGTTCCAAGGTCCTGCAGGTGAGTGCCCAGCTCCTGAAACTGTCTTATCACACCTAAGTTAAAAGGCAAAAAAAAAAATTGATTTTAAGACAATATTTTTCTCCGCAGTTAAAGACAGTAAAAAGTTTATTTATTTTTTTTTTAGGAAAAAATTAGAAAAGTTGATGCTTAATTTGTTGTTGTTTCTTATCCCCTTGTGTAAAGATTACACAAAATCCATGAGTCCATGCTCCTCGAGCTTGATTGCATGGAATGGGGTGTAGAGGTGCAGCTTTCGTTGATCATGGCACCATGATCCAGGCACATTTTGGTGAAAGTCTGACTTTGCCTGTAATTTGAGGCTGTTCCTAATATGGAAGAAGACGCCCATGTATCCCATAATCCCTGGAGAGGAACCCTTGCTGAGGTCTCTCAACCGAGTCAGTTAAACTCAGGAGGTCTTTCTCTTCTTTCACCATGATATATTGTGAAGACATAAAGGAAAAATAAAATCCTAAATTCGACCTGAGTTAATACGCTTAACACATGAGAAAACAATAGAAAAAAAAAAAGGTCAGGTGTTGATATTGAAAATAATGAATTTGTGGATGGCTTTTCTTGATTTATCAAGAAATTGGGTTGGCCGAATATCACGGAGCAAGTTAAATAAACATTTAGTTTATTTTTGCTACACTAGATGGTGCTCTGCCATCTAAAAAGCACATGTCTTTTGGTCAGGATATGCCTTCATTATTTTTAATATAAGCATATATAAGCCGAATCCAATACAGTATTAGAGCTCCAAATCCTGTATAGGGTCAGTGACCCTAAATAAAGGCTTTTTGTTGTTGTTGTTGTTGTATTAGAGCTCCAAATTGCAGGCACACAGTATTGTCGGATTACATTGCCGAAACTGCTGGGAGGGTTCACCACTGAAGTGCCAATATTTTTTCATCACAGTAAGGACTGTAGAATGTTTGATTTATTTGAAAAATATCAGATATGTAAATAATAAAACCCCTTTGGTACATTGATTATGGTCACCATGTAGTGTAGCCATCTCCAATACGGAGGTAGCCATGATGGAACTCATATCAACCTGTTCTGTCTCTTCACATTGTAATTCCAGACCATCCTTCTATTAGATTATGGAACCTCTCCCTTCATTCTTCAATCCCTACAACAAGGTCAATCTCCCATTGTCAAATCTTCAGAGTACATGTCCTGCAGACTTCCATTTACTTCAGATTACTTCATTTAGAAGGCTAGATACTCTCCAATAAAACTTTCCAACTTGTCCATTTGACTAAGGATTCTCTTCTGGCACACCAGATATCAAAAGTTGATTTCCACTCCAGCTCCTTTGGTCATTGTCTAAGTTCCATACAGGAACAACTGGTATGTAGTTCCAGGACAGTTAACCTAATAACTAAAAACCCATACAGGAAAACTAACCAAACATTGAAGTATCCTTTTTTCCTTAGTTCCATATTTAAATCTCTTCTTAATTACGAGCGTCACGGTTTACTTTTTTTTTTGGAATGGCGCCCTCCTATTGGTCGGCTACGATCACGCCACCTTTGCCCCCCCATTTCTGTAACTATTGTGTTGGAGCGGGTTGCTCCTTAAATAAATGAATATATTAGTTAATAACCAAATGGAATCCTCTCTTTCTTTTTCCCAGTAAGAGACGCCTACGGAAGCCAACAGTACATAGACAGATAAAGCACATAGGCTATAGTTATTAACTAAAATATGCATTTATTTAAGGCGCCAATTTATAATTGTAACAAATAGTATTTGAATCAAAACATTCAATCGGGTAAAACACTGGCGTTGCCCGGGTCATTCGGCTAGTCTTTTTATATTGGCAATTCAAGCCTTGCATCTTCCATTCTCATTTAAAATGCTTCCCAAAATGGTTATTAGACTTTCCTTATATTAACCCTTAGCAGGACCAGTGTGTGTTGGGCAACATACAAATACAGTCTTTAATTCAACACTCCCAAGGGATCAGAGCTTTTGATTGAATTCAAGTTTGTTAGATGATGATCCATTCATCTCTCAACATTCACTGCTAATGGACATTTTTCTATATAGGACAGCTATAAAATATTATTAAAAAAAAAAAAAAATACTTTTGTAATATATTTTTTAAATTTATACAGAGTAGAACTCTCTGTTAAGGACAACACCTAGTTACAGAGTCACAGTGTCTTTTAGAGAGAGGTTTCATCTTACTGGAGAGTAGCTTCTATATAGTAAAAATAGTAATTTTAGGTGATGAAAACTGTTCTTTATAGGGAGGTGTTCTCTAGAAAGAGTGTCCTCTCATGGAGGTTGTACTATAATAGGAATTGATACCATCAGGCCTTTTTTTTTCAATTTCATTTTTTAGAATGTTTCATGATTAACTTCATAGTGATTGACAAAATTGCATTAATACATTTTTAAACATAGAATTTCTTTTTAATTTAGAAAAAAAAAAATATATATATGTTACATAAAGATTTTATTTGGGAAATGTTATATTAAAATAATTTATTTAAAATGTTAAATTAAAATATTTTATTTAGAATTATGTTAAAGTGTTATTTTATTTAAAATTATAATGTCATAGATATAAATACTCTGTTTAAATCGACCGCCAGAGGTCATGCTTCCTATATAAAATCTCGTTGTTGTTCTTCCCCGCTGACCGACTCAAACCATATGTAATTATGTAAATATTCTTTGTTTTTCTTTTTTTATTCTTACGCCTTAAGCCAGGCAGTACTTTAATCAAATTATGTTTTCATATATATCACTTTAGCTCAAATAAAACAATATCTGATCAAGACTATTTTTATTATTATCTTTTCAAGATTTCAACCGCGACTGCACCGCCATAGCTTAATCCTCAAGATGATCCAAAACAACAGAAATAATATCTTTTTTTTTAATTTAAATATAATATTAGTCGAAAATCAATCTTATCTTTTTTTTATTTATAATCGTAATATATATATAAAAAATAATTTATGGCTGTTTGCTTTTAGGCCAGAGCCCTATTCAGTGTGTATTCTAGCTGATCAATCTTCAAAAAGCATGCATGTCTTTCCTCTTCTGTAGCTTTCTTCAAATAGCAGAGTGTTCTGTCCAAAACATCCCATCGTTTATTTACATTGGTGACTTGTGGCTGCTTAAGTTAC
>CP092868.1:61297517-61374077 GCA_030710605.1 Cordylochernes scorpioides
AAATATAAATATGGTAGATATGTGATTAAATTAAATAAAATATTTTAAATGTTGAAAAATACATAAAATTTAAATAAAATTAAAAGTTAATGATATTTTTTTGTATAAATTAAAACAATAATATAAATCTGTTATATATATAACAGATTTATATATATATTTTAAAACATTTATATATAATGAATATTCATGTTTTTTTTAATTTTTGATGATGCTTTCTTTTTTTCATATAAGCATAATAATATAAATACTATAATAAGTATAAAAAGGATAAAAAAAAAATATAAAAATGGGTTTTAAACGAAAACTTCTATATTCTAATCTAGAGGATGGTGATCACAGATCTTCCAATGGCTTCTGCAAGAAAAGATGCATAAATCCAGAAACAAAGTCCATTGCTGTAGAAAATGGACGAATGTCTGAAATCTATTCACTTATCGTTTCAGTAACTTCTGAAGTTTCAAACGACCTGTTCTATTTCAACTATATGAAAACCAAAGAATCCGAGTTGAAACAGGTTGATTACTCTCGTAAATTAAAAGCAGAGCACAGATCAGCTCTTATAAAATGGATTAAAACAGTTTGCACTTCCTTCAGCTTCACAAATGAAACGTTTCATTTAGCAGTCTCTTATTTTGATACCTACTTGAGTAGGAATAGGGTTAAGAATTACTCAATTTCCATTTCATCTGTGATTCTAGCTTCTAAATTTAACGAAGACAGCAACTATAGCCTTTCTAGTTTTATCCCAAACAGTGATAAGAAATTGAAAACAAAAGATATAGAAGAAAGTGAACTGATTCTGTTAAGAGATCTAGATTTTAACCTCAACATTCCTACAGTTATATATTTTCTCAAATACCTCTCCCAGATCAACCCCTTAAAAAAGGAACACTGGAAATACGCAGTAGAACTTTGCGACAACTTTGTAGTTCAGTACCATCCTAAGCATACCCCAAGTGTAGTAGCCTGTAGTATTTATATTTATACTAGAGAATTCTTTGATATAGAACCTCTCTGGCCGCAACAACTTCTAATGTTAACTGGATATGAACTTGAAACCCTTAAAGAGTGTATTGATCAAGTTAAAGAATTATAGGAATGTAAAAATAAAACTGAATAAAATATAGTCTATATTTCAATAACCTCAAATAGAAAATTTTACTTATAATTGAATCATATAAAAAAAGGAATATTATTATTCTTTCACCTTTTTATGTATTAAAAGATGTATATAAGAAATTTTAATTATTTTTGACGCGTATGATTATTTTGGAAATAAAACAATTTTATACAGCTTCCATACTGCAATGATAAAATATTGGGAGGGCCTGGCTCGTCAGTGGTGAACCCTACCAGCGTTTTAAAAATACCATCGTTTTTTATTAAAATAAAACAGTTTTTTTTTTTAATCCTAAAGTCCCTTTTTCTTTTCATCATTTTATACTTGACAAATATTATCTATATGTAACCTATTTATAATTTTCTCTTTTTGACTTAGATAGAATCTCTCATGAGAAACTATGGCTACACCTGGTTTCTCCTGGGGGGTGGTCTCTCATCAGAGACTTTGTTAAGGTTGAAAGTCTCTTCATTACTTGCTGCTGGTGTTGTGACAATGAAAACAGACTTTATTGACTGTTCAGTCAATGGTAACACTCAAAGAGTCAATGGGAAATATTTACAATTATCCTGACTCTGTCAGGAGCCCAGAGGCAGCCTGAGCTCGAACAATTCCCTTTGGAAATTTTTTCGACAGGGGGTGTCCTCAGGGAGGGTCTGGATCATAGGATGGCAGGCGGCCCTGAACTCAGATAAACCTCTACGGATCAGGGAACCGAGTCCCGAGTGCGCTCGATGAGCTTATCCAGGAATTGGGCGAGAATCCTCTCTCGCCGCGGCGTGAGTTCCGCGAGCACGCACTCCCTCACCTCAGGGTCTCGGGCCGCGTCCACGAATTCGCACGCGTCGAGCGTTTGGAGAATGGGCTCCGAGCCGGGACTTCGCATCAATTCATCTACTGAATCCACCATGTCCATCCAATAGTCTGGCTCCGAATCATCCTCCATGTCTCTTTAGCTTCATTACTTGGCCTGACATGTCAGAGTCTCTTATAAGAGGCCAACTCTTGGACTGGGCTTTGCCTATGTACCTGAGAGAGTTGTACTTTATGTGCTTTACTTACAATACCAGTAAAGGTACAATTCTTCAAGTGAAGCCAAAGAAGTGTTTTTCTTGTGAGATTTCACAAGGTCGATTGATGCTGTAAAAATTCAATCAAGTGTTACTATAAGTAAAATAAGTCACAAAGCGATTAGTCCAAGTCTAAAAGGATTTAGCATCTTTATTTTAGAGTACTTTGTGGTGTTAGTTGTGTTGAAGGATTCGCGGAAGAAACAAATTTAACACAATTCGTTGTGAATAGCTCTATTAGCTTAAATAAATTTAAATGGGAATGAATGGATGTTTTCTGGAGGAGCAAAAAAAAAAAAAAAAGGGACTCACCTGTATATGAGAGTGTTGTGGCAGGGATAAAGTCCCCATTTAACGAGACCCAATTCTGAGAGTCTACTGGTTGCTGTAGCATGCAGCCTGAGACTACAAAACCATGGCAACTCTAAACCAAGTCCAGAACCTTATGGACAACTTCAAGGAAATGGTATGCTGCAGGAGCTCACCACTGACAAAGAAGTGTGTGTGAGGGCCACCAACACCAAGCCTGGTGTGAGAGCTAGAAAGTGTGACCAAGGAATTATTTAAAGAAAAGCCTTGGCCTTCCTACATTGTCTAACATCCCTGCTACACCCTGAAGCCAAGAGTCCCACAGTGATGGAGGTAGACCTGTGTGAGGTGATTCAGGGCCTACCAGGTTGACAGCCTGGAGATGATCTGACAGTAAAAGAGTCTGGACCTCAATGCGTCCATCAATCCCAAGATGAGAATCCATAACACCACCAAATAAATTCCAAGACATCTGACATGCAATTGTCTTTTGCTCTTTCTGTTCTCTTCCCATTTGAATTGAGAGTGATGATAATTTTAAGATCTGTGGCATATTCCAGGACGTTGTGGTATCCTATATTCTTCAATTTTGCCAATCATATCACAGATTTAAGGGACATTGAATATTTGTTTGTTCTGAGACATTTTTGGTAGATTTACTTGTACTAATTGTAATTCCACTTTAGTGGCCTTACTAAGCCTAGAAAATTTGAAAGGATAAAATATTTGGTTTTTAAGGTCCTCTTGAATTTTCTTATTCATTTATCTATTCTTTGTCTTCTTCCAGTGCTCTGATGTTAAAACTTTCAAAGGCCAAAAATACTTGTTCAGCAAGTTTCCTGGATATCAATAAATGGGTAGTTAAAGCCGAATTTGTCTAAATACTCTGAATCATGTAAAGTAAAATTAAGAAAATTGAATAATAAGGTCAAGTAGTGATATGGAAAAAAAAAGCATATCTTGGCCGCTCTCTCTCTCAAATAGGCATTTTAGTGGCAGAACGCCATCTAGTGAAATAAATATCACTAAACATTAATTTAGATTTATTCTATAATATTGGCCAATCAGTTTTTTTTTATAAATCAAGAAAACCAACCAGTACACGTTTCTGGATGTTGCTCCTCTTCAGAGTGGTGCAGGCTGTACCTCAATGACCAAAAAGCCTGGTCCAAAAATGTATTGGCACTTCAAGTTAAAAGTGCATTAGAACGCAAACTATGAAAATGGTATGAAAATCAAATTGCACTGGGACAGTGGATAATTAATAGGAAATTTTGAAGAAGGATATGATGGGTTCCCCCGGTTTGGATAGATGAAAAGGGAGGATACACGATGTGACTTATTAAAGTTTCCTTACTTAAGTATATATATATATAGCAATTTAGGCCAACAACCCCATGTATATAACCCGCAGCAAGACCTTAATGTTGTATAATGGTAAATATAATGGAATAACGCACTGAAACACATAAAAGTACAAACATCACTAAAACCTGACAGATAATTACCCTCAAAGTAGCCCTAATAAAGTCGTAATTTTGTAACTGTTGCTGTGTCAATATATCACAGCAAAGATATAGTACACAACTCTATTTCAACAGAGTCGGTTGTTCTATAATTTGTACACTTTGTGAAATTAAGGTGTGGGGGGGTAGTACCATAAGGCAAATTATGTATGAAATAGGTAACAGAGGAAACAAGAAAATTTTTCTAGATATTTATTTAAATATCTTAAAATTTGGGAACATGTCTATACTGACGAGATATGCTATTTACATAGTAAAATTTTAGATAGAGGTGACCTGAAGTTACTTTATAGCCCTTTAGGGCCCATGCGAAATCTAGGTTGTCTACTACACAAAAAGGGGGGGAAACCTAGATCTCCATCTATTCTAGCGGGACAAAATATACGAACCCTAACACTCCTTTTAAGTCACTTAAAGCCCTTTAGGGCCCATTCAGAATCTAAATAGATTAGCTTCTGTTCGAAAAATAAAAAAAAAAGGGGGGGCTAAGCCATAATGGCAAGGGGCTTACCTTCTCTCGAAAGCGGCGGCAAGGTCTGGTCTCCTCTACGTCTCAGGCCCGTCTAAAAATCGTCCTTCTCACTGAGCGACTCCGATCGAATCCTCCCTTTTGGCAAAGAACCTTCTTTTATATCATCTCATTCTCCATTTTCATTCGCCGAAAGAAACACCAATCAAAATGGCCAACGGCTCCAGTATCAATTTCATAGACGCCCCAGGCCTCTCCCCTTCAAAATAGAACATATAGTATTACCAAAACAAAAAAAATCTAAAGAGAAAAACAACCCCTGCGGTAGTGTAAGATTTCAGACTCCAGCCCCCCGTCTTTCCACATGGGTTGAAATACAACCCTCCCTTTTTCTCGGGATGGTATATATATCGCCCCCCCGTCTTGGCTAAAATTGACCCAGGCCCTTTTTACCTGGACTGTAATGTGATGCTTTCCTTTCTCTGGAAGGATATTTTATAAGTTTCAGTCTTTAGAGATCTTCCTTCTCCATTTTTCTCCTTTTTTTTTTTTTTCTGGTCACCTTTACCTAAATTTTTGGTGAGGGGAATATATGTACATATGAAACAACAGTTTCCAGCTCGGATGTCTCTGGATGTCTTCTTCTTTACCAGGCATCAGCTTTCAGCATGGAAGTCTGGTGTCACCAAGTGTCTAAGTTTCTGGGCAAAAAAATAGTCTGTAAGTCTATGTGGGAGGGAAGCCATGTATCCATTTGATTTGATTATACATACGCCTTCTGTTGGGGTATGGTTACAAAAACGTGCCCCAACAATCCTCCCCCTGCCAAGTAATGGACAAATGCGTTTGTGCTATTCATTATTCATCTGCCTTTCATCAGTTACTATGAAAGCAGGCCCATTTCTAGCAAAATGCATTTTCCATTACTAGGTGAAGTCAGGTGTACCGAAACCTATAGGGAAGATAAGGCTAATCAAAATGATGGTATGCTATTCTAGATGTTTATTATTCCGAACATTAGTGGGCATTGTGCATCCTGGCAAAGGGTTTTTTTATGTGCTATTATTCTGTCAGAACACTGTTATCAAAATAGGTTATTGGGGACAGTCATATCATATGTATGGAAGTAAGCAAGGTCATCTGTCTTACCATTCATGGGTATATATACCACCCTTCCACTTTCTTCTTTGGTCTTGAGGAGTAGGCCTTCCTAGTGGTAAGTCCTCTCAACCCCATCCTTGCCTCTTGGGGTACTGGATTCATTGCTACCTTCTTTCTGCTAACAATACAGTTAGGACATTTCCCTATTACATATTATATATAAAAAATTGGGCGCCAAGAAGTCGTTTAGAAATAACTGACTAGTCCAACTCCTAAAACATGCCAGCATCTTTATTTTCGTACCAATCAAGACATTCGTGTGGTATAGTTATATATATATACAATCAAAGGAAAGGATAATTATAGTTAGCTGAAAGAAATATCTTGGTACATAATGATTAGCCTATGACATGATGACTTTTGCTAAATAAAAAAAAAAAAGGTTACAGAAAACAAATTGTGAAAGTAATTATTAAATAAGGCACGAAATATGTAATGATAAAATGAATCCTTCCATGTTATATGATGGGTATAATATATATATTGAAGAAAACACGTATCATGCAGATAGTGATTAAATATGATAAAAATCATCCCATGATAGATGATAAAAGAAAACTACTACAAGATTATATATGGTGACAAAATATATATAATTAAATATTTAATATAAATATTAATATCATGAATGTCAAAATAAAATTGTTGAAATGAATAGTATATGACTATAATATAATATATATGATATAAAAATAATAGCATATTGAAAAAGAAAATGTAAACATAATATATATTTGTGCGCTGAAGGTTCAAGGTTTAGTATCTCAGTTAAGTTTCAATCTTATCCAGTCTGGAATCACGAGTTGGTCACTGGGTAATATTCGTCTATCCCGATCCTACTGGAGGGTGGGTTCTCTCTTGTGTGTTAGATTCCTCAAATTGCAATACTCTCTCAACCCAGATGGGAACGTCATTTAGAATCTTGGTCAAATGGAACATAGCCCAGACCTCTATTAAACTACACAGTCCATTTAAATCTAGGGTGACAACCGTATGAAGAGAATTTCTTTTCTGTTTTGGCAGAGCGACTAATCAATTTCTACTATTTTGTTTGTGGCTCCGTTTACCTTGCCTCTGGGGTGTGTACAGTTCAGCTACCTCTCCCTTCCAAGAAATTCATATTACTTTTATCTACTAATATACTCTCTATTCATTGACCTGAATCCTATAAATCTACATCTTATAAGTTTGAATTTTATCAATCTTAAATTTTGGTTCCTTTTACAAATTCCTTCAGGATTCTACTTCCTGTATAACTGCTTTTAATTCTACTGTCCTCCATACAACACTTCTAAAAACTTTGACTCATTGGCTCGTTCTGGCGTCTCGTTCGCGGTCCTTATAGTTAACTAATACTTTAAAATCTTATCCTAAATATGGAACGAGTCTAAACTCGTTGAAGGTCCTAATAATTACTTATTCTGCCTCTCGAATCGGTCTTATGCTCGAATTCATTCCAACAAAACGTATGGCAGGGCGAATCCTTTATTAGAAGAAACTTCCGCTAGCTATGGGGGATCAAACTGGTACCAAAAAAATTCAATAGACGGAAACTACTTCGTCTAGAATAACTGGGCAATCTCTGCCTACATGCCAATCTTACAGGACCTCCCGTCTAGAACACCCTCACTCCAGCCACGCTAAAAGCGTCGAAACTACGGTGTCAGATCGGTTACCCAAGGTCGCGCCGTTATACCCCAGGTTATACGGCATGGCTAAAACAAATCCCCCATCCTGCATAAAATTCAATCTATACCTCTTCGTTTCCTCTAGTGAGGAGAAGTTTTGTGGGTTTCCTGGTCTGATCATAACCTCCCACAACCTTCCAGCCTGAGAATCAAGATATGATCATTATCTACGACTCTTAAAATTCAAGTTGATATAATGAAATAGAGTAACTGATTACCCTGATAAAAGAAATATTTGCACTCCTCTAAAAGGAGACCTAACAAAGTGGAGCGAATATTTTCCTAACAATAGATAGAGTTGTAGTTGTCCTGTTTGAGGCTTCTCGGTCCTAACAAAATTCGAAATAAAAAATAAAATAAAATAAAAATCGATCCTATTGAAGTCCTTAACCCTATTCTAATGTATTTTGGGCTCACAATATAATAGTTTTTAACCTTCTTACACATTCATTACACCAATTCATTCATACACCCTCCCCCCTATCATTCACGGTGTGCATACAAACTAAAGTTAAAAGCTGCTACAAAGGCCAAAATACTCATTTATCAATATCAATAGATCCTAACAAATAATAACATATTTCAGGACACAATGTGAAATCAAATAAAATAATAAAATTAAAACAAATTGGGAACTAAAGCCCTATGTTACTCAAAAGAAATGCCTCTGTACAAGCTCTATATATACTAATACTTTATACTCAATAAATGATTGTTAACAATAATTGTTAACAATTCTAAATAATCTGGAAGCTAACCTATCAAAAAAAATCATTGTAACTTCAAAAACTGCCCTTGCCTCGACACTAAGCGACTTTTTACGACAATTCTATAAAGACATACACAAATATAAGGGCGAATAAAGAACCATTAAACGTGACACCTCATAAAAGCGGATTGAGTCATTCCCCTAGCCACCGTGGGTGAAGTCACTTTCTTCTTACTTCCTCGTGCGTCTGCCCCCTTTGCAGTAGTCCGACCTCAACACTCTATTGAAAGATGGATTTATAGGGTTTATGATTCACTACCCAACACTAACATTCTCAAGTGCTTTCCAAGGATCGACTACGGTCTGGGCCTACTTAACTTCTACCCCTGGCTTAGGGTCCCTACACTTCACAACTTTACTCTGAAAGATTGACCTTTCATGTCCTCATTAGAAACCTATTTCAAAGCTACTACCTGAAGGCCAGGGATTATAGGGTTTCTGAATTACCCAACACAAGCCATAGGATGCCTATTAGGTTTGTTGTTTTAGACATAGCCCCCCTCTAAGTTGTGATTTCCTACACCTTCCTTCACCTATTACTCCTGATAATAACTAAAATTTCAGATTTACACTAAATAGTTAATTCACAATGGTATACATTATTCTCATTGGTCTTTGAAACTCGGGTTTTAACAAGAAATAGTTTGTATTAAAAAAAAAAGGAATCCTAATGAAGTTCTACTTAAAAAAAAAAAAAGGTTTTTAAATGAAAAAAAAAAAGGTTGAAATCTCTAAACTTCTCATTCTATCGAGCTGATTCTCCGTACACACTCCAAAATCCTAGTTAGTGGCGACAGTCTAAGCAGAATTTACACTGTGTGGGCCTTTTCACCCTTGTAGACCTGCGTAAGGTTAAACTGTTCACACTAACTCTGTCAACTTCCCCTCGTCTCATTACTTCTGGGTTCGCTCTGGTTCTATTGTTGGATAAAATTGTAACATAACAATAAAAAGAAACTAAAATTTTCCTAAATCATATCCTGACAGGAGCGATGTCAGGAGGACAGAGTTTCCTGGTATTCCCTCTTTTCTGGCACGACCGGTCGGGGTGAACAGTCGCGTCACGTGAAAGGAGGAAATATCTGAGTTCCTCCCTCTTGCTCTAACTGTTGGGTCGATTTGGCTCATGTAAATAGTAACTCTTATACTATATCTAAAATCTCTCATATAACTTATTAAATAGGACGGTGTAAAAACGGTGCTCTATACAAGGATAAGGTTGTGACAATTTTCTCTAAATGACACACTAATATTAAAACAAATTGTGAAGATCTTTAAAGATGGCAACAAACACTACAGTAAGGTTGTGAGACGGTATTCTGCACAAAGACAAGGTTGAGACAAATAACACACAAACCCTGAAACATGGTGTTAAGGCTCCTTTCAACACTTAGCACTAGAACACATGTTAAAAAAAAAGAAAAACTGCAAACTGTTTAAAGTTCACCATAACACTAAGACATATTTGCTATTTAATATATAACCTAATATTGTAATTAATAAAGACCTATCTATATTAAATAGTGTATACTGTTGCCGAAACTTATGTAAATTAGCTTACACAAACCCCCAGTGCATATTATGTCTTATTTTAAAAGAAATAGTTCTATCGAGGCGATATAGCGGTCGACAGCTACGCTTTATACATTAAATGTACTTTCTTCCATCAATCTTTATCTACTATTTACAAAACTCTTTATCCAACCCTTTCCAATTCTTTCTCTTTCAACATCTTTCTGCATCTCTCTATCTCTTTCTCATCAACATTCAACGCTTTCTCACTCTTTTTATCACTTTCAACACCTCTTTCATCACCTCTCTCTCATCTCTCTTCCATCATTTTCTACACATTTCACTGCCTTTTCATCCCTCTGGTGTTTCCTCGAAACCCGTCATCGGGATCTGGATCCCGATCTATTATCACTCTTAATTTTGAACTATTAATTATTACTAGTGTAATATTATTCCAACAGCCTATGACCTTTAAGCTTTATAACTCCATATACACTCGGCGGGGTAGTTACCTTGTTAAGAAAACCTATAATGTCATAGATCATTTAGAGAGAGAACATAACAAATTTGTGCGAATAGTTTGCTTCAACTATTGATTGTAAGCCTATTAAACTCGTTCTCTCTAGGTTGGCTCGCTCATTAATCTTCAATCTACGTTCAATAGTCATATTGAGTTCTCATGGATGCTAGATGTAAACTGTATCAAAATAGTGTAGTTTTCTAGTTTCCGAATTATATGACAGTTAGAAAAAAAAAGAAACAAACATTCTGGAAATATCTCGCACTGGCTACTATAAAAAAAAATTGAATGGGGTACAGCTCTGATCTTACAGGATACCTCATGGCTCATAGAATTGAATCGCTCATTTCTCACTAAAATATTCACACAGGGTATGGAGGTCTCCAGCGGTTCTATAGCTATTGGTCAACTAAATTAATTAATGGCAGGAATTGAAGTTAGTTTAAATGCTCATGTGCTGTTTTTGTCATGCGTCTTTATGTCATCTGCAAAGGAAAGTGTCGCCTCAAAGGACCTAATTCTGGGACTAACATCCGCTGCACATTTCAGGAAGGAGTGGTCGTCCATACAATAGCAAGATATCATTTTGCTGCCAATGTACAATGTTGAGCATTTTCCATGTCGTCATTTTGTCGATCCCCAATCTTCTAGGGTGTTTCTTTAAGCATTTCTTGATATCGTTTAATGCTTTATGCGATCCCGCCCGGCATTCAATAAGTATTATTTGATCGTACCATCTCCAGGAGACCATCCCATTGCGGCCGAATCATTTCCACCCAACTTATAACGCCGTCCATATCGCGTAATTGAAATTAGTGTAAAACTCAAAGAATAAGACCTTAATCTCTTAATTCTTTACTAATTTCAGTTGGCTCAACATAAATCTTCTCAATTATTAATTTAGTACAGTGGCGTGACATGTCACACTTCTTCTAGTTCTTTCGCAAGCTCGATTAATCCCAGTGGAAACCCGTCCAGGCGTCAATCCCGTGCTAACCCGTCATGCATGACTTCAAATTTGGAAATTATTAGACCTGAATATTTGCAGTGGCATCTGCTTCCACTAAAAGTATTTAAGACACAAGGCTGCCTCTTTAAATCACTGTCTTTACTCCCACATGCCTGTGTAAACTTTAACTATGACTTTATCAATTCTCAAAATTCTGCCTATCGAGTATCCTGAGAATCAATGTTCTTCTTGTCTACGGCGGATTAACACAGTAATTGTTCCCTAGAGTTATCTGCGTCGAGTGGTCAGTCTGTACTACTAATTCTCCACTCTAACTCTAGGACTCTTCTATCTACTCGGGCTGTTCAAAAATTTTCAAGACAGTTGTTCAAATCCCCAATGATAATCTGCTAAATTTCGATAATTATTGGAATTCTCATTAAACAGAATAACTACACCTTTCTGACACAGAAATATCCAGCATCAAGATATAGCGCACCGTCCAATTTCTTTATTTCAAGACGGTGTCAAATTACAACTGAAGGAACATACTAAGCATATAACTGGTTTAAATTTCATGTAATCTCATCATGCCTTCTGCTGGCAAATGTATTTACTGTAAAATTCAATACTATCAAGATGGTTTTATTTGTCTTCATCCAAAAAAAAAATGTTTCAGAAATAGAATCTTGGAAATCTCTACTATAGACAAAAATTGTACATTTGTCAATTCAGGATAACCTTCCCTTGTCAGAGTGTATACAGGATATTTAAGATCATATGCAGTTGGCGGCATCATGAAAAAAAAAAAAAAAAGGTCGGTTGCAATAGACGCAACGTTATTAATCAAGACAATAGGTCTCTAATTTTCCAATACTGCAAAGGAACAGGTCACACTTTCGCATTAGGAGAACCTAGAATACATTACAATAACATAAACAGCAAATATCAAAGGCTTATAATTGATTCTCTATTATTCAGAAAACACAATAGCATTAATAGAAATAGATTTGCCCGAAACATATAACACAATATATCCTAGTACCAGCTAATAATATCAACAATAATATAAGTAACTTATATGTAATAGCCAATAACTATTATAAAACTACTTAAATAATAGAATTTCTAACCTATAAGATAATTCATAGAATATAGCAAACAATAGTAGAATATGTGTAATACCTTAATCCAAAAAAATATGTCTTAAGGAAACAAATAATATGCAAAACTTTCTAATGTATATATATATATGTACATAGAATCATAATAGTTTTAGCATCAGGCGACGTCATATTTTCTTGATATATTGTATATGTTTCTCCTGTAGAAGGGCGGACAAGCTCGAAAGCTCGAGAAGACCAGAATAAAAGATACTCATCCCCATAGACGTTTTACTTTGATATCAGAAATCAATGATAATATTAAGGTTTTGCCACAAACAATGTGAATCGTAAAAGACAGCGGCGAGAGATGCGGTATACACCGCCTCAACATAACTTTCATTGCCTGATAAAATGCCCGTGAAACGGAAAGCATAAATTAAAATTCACGATTTATAATAGACTGTTAATCTCAGGATGCGTGGACTACTTCACCAATACTTAAAAATAGTATGGCTTTTCATTAGGTATATATTTCTAAAGTATAGGGGAAGAAACATATACTAAATTCGAGCCCCGCGGCGGGCGACATTGATGGGTTCCCCCGGTTTGGATAGATGAAAAGGGAGGATACACGATGTGACTTATTAAAGTTTCCTTACTTAAGTATATATATATATAGCAATTTAGGCCAACAACCCCATGTATATAACCCG
Source organism: Cordylochernes scorpioides (assembly GCA_030710605.1). Classification (NCBI taxonomy): domain Eukaryota; kingdom Metazoa; phylum Arthropoda; class Arachnida; order Pseudoscorpiones; family Chernetidae; genus Cordylochernes; species Cordylochernes scorpioides. Next base: position 61,310,433 of record CP092868.1, read on the forward strand.
CAGCAAGACCTTAATGTTGTATAATGGTAAATATAATGGAATAACGCACTGAAACACATAAAAGTACAAACATCACTAAAACCTGACAGATAATTACCCTCAAAGTAGCCCTAATAAAGTCGTAATTTTGTAACTGTTGCTGTGTCAATATATCACAGCAAAGATATAGTACACAACTCTATTTCAACAGAGTCGGTTGTTCTATAATTTGTACACTTTGTGAAATTAAGGTGTGGGGGGGTAGTACCATAAGGCAAATTATGTATGAAATAGGTAACAGAGGAAACAAGAAAATTTTTCTAGATATTTATTTAAATATCTTAAAATTTGGGAACATGTCTATACTGACGAGATATGCTATTTACATAGTAAAATTTTAGATAGAGGTGACCTGAAGTTACTTTATAGCCCTTTAGGGCCCATGCGAAATCTAGGTTGTCTACTACACAAAAAGGGGGGGAAACCTAGATCTCCATCTATTCTAGCGGGACAAAATATACGAACCCTAACACTCCTTTTAAGTCACTTAAAGCCCTTTAGGGCCCATTCAGAATCTAAATAGATTAGCTTCTGTTCGAAAAATAAAAAAAAAGGGGGGGCTAAGCCATAATGGCAAGGGGCTTACCTTCTCTCGAAAGCGGCGGCAAGGTCTGGTCTCCTCTACGTCTCAGGCCCGTCTAAAAATCGTCCTTCTCACTGAGCGACTCCGATCGAATCCTCCCTTTTGGCAAAGAACCTTCTTTTATATCATCTCATTCTCCATTTTCATTCGCCGAAAGAAACACCAATCAAAATGGCCAACGGCTCCAGTATCAATTTCATAGACGCCCCAGGCCTCTCCCCTTCAAAATAGAACATATAGTATTACCAAAACAAAAAAAATCTAAAGAGAAAAACAACCCCTGCGGTAGTGTAAGATTTCAGACTCCAGCCCCCCGTCTTTCCACATGGGTTGAAATACAACCCTCCCTTTTTCTCGGGATGGTATATATATCGCCCCCCCGTCTTGGCTAAAATTGACCCAGGCCCTTTTTACCTGGACTGTAATGTGATGCTTTCCTTTCTCTGGAAGGATATTTTATAAGTTTCAGTCTTTAGAGATCTTCCTTCTCCATTTTTCTCCTTTTTTTTTTTCTGGTCACCTTTACCTAAATTTTTGGTGAGGGGAATATATGTACATATGAAACAACAGTTTCCAGCTCGGATGTCTCTGGATGTCTTCTTCTTTACCAGGCATCAGCTTTCAGCATGGAAGTCTGGTGTCACCAAGTGTCTAAGTTTCTGGGCAAAAAAATGGTCTGTAAGTCTATGTGGGAGGGAAGCCATGTATCCATTTGATTTGATTATACATACGCCTTCTGTTGGGGTATGGTTACAAAAACGTGCCCCAACAGATATTTCTTAATTATCTAAAGCGATAAAGGCTAACTCTCTAGTCAAAAAGATGACAAATTCAGAATTTTCCAAAGTGGTATTTGCTTTGACACCAACCCTAGTTTGCTATATTGCAGAGACTGTTAATTGATGATAGAGCATAGTTTTTGAAATTATTTTGACAGGAGAGACAACTTTTATCTTTTAGATACATTTTCTCCAGAAAACTTTTCATTTATATTTTGGTGATAGAATAAGCATAATCACATTATCAGAGCTAAAAAAAATACCTATTTGGAAAATTATGGAGATTTCATCATACATCAAAGTCAAAGCCCACTCTGGACTGAGGTAAGAGTCAATGATCTCCAGGAGGTATGCTAAATTTTCCGAAGCTGGCGTTGTGACTTTGTCTGTTAGATTGCAGAGACAATCAATAGATGTCACAGAGTTTTGGCGTTTATTTTAATGGTAGATATAGCCTTCATTTAACAACTAATTTAAAATAGCTTGAATATAGGAAACATACACTCGAGGAGCATTAGAAGTATAGCGAAATTGAAAAGAAGCTACATATATATATTAAAAAAAACGCAAATCGCAAATATGCAGAAAATAAATTAATCAATTATAACTCAAAGATTGAAAAAATTTTTTTTTTCCAAAAATGAGAGAGAAAAAGAAAGTTTAAAGTTTTTATTTAAAAAATATTGTCTCAGTATTTTTCACACATTTAATAAACCTTTATATTTATAATTTTAAATAGTGGTTATATTTAAAACATTATATACAGAATTGTCGATTTAAAATCTACAACAATTTTTAAAAATTTTCTCTGAATTTTTGAGCTCTCTTCTAAATTTGATAGGACCATGATAAAGGACGTTTACTGTTGCTGTGTCATTAATTTATATTTTGGTTTATATTGTTTAAGTTCCCCTTTACCGCAAAATCTCCCAAAATGACTGTTATATCGTTGCCAGATGATGAATCATTTAATAAGGCCTTGGAAGATGCCGGACAAAAATTAGTAGTTGTAGATTTTTATGCTACTTGGTAAGTTAAATTAAAATTTAAAACTCGTGCATAAATACTCGCCGATACTGTACAATGATGCCCAAATATGCCGGGTTAGCAACTAAATTATTCAACATATCCTTTTAACTTATTTAATTTAAAGAGTATGGTGACATTTTAATGAGAAATAGTTTACTTCTATGAATGCTAGCGTTTCGTCATTTAAAATTTCCAATTAAAAAAATATCTACTGCACTTTATCTTGCACAATAAGTTAAAATAGACCCAAAGCCTTTATAATGACATTTAGGTTTGTACAGGAAGAAGAATAATAATAATCTAAGACTTACTTTATTTGTAGTCATCCTTGATCAGTTGGGGCACATTTTAAAACACTTTGAGGTCTGTGGATTACAGAGTCGCATGTTAAAATTAAGTTGATCCTAATACTTTTTTTAGATAAATAAAATCATTTTTAAAAAATGATTAAAATAAGGTATTTTATATTTTTAAAATGTTCATTTTTTTTAATCGTACAAACTACAAATTCACTTCATATACCATATAGCCAGTGAGTAAAAGGTATTAGGTAAGGTAAAAGGTATTATAAAGGTATCAGATAAGCTATTTACATATTTCAATAGCATCAAGCTTTATTAAGACCTTTTGGTCTTATACAGATTTTCTGAGTAGAAGAAGGTATATACAGAAATAACAGTAATAGTAACAATAATCAGCAATGTTATTTACAATGTGTCAAATAAGGGAGAAAGAAGAAAGAAAGGGCTTGGGGGCATAAACTTATATACAAGCAAACAAGAACAAGCAGTTCCTTAAATAACAATAATTAGTAGTGTTTGACAGAAATTTGGATTGGTACAAGTGAAAAAGGAATATACAACACAATGTATTATATATAATTATCAGACATCTATAGTTCTATACATGGATGGGTCAAGGGTAGAGGATTGTCTATAGTCGGGATATAAAATGTCAGGGTTTAATTAGTTCATTCACCCAGTTGTTCAGTAGAATCCACCGGATTCATTAAGTTATTTAGAATATCACTCGCAGCTTTTTAAAATGTAAAATATTTAAAAGTAAAGTCAGCCAGCGCAGTATTTAGCCAGTTGTACATTTGTTGAGAGTTGGAGCATAAGGGAATCACCCAGCAATTCTTCTCTGTATTCCATCATAAGAGTGCAGTAGGCTGTTAGGTATGTAATTTCATCTTGTATTATACTTTTGTATAAATCACAAGTTGTGGGGCAATCAGGTTTCCAACATTTTGAGCAATTTTCAGGAAAAATTATCCAGAAATGTCAAAGTTGTGCTATGAAACGTTTAATTTTCAGCGGCATCGTAGTATTTAAGTATGTTTCAGTTATTATTGAATTATTTAAATATTTAAAGTGACTATAGTGAATGGAAGTTGAACCACCTCTGACATGAGGAACAGACGCCATGTTAAGCCCCTCCTAACATGGAGTACAAACGCTGCTCATCCTGTATCCCTGGATTAGGAGCCCTTACAGGGTACTATCAGCCGGGCCAGCTGAGCCCAGGTTTTTTAGTGAGCTTGTTACTGCTACCCCTCCTCCTTTTTCATCCGGGCTTGGGACCGGCAAAGGCAAAAATAGTTATATTATTAACACTAATGACTCAAAGAACCCATTTCTAAAAATAAATTTTAAAATTGTCGGTGGCCAACACAAATTTGTGTCTACTGGGATCTTGTCCCTTCTTCCCTAACTATCAGTTGAGAGGTCAGCTGACCTGATGTACCTGTAAAATGTCATGTGCGTCCACTGTTCCAGCAGCCTCTATTGCCTGCTCATCTTTCTTCCTTGTTTGTTAATTTTTATTTTCTTGCGTACATTATTTCCCTTTCCTATGGCTTTGTGAAATGATATTAGAGAAATTACCAAAATACACCCAGACTCATACTAAGAAGCGAATGTGGAAGAGTATCTCTAGAAGTGGTGGTTACTGAACTGGTCCAAGATTTTGGTTGCGAGTGATGAAGATAGAGTCGATTACCATCTTGCCTCTGGAGAAAATATCCAACAGAGGACAGGACTTCATTCTGTGCGAAATCTCTCAAATATTCTGGACAATATTGGATTTTCATATTTGTGTGAAAAGCTGCAGGGTTTCCATTAGAGTACAAAACGAAATACCAAAAAATAATTCTAACAACAATAGAACAATTTATTCAAAAAGCTTGATACCCTAATATGATTGAGTGGAGATAAGAAGAATGTAACTAGGTAAACATAGATAGGGTAAAATAAACAACTGTGAAATTTTATATAATATATTTATATTAAAATATATTTATTGCTTCGCCTTACTAAATCAATATTTTTTTAAAACTGTTTTATCTTCTTCTTTCTTATCTCCACTCAATCATTAGGGTATCAAGTTGTGACCCTTGATGGTATTTGACAACCATCATGACTGGGTGAAGTAGAATGCGTCTGCCTTTGTCATTAAGACTGGGAGCACTACTCAGTGGCAGGCCGACTTAGCTCCAAAAGAAATGGCCGCCTCTGACATGAGGAACAGACGCCATGTGCAGCTGCTCCTAACATGGAGTACAAAGGCTGCTCATCCTGTATCCCTGGAACCCTTACAGGGTACTATCAGCCGGGCCAGCTGAACCCAGGTTTTTTAGTGAGCTTGTTACTGCTCCCCCTCCTCCTTTTTCATCCGGGCTTGGGACCGGCAAAGGTGGAGTTTATAATTTAAACATTTATAATTGTTTTGAAAATAGAGAAATCTCCATAAATAGATATTTAATTAAAAAAAGGCATATATTGGATCAAAAAATAAATTATTTACCAAAATTTTGCCTGGCTGAACAGTAACCTTTTTCAAGGTAGCGTCAGAACCAAAGCTAGTTACAATCTTTTTGAAAAAGGTTTAGCCAACTGAAATATTGGTCACAAATTGGTCAACTCAAATTAAAAAGACATATTTTAGATCCAAAATAATGTATTTTTAATTAAACACTATTAAGTGGAAAAAAGAGGATTTATTGAAAAAATGAATTGTTCAGAAAGACTAGGATAGGGGGAAGATGCTCCAAACTGACTTCTCCCATCTTGCCAGCCAAATGTAAACAAGGTAAACTGGGACAGCGTCTGACCAGTACAATAGGGAGCCAGTTTGGTGACCTCCTGGTTAGGTTTGAGCAGTAACTGCTGGTTTTGTGGATCTGGCAATTTTACCAGTCCTTGTTTGCTGAATTTGATCTCTACATTAAAAATAAATTCTCATTATTTAAGATATAATGATGAGTTTTCCCACTATGAACTAAGTGCAATTCTCAATCTGCAACCCCAAAACACATCGTTGACTGTATTGATTCATCCATTGATGTGCTCTACTCTTCCCCGGCAGACACCAACAAAAGTCTCAAGCTCTACAAGCTTAATACCCTATTATGATTGAGTGGAGATAAGAAAGAAGAAGGAGATATAATGATGCATTTTTATATGATGCCTATACTTTTTTAGGATTTTAATAATGATAAAGCACAATTTGGATTATAGATACAAGAAAATAAAGACCTAATCCAAATAATTTAATAGTGTGTGATGTTTCAGTAACAACATTGTTATCATCATCAGACAAAATAATAAATGATTTTAAGGATTTTAATTTAAAAAATGATAAAAAAAAATATATATATATATATTAGAAAATATGAAGGAATATCCTAACCAAAAGCACATTGTGCTGAGAAGATGTAAGAAAACATCTACCTATGTTTCCCCACGTGACGCAGCGGAGCGTGACCTCGGCTGCACGGGTGAGTCAGTTGTTGTTTGGCTCTCTGTATAGATGGACATTAAAACATGGTGGCAGCGATAACTGGATAAAATACGAACCCGTATATTGCAAAATATCGATTTTTCCGTACCTTGGAAGATAATTCAACATGGCTCAGATTCAACCTCCAGAAACTTTCGACTTCTCGACTCCCAACGAATGGCCCAAATGGAGGAAAAGATTCGAACGATACCTCGTGGTCAGTGGAATGAAGAAGAAAGAGGAGGCGGACAAGATCGATTTGTTCATGTACTTGATGGGCGACCGCGCGGATGATATATTCAGGACCTTCAAGTTCGAAAAGGAAGAAGAGGCAACGAAAATTGATTCCGTCCTCAAGGCGTTCGACAGCCACTTCTGTGTCAGAAAGAATATTATCTACGAACGTGCGAAATTTAATTCAAGAATCCAAGAGGATCGGGAGCCAGTGGACGAATTCATCACTTCATTGTACAAATTGGCTGATAGTTGCGAATTTGAGGGTCTTCATGAGCAGTTGATCCGTGACCGAATAGTGGTTGGAGTGAGGGACAAAGCTTTATCTGAAAGAATGCAGTTGGACAGCGAACTGACTTTGGAAAAGGCGGTGAAAATGGTTCGACAGCAGGAAGCCGTTCGACAGCAGCAAGTCGACCTGCAGCGTCCCTCAACAAGCCAAAAGGTCAATCAGGTGAAGTTCAACTCGAAGAAACAATCACCGAAACAACAACAGCAGCCTTCGAGGAAGAAGGAGAAGTCAGCCAAAACAAGATCACGATGTCCAAAGTGCGGAGGTTTCACCCACAGGGAAGGACAGGCTTGCCGTGCTGAAGGACAGAAATGTAACCTGTGTTCAAAAACAGGCCATTTTGCAAATTGCTGCCCAGATAAGCAGGCGAAGACTGCGGAAGTCAAAGCTGTTTCTGAACTTGATAAAGAAATTGGTTTTCTCCTGGAGGTCTCAGCTGTGGAGGATTCATCTAATCTCAATGATGATGAAGGCGAGTGCAGGAGGCGATGGACAGCAGAAATCCAAGTGAACGGGAAAAAGGTGAAGTTCAAGCTCGACTCCCAGGCGGATGTCACATGTGTTCCTCTGTGTCTCTTCAAGAAGATAATGGGACAGCAACGACTAGTGAAAAGTGATATCAACCTTAGAGCTGCTGAATTCTCCGAACTTCAGACTGTGGGTATGTTTATATCAACGCTGCGAAATGGCAATTATGAAATCAAGGAGAAGATTTATGTCATTCGTCGTTTGAGTGAACCTCTTCTGAGTCGCCGGGCATGTGAGCTCTTGAACCTGGCGAGGCGGATTGAAGTGGTTGCGACGAGAATTAACCCGATCAAGGAATTCCCTGAAGTATTTGAAGGACTGGGACAGATCGGAAACCCTTACGAAATCAAATTGAAACCTGGAGCAAAACCATATGCTGTGCATACTCCTCGACGGGTACCAATACCTTTGATGGAAAAGCTCAAAACAAGATTGGAAGAGCTCGAGAAGGCGGGAATCATAGCACAAGTTAACGTTGCGACTGAATGGTGTGCACCGACTGTGATTGCTGGTAAACCGAATGGCGACATACGACTCTGTGTGGATCTCTCAAGGCTGAACGAACATGTACAGCGCGAAGTGCATCCCATGCCAGTGGTGGAGCACATGCTGGGGCAACTGGGGGAAGCAAGATTCTTTTCGAAACTGGACGCGAACAGTGGCTTTCACCAGATTCCGTTGAGCCCGGACTGCCAGCATTTAACGACCTTCATTACTCCTTTTGGGAGATATAAATACTGCAGAATGCCATTTGGAATCTCACTCGCCCCAGAGTATTTTCAGAGAGTTATGTCAATAATCTTGCAAGGCATGGACGGTGTAATGTGTTACCTGGACGATATCCTGATATTTGCCTCCGACTCCAAGACTCACGATCGAATTCTTCGTTTAGTGCTCCGAAAACTGAAAGAGGCGAAAGTTACACTAAACAAGGCCAAGTGTGTCTTCGGCGTGCCAAGAATTAATTTTCTTGGGCACATACTGGATGAAGACGGTATCCGACCAGATCCAGCGAAAATCGAAGCAGTGGCGAAGATGCCTGCTCCGACCGATGTTCATGGCGTAAGAAGATTTCTTGGCATGGTGAACCATCTGGGACGCTTTGTGGAAAATTTATCTGAAATTGTGGCACCACTGAACCAGTTGCTGGTGAAAGGTCAAGACTTCGTTTGGGATTGCAGCCAGGAGCGAGCATTCCGAAAGTTGAAAGAATTGCTCACGACTCAACCCATCTTGGCAGCATACGACGTCAGGAAACCAACTATGGTGTCATCCGACGCATCTTCATACGGCTTGGGAGCGGTACTGAAGCAAGAAGGTAAGAATGGAATCTGGCGACCTGTTGCTTATTCTTCTAGAACTATGACACCTACCGAAAAACGATATGCTCAGATCGAGAAAGAGGCTCTCGCAATTACATGGGCCTGCGAACGTTTTCAAGATTTCCTGCTTGGAAAGCGTTTCCGAATTGAGACCGACCATAAGCCTCTCATTCCTCTATTTTCGACGAAAGAATTGAGTTCTCTGACCCCAAGACTGCAACGTTTCCGAATGCGTATGATGAGGTTTGGATTCGAAATAGTGCATATCCCTGGAAAGGAGCTGCTCGACGCCGATGCATTATCTAGACAACCACTTCTTACAACCGAGGGAGGTGAAAACGAACGGCAAACCTCAGCGCATATAAATGCAGTTCTCTCGAGTATAACCGACAAAGACGAGATGTTGACGAAGATTTTTGAAGCTCAACAAGAAGATACGACCCTGAAAGCAGTAGTCAACTACCTTGAGCAAGGCTGGCCAGATAAGAAGAAGATGTCACAGGCTCTGCTCTCTTATTGGCATGTCAAGGATGAACTCGGCGTTCAAAATGGACTACTGATGCGTAGCTGTCGTCTTGTTATTCCAGCAAGTATGAAACTGGAGATCCTAGATAAGTTGCACGCTGGGCACTTCGGGATTACAAAAACAAGACTTCGCGCACGTGAGACGGTATGGTGGCCTGGAATTTCGGAAGAGATCGCGGAAACAGTCAGAAAGTGCAGTGTCTGTATCCAGGAAGCCGTCTCAAAACATGAACCTTTGATACCAACCAACTTTCCTACACGACCGTGGCAAAAGATTGGAATGGATTTGTTCAAGTTCGAGAATAAGTGGTATCTAGTCGTAATTGACTATTATTCTCGATATCCTGAAATGGTTCAGCTGGATCGGCTCACAGCCAGTGTGGTGGTGCGTAGTTGCAAATCCATATTTGCCCGACATGGAGTACCAGAAACTGTTGTAAGCGATAATGGGACGCAATTTGGAGCTGCTCGTGAATTTGCAAATTTCGCAAGGCAGTACGGATTCACACATGTCACTTCAAGTCCTCGATTCCCGCAGAGCAATGGGATGGCAGAAGCAGGTGTGAAAATTGCTAAGTTGATCCTCAAGAAAAATCAAGACCCATCGCTTGGACTCCTGGAGTATCGATCGACCCCTTTGGAGAACGGTTACAGCCCTGCTGAGCTTCTCATGGGACGTAAACTTCGAACGACCTTGCCAATTGCACCAGAGAATCTTAATCCAAAGTTGGTGGACTCTCAGACCCTGAAAAGAAAGGAGGGGAGAAGGAGAAAGGATATGAAATCCAGATATGATCGACGCTGCGGAGCTACGGACATGGAGGAGCTATCCGAAGGTGACACGGTTTGGATTACAGATATGCGAACCTGGGGGATTGTAAAGAAGAAAGCATCGACACCAAGGTCGTATATGGTTGATACTCCAGTTGGGACTTTACGTCGAAACAGGTTCCATCTACGAAAAGGAGTTACAGTGCAATATCCAGCCGACCCATCGACGCCGACCTTTTCGGGGGAGGAACTGGTTGACAATGAAAAGCCTCCAGTTGTGGATTATCCCTCTAACGACTCAGAAGACGGCCAGATAAGAACCCGGAGTGGACGAATTGTTAAACCTGTGGATCGCCTTCATTATTGATTATATTATGCATTTAAAGTTTGTAATGTATATATATATTTCAAGTCTTAAAAAGGGGGATGTGCTGAGAAGATGTAAGAAAACATCTACCTATGTTTCCCCACGTGACGCAGCGGAGCGTGACCTCGGCTGCACGGGTGAGTCAGTTGTTGTTTGGCTCTCTGTATAGATGGACATTAAAACACACATGTGCTTTTTAGATGGCAGAGCGCCATCTAGTGGAGCAAAAGTAAACTTAAACGTTTATTTAACTTGCTCCGTAATATTTGGCCAACCCAATTTCTTGATAAATCAAGAAAAGCCATCCACGAATGTGTTTTGCACTGTTGGCGCTCGTCAGCATGGAGTAGGCTGTACCACTGCGACCAAAAATATTTTTTTCCCAGAGGCTTCTTGAGAAACCAAGAAATGGGTATTTAAGGTTAAGCTTGCGTAAATACGCTTAACACATGAGAAAACAATAGAAAAATAAAAATAAAAAGGTCAGGTGTTGATATTAAAAATAATGGGAGACATATCCTGACCAAAAGCACATGTATATATATATATATATACACAGTAAAACCTCCTTAATCCACAACCCACTATAATTCAACCAATTATTTCAATTCCCAAATAGCCTGTTTACTTTAACAGATTTCAACCCAAAATTCTATCCCATGGGGTGTTGAATTAAATAAGTTCAACTTTATATATAGTAGATCTTTAATAATACTTCCCACTTTCATAGGTTTCTCCGTCTTGTAACCCCAAGGAGAATCCTCTGTAAGACCTGTGTGTCTTAATAAAGGCTTTTGTGTGTGTGTGTAGTAGATCTTTAATACACAATAAGGTTTTTGCTTTAAAAAAGTCCATCCTCAAGTTTTTTCACAAATTTTACGGGTCCAAAAGTCCCCTCAAAAATGGTTGAGAACCATTGCTCTAGACCACTTCCTGAAATTTCCACCCTTTTGATTCATAAAGGATCTCCTAGGAGTTTCTGTCCCCTTGTCAATGGAGCCACCTGGATATGAAATGTTCTCTTGTTGATTGTTTCCTTATAATGTAACAAGATTAAGTATAAAAATAAAGGTAACCTCTCCTGTCAAAATAGGTGTCAAAGCTAGATGCCATCTATTGACCTTTGCCACAAACTAGCAGCCTCAGGTCAGTAACACAGTCACAACACCAGCTTTGGTAAACAGAGAAGTGTCCACCTAGAGACGATGGTTTCTGACTAATGGCCCTTGTCAGTCCAAGGCGGACTTGAGATCCACAAGGGATCCAATGAAATATTCACAATCTGCCAAAGAGGTGACATTTAGAGATCAATATTCTCTTGGCAAAATTTCCATCTAAGATTAAGTGATGTCACTACAACAGATCTCCCAACAATTTTATTTATCAGGACTCAGCGAGCTTTAAGGGAAGAGAGAACCCCTTTCTTTAGGCCAGAAATAAGGTAAAACAACAGAAAAGATCATGATTCAAGCAACAACTAAGTTAAATTAAAACACCACAAAAATTAACTTCATTTTTTAATTTAGTTTTTCCAAGAATCTTGATTTTTATCCTGTGGCTTGAAGAAGTTTGTCCCTGAAAGCTTACAGTTTCAAATGAAGAGAATTATTGGGAGATTCTGTTGATTTGCCAATATTGCAGCTTGCCATTGACAATTTGATGTTGTCTAACTGCAAGATCAGAGAGGAGCAGTCAGGTAGAGCACGTGAGGCCAGGCCCCAGCATCCAAGCAGGATCTGTAAGACAATCCAGGCAAAATTGACCTGCAGCCCCCAACTCTGTGGCAACCACGGCCTATTGTGTTGCAGTCCTTGGAATATGTCACCCTCTCTAATTTGTGTTTCTTCCATTAAATTAAAACTTGCGCAGGTGCGGGCCTTGTGTCCGGATAGCCCCTAAGTTTGAGGAGCTCAGTAACCTCTACGCCTCGCGAGCAGTGTTCCTCAAGGTAGACGTGGACAAGTGCCAGGCCACTGCCATGACTCAAGGTGTCACAGCCATGCCCACTTTCATCTTCTACCGCAACAAGACCCGCGCAGACCTGCTGCGTGGAGGAGATCCAACAGCGCTGGAAGCCAAGATCAAGGAGCTGCTGAGCTCAGTGCCAGAGGAGGATGTGGGAGAGCCTGGCCAGGGGAATGTAAGTCAGTGACTACACCTCCCTCACTTCTCTCCAACAACCCTGGAACCTCGTTGTCATAACAGCAGGCACCAAGGGTATAACAACATATGGCCCCCAGTGATGTTGGGAGATCTTTATTTGTGTCTACAAAATAATACAGAGATTATATTAACAGAATTTTAGTAGAGAAATTCATGAAATATGATTAAATAAAGAAAAATAAAAGGTAATAAGACCAAAAAAGTTTTAATAATTTTATTACCTTATATCTTATTACCTTTTGTTTTTCTAATCTATAATCCAAATTGTACCTTATCTAGAAATAAAATAGTTATGGAAGATTTGTATTTTGCAGAGAAAGTTTTTATTATCCCATTGTATAATTATACAAGGTAATGGAGACTAAATTCATAGATCATATTCACAATCTTTGTAAGGTTGGAATATAGGTCCTGTCTTGAGGCTCCCATACATTCCACGAGGTGGTCTGGTGAAGGCCTCTGAGTGTTCTGAAACTGCCCAATTATACATATTTTTAGCATCTGGTTTAGAGAGAGCAATTTTATTTTTTACATCTACAAATTTTCCCCCAACTCGCCAAAATGAGCATCACTACTTTATGCTGATTTTTTTCGTCACCAGTTTGCCATTAAAATGGTCTGACACTGGTGTGTGTGTTCTAGATTGACCTGGCCCCTATGATCAACAAGTCAGCCTCGGAGTGTCTGAATGAGTCGGATGAACATCCCTTCCTGGACTGTATCAGCGGTGGGGAGGGCTACTTGGAGTCTGACGTGGATGAACAGGTTTGTTGCATTGTTGTTGCAAGTGTTGCTCATGCTGAGGAGTGTCCCGCAGCTCATCATCTCCCTCGGCTTCATCCAGCCTCTCAAGTTGCACTCCATCAAGTTCCAAGGTCCTGCAGGTGAGTGCCCAGCTCCTGAAACTTATCACACCTAAGTTAAAAGGCAAAAAAAATATTGATTTTAAGACAATATTTTTCTCAGCAGTTAAGGACAGTAAAAAGTTTATTTTTTTTTAGGAAAAAATTAGAAAAGTTGATGCTTAATTTGTTGTTGTTTCTTATCCCCTTGTGTAAAGATTACACAAATTCCATGAGTCCATGCTCCTCGAGCTTGATCACATGGAATGGGGTGTAGAGGTGCAGCTTTCGTTGATCATGGCACCATGAACCAGGCACACTTTGGTGAAAATCTGACTTTTCCTGTAATTTGAGGCCATTCCTAACATGGAAGAAGACGCCCATGTATCCCATAATCCTGGAGAGAGGAACCCTTGCTGAGGTCTATCAACCGAGTCAGTTAAACTCAGGATTTTTAAAGAGGTATTTCTCTTCTTTCACCATGATATATTGTGAAGACATAAAGGAAAAATAAAATCCTAAATTCGACTTGAGTAAATACGCTTAACATATGAGAAAACAATAGAAAAAAAAAAAGGTCAGGTGTTGATATTGAAAATAATGAATTTGTGGATGGCTTTTCTTGATTTATCAAGAAATTGGGTTGGCCGAATATCATGGAGCAAGTTAAATAAACATTTAGTTTATTTTTGCTACACTAGATGGTGCTCTGCCATCTAAAAAGCACATGTCTTTTGGTCAGGATATGCCTTCATTATTTTTAATATAAGCATATATAAGCCGAATCCAATACAGTATTAGAGCTCCAAATTGCAGGCACACAGTATTGTCGGATTACATTGCCAAAACTGCTGGGAAGGTTCACCACTGAAGAGCCAATATTTTTTCATCACAGTAAGGACGGTAGAATGTTTGATTTATTTGAAAAATATCAGATATGTAAACAATAAAACCCCTTTGGTACATTGATTATGATCACCATGTAGTGCAGCCATCTCCAATACGGAGGTAGCCATGATGGAACTCATATCAACCTGTCTCTTCACATTGTAATTCCAGACCATCCTTCTATTAGATTATGGAACCTCTCCCTTCAATCCCTACAACAAGGTCAATCTCCCATTGTCAAATCTTCAGAGTACATGTCCTGCAGACTTCCATTTCCTTCAGATTACTTCATTTAGAAGGCTAGATACTCTCCAATAAAACTTTCCAACTTGTCCATTTGACTAAGGATTCTCTTCTGGCACACCGGATATTAAAAGTTGATTTCCACTCCAGCTCTTTGGTCATTGTCTAAGTTGCATACAGGAACAACTGGTATGTAGTTCCAGGACAGTTAACCTAATAAATAAAAACCCATACAGGAAAACTAACCAAACATTGAAGTATATTCCTTAGTTCCATATTTAAATCTCTTCTTAATGGCTTTTTATTTCTCCAATAATATTCTATATACAGTTACGAGCGTCACGGTTTGCTTTTTTTTTGGAATGGCGCCCTCCTATTGGTCGGCTACGATCACGCCACCTTTGCCCCCCCCCATTTTTGTAACTATTGTGTTGGAGCGGGTTGCTCCTTAAATAAATGCATATATTAGTTAATAACCAAATGGAATCCTCTCTTTCTTTTTCCCAGTAAGAGACGCCTACGGAAGCCAACAGTACATAGACAGATAAAGCACATAGGCTATAGTTATTAACTAAAATATGCATTTATTTAAGGCGCCAATTTATAATTGTAACAAATAGTATTTGAATCAAAACATTCAATCGGGTAAAACACTGGCGTTGCCCAGGTCATTCGGCTAGTCTTTTTATATTGGCAATTCAAGCCTTGCATCTTCCATTCTCATTTAAAATGCTTCCAAAATGGTTATTAGACTTTCCTTATATTAACCCTTAGCAGGACCAGTGTGTGTGTTGGGCAACATACAGTCCAACTTCTTTAATTCAACACTCCCAAGGGATCAGAGCTTTTGATTGAATTCAAGTTTGTTAGATGATGATCCATTCATCTCTCAACATTCACTGCTAATGGACATTTTTCTATAGGACAGCTATAAAATATTATTTAAAAAATACTTTTGTAATATATTTTTAATTTATACAGAGTAGAACTCTCTGTAAAGGACAACACCTAGTTACAGAGTCACAGTGTCTTTTAGAGCGAGGTTTCATCTTACTGGAGAGTAGCTTCTATATAGTAAAAATAGTAATTTTAGGTGATGAAAACTGTTCTTTATAGGGAGGTGTTCTCTAGAAAGAGTGTCCTCCCATGGAGGTTGTACTGTAATAGGAATTGATACCATCAGGCCTTTTTTTTTTTCAATTTCATTTTTTAGAATGTTTCATGATTAACTTCATAGTGATAGACAAAATTGCATTAATACATTTTTGAACATAGAATTTCTTTTTAATTTAGAAAAAAAATATATATAAAAAAATAATTAATGGCTGTTTGCTTTTAGGCCAGAGCCCTATTCATTGTGTATTCTAGCTGATCAATCTTCAAAAAGCATGCATGTCTTTCCTCTTCTGTAGGTTTCTTCAAATAGCAGAGTGTTCTGTCCAAAACATCTCATCGTTTATTTACATTGGTGACTTGTGGCTGCTTAAGTTACAATATTGAACCAATGATGGTTAAATCATTCTTGAGAAAATCATGTGAGACACATGTAACTGGCATTGTGATACTATGAAGTGTATGCGCTAACTACTGAATGGCTTGATAATGTATTTTTAATGATAAAGTCATATTTTTAAGCACCACATTAACCAACATTAGTCAAAGTTTGATTTAAGAAATGGTCAAGATATTGTAGCAGGTTTGTAGAGTCCTCTCCCAGGTTTAAGAAGTCTGTGTATGTGCAGACAGTGGACCTAAGACTGTGAAGCTCTTCATCAACCATCCCAACACCCTGGACTTTGACCAAGGAACCTCCATGGAGCCTACACAACTTCTGGAGTAAGTTTTCTAGACCATGGTGAACTAGGAAGTTTACCTGACCACTCATGTACTGCATTCAATTGTCAGTAGGGTCTATCTAGCTTCAAACAAAGTTTGTAGCACACGTCCTTTTCCAATGAGTATCTAGCCTAAGTTGTGCAGCTCCAGCTAAACCAAGCCCATTGTGAATCATGAGAAATCATTCTAACTATAAAATGCATGCTTTTGGTATTAAATAGGTGTATTTGCATATATATATATTTAATAAATGAGGCAATGACACCCCCCCTTTCCATGGAGGATAAGACACCACAACCACAATAAACACCCTAATGCTGAACAAAACTAATATTCAAATTCACATGTGTCTGCCATTTTTTTCTCTAAATGGTCTGAATATAAGGAAATGTTTTCTCAAGTAACAATAGCCTAAAGATCCTCCTTATTGTTCCCTCCAGGTTGACTATCTTTAGAATCATTCTAGTCATCAAATATATACTCATGGACAAAACTTAAGGAAGTTTCATATTTTAATGTTGTCAGTTATCTATTTTTTTTAAGGAGACAGAGGCAATTTTGTTGACACTTGCTTATCTGGTGTGTCTTCAATAAAGGTCACTGTGTATCAAATATCTTTCAGTTATTGTCTGAATCCAAATATACATGCTAAAAGGTACAATTTCCTTAAGTTTTGTCCATGATTGTATTTAATCATTAGAAATCCATTTTTTCCCAAAATGGCAGCAAAAACCAACCCAAAGTACACTCCATGTAGAAAAGACATGATAAAGCTGTGTTTGTATAATAAAAAAGACCTTCAGCCTGCCACAGACAGCAAGTGATGACTTGTTGCTACAGTTTCTATCATGTGGGCTGGTGGAACATTTGGAAGATCTTTTTTGTGTTGAAGATCATTTGTGTTGGTTGGAAGTTGGTTTAGAAAAATAGCTACATCAGCCAATACTTTATTTATTTCCTGATGTTTCAATGACTTGCTGTCACACCTCTTCCTTTTTGTGCTGGTGCTTTGTCTTGTCTGTCTGAAGTCAATCAGTGAATTTGCCAAGTGTGACTTCTCCCATGTCCGTCTGAAGTCAAACAGTGAAGTATGACTTCTCCATGGGGTGTCAGAATGGGAAAAGTCAAGCATCCATCTACTCAATGAGGACCAAGACAAAATGGCTGGAACTCCATAGTTTGTTGTTGTTACTCTTCTGTATGTCAAGTTGCCATAAAATGTTGAGCATTTAGTAAGTCCCTCACACTCAACTTACTCTTTGTGGCAGTACCTCTCTTTCAGAATGGTGAGCTGTGGGCTCAATTTATACCTGGAGTGTAGCTTTGGATGGCTTGTAATGTTGCTACTGATTGCTTAAATTGTCTTCTTCTTCTTTCTTATCTCCACACTGGGTGAAGTAGAATGCGTCTGCCTTTGTCATTAAGACCAGGAGCACTACTCAGTGGCAGGCCGACTTAGCTCCAAAAGAAATGGCCGCCTCTGACATGAGGAACAGACGCCATGTGCAGCCGCTCCTAACATGGAGTACAAACGCTGCTCATCCTGTATCCCTGGATTAGGAGCCCTAACAGGGTACTATCAGCCGGGCCAGCTGAGCCCAGGTTTTTTAGTGAGCTTGTTACTGCTCCCCCTCCTCCTTTTTCATCCAGGCTTGGGACCGGCAAGGGCGGAGTTGCTTAAATTGTTATAATACCAACCTGGTTATAATGTCATAATTTTAAAATCCCAAGTCCCATGGTTATAACAATGATCCCAAACTGATGTTGCTATAATGATTTTGACTATATGTTTTGGCTTTAATGAGAACATGTGCATAAATTTGATGACACACAGAGGAAGTTTTGTGTGTGAACTTTACTGTGTTGTTGTTTCTTATCCCCTTGTGTAAAGATTCCATGAGTTCATGCTCCTTGAGTACTTTAGTGTATAAGTTGACAGAGTAACTGACATGTGGGTACCTACGTGATGTTGCCAGATTGAAGCCAGAAGATCTCTCCAACAACACCATAATCCCTCTCCGCTTTGTCAAGTTCCAGAATGTACAAAATCTCCAGGTGAGTTGTCATACCCCCCATGTGTATTATTATTGGTTGGTTGTGGTTTCCATCAGTCTCAATAGAATACAAGCTCGCTAGATTCATTTCACAGACACTAAAACCTACATTGAGAGACCATCACCTCCAGAAGGGACCAGGAATGTCCATGTACAGTGGGAACCACATTTTAACAAGTCTTTTTAATTAGAAATGGTGTAACACTTGAGAGCAATTTTTTAATAAATAAAACATCTTCCTACTGTCTCCTTACGGCGGTTAAAAATAATTTATAACAGCAACTTGATTATAATTCTAAGTTTCAACAGCAGGCATGCTAACAAATTGGTTCTAACAACATACACTCATGGACAAAGCTTGAGGAAGTGGAAAGTCTTTGATGTTGCCTGTCATCTATCTTTTTGAAGGAGGCAGAGGCAATTTTGTTCACACTCGGTTATCTTACATGTCTTCAATAAAGGTCACTGTGTATTATAGATATTTCAGAGTTATTGTCTGAATCCCGATAGATATGCTGAAAGGTACAACTTAAGTTTTGTCCATGAGTTTAAAATCTTGGTCCTGAGTGATGGTGTAATATCAATATTTGACTCTAATGTTGCTCCCCTCTTATAAGAGGTTCAACTATAGTGTAGCTTTTATTCCCAAGTTTTTCCCCTTATAGTTAAGTCTTCCAAGCTTAATCTTTAGAAAGTTTCTTAGCTAGTTTTTCATGTTAAATGGAGATCTTTCAGCATCTTTGAATTTCTCTTTTGCATTTGGACACTGTTATAGATATGTGAAAACAACCATTTCCAGAGTCAAATGAAAATTTAGGGTTTTATTAAACAGAATTTTGATTGCACACACAAAGTTGCTTTTAGCAATAATCTCTTAATTTGTGAGGCTTGAAATTCACACGGTTTATTTAGCTCTCTTTTTTTCTTATAGCAAGATCTGTGCATATCAGTTCTGCTCAGCTTTTATATTTTTTTGCATTAATATGTTTGATTAAATATTATTTTTACTTCATTGTGTGGGTATATCTCTTTTAGATGTGATTTCATATAGAGTAGAACCTCTCTGCAAAGGACACCTAATTACAGAGTCAAAGTTTTCTTTAGAGAGTGGTGTCCTCTCATACTGGAGAGTTGCTAATAAAGCAAAAATGCTAATTTTGGTGATGAAAACTGTCCTTTGTAGAGAGGTGTCCTCTTGGAGGTTCTACCTTAGTGAATTTAAGGAAGTATGGAGCATTCATTGAGAAATTAGTATAGACCTGAGGACTCGAAACACAAGGTAAGAAGACCAAATCCAAATAAATAAGTAGTGTGTGATGTTTCAGTAACAGCGTTGTTACCATCTTCAGACAAAAGTACTTTTTTTTTGCTTATCCCTAGTACACGTGGTACAGGCCATGATAATCATGGTGGGTAGTTAGCGACTGCTTTTACTGTAAGCGCACCACATGTCTACACATGTGAAAAGCAGTTCGACTTTGCACTTACAAAATGTGCAAAAAATTACAAGAATCGGGGGTCATTGGAGCATTTTTTTTTTTTTTTTTAACAGAAAAAATTGTCCAATGCGGGAATCGAACCCGGGTCGTAGTGGTCGAAAACCAAACGGTTTAACCAGCCTTCCACTGACCCCCCCCCCCAAAAGTACTGAATGTCACAAACTAAAAACAAACATCGAAACATCACCCACTCTTTATTTGGATTTGATCTTATTACCTTGTGTTTAATAATCTATAATCCAAATTGTGCCTTATCACCTGAGAACCCTGTTACTATGGTGTTTTATTTGTTGCAATGTGTGCACGGTGTGTGTCAGATTGTGGTGCTGGACAACCAGAAAGCCACGGAGACCACACGTATTGACTACCTGGCCATCTACGGCAGGCCTGTGTCTACTACCAACATGAGCGAGTTCAAGAGGGTAAGTTTGTTGACATCACAGGATTTGTCTTCTTTCTCTCCATAAATATTCAGCAAGGCAGATTAAATATACCTTAATATATATACATAGGGAATTTAGAAAAGAATAAATACAAAGAAGCATGTGCAAGACTTGAATTGACTCAGCTATTAAAGCAACAGCAAGCTATTATATATACAGCCACGTGTGCCTGTTGTTGTGTGGACCAATCAGTGCCATCTCCAGGCCATCTATCATTGTAGAAATATTAACTCTTAAGTGGAGTTGTGAAACCTTTAGTAGGATGGGTGATTTCCCATTGTCTTGGAATGCAGTTTCATCCTGGTCTGAGCTCCACCACTTTATAACCCAGACCATTCTATTAGATTAGATCAAACCAATCCTTCCTTGGTCTACCTCTCCCTACATTCTTTAATGTGTATCCCTCCACTATGGCTAATCTCTCAATGGAATACATGTCCTGCAAACTCCAATTTTTCCCTTTGATTACTTCATTTAGAAGCCTACATGCTCTCCAATAAAATTTACCCTAAACTTTTGTTTTGTCACCCTATCTGTCCATTTGATCTTAGGATTCTTCTAGCGCACCAGATGTCAAAAGTTATTGTTGTAGTGCAGAGAATATTTACCTGTTTTTATATAAGAGCTACACTTCTATTTTTCTTTCACAAAAATATCAATTTATTAAAGTTGAAGAAAAAGTAAGAAAAGATATCCCTATAAATTTGAGCCTCATCATGTCTATATCCTGGATTACACACACTCAACTGACAAATATATATACACACATATCAAAGTATGCAAAACTTTTTCTACTATAAAATTATTATTCTTTACAATTAAATTTACATATATTCAATTCACAACAAACAAATTAACCTTTCTTAAATAATATATGCATATTTTCCTTTATCAATAAACAAGATTATCACATACAACAGTTTTCCATTCCAGTTCTTTTGTCATTGTCCAAACTTTACATCCATACTGGCCAGACCACATTTAAGCATCCTTTTCTTCAGTTCCATATTTCTCCTTAAAATCTCCAATTTCTCCAAAAAGCATCTTTTGACTTTGCATTTCTGACCTCAACTTCTTTTGTTGGCTTGTATTAGATGCACTAAACAGGACCTTTGGGACCTTGGAATCCTTACACAAGGGGATAAGAAACAACAACTTCTTTTGTTCATCTTCCATTCTCATTTCTGATGTTTCCAAGATAAGAATTTTGCTTGTTTAATTGTCATCAATATTTCATTGTTCAGGTGCTTTGTTATTTTGAAAGCTGTGATTTTTGTCTTCTTGAGTCTCATGTCATAAAGGGAACTAGTAAACTGATCACACTTTTATAATACATGTCCATCCCTGCCTGCCTTTACAATTTATCAAAATCAACAAGCAATCAAGGGCTAGGTTTCTTTAACAACAGGTTTCTCCTTTTGAAGGGTATGTTGGCCCCTGAAAGCTAGAGAAATAAAAATTGTTAGAGAAACCTAGCCCATGAATGCTCGTAGATTTTACTAAACTATTCACTTTTGTTGTTTGTACATTTTAAAAATAAGTGTAACAATCCCAAAATACCTTCACATTTTTTTTCTTTAAACCTTTGATGCCGAGCTAGTAGTGTCTTTTCATGGTTTTGATTCTTCCCTCAGTTGTCTCTCATGTGCCAGCGTGTGATTTTGAGTTTTTACTCAAGTTACCCAGTTTGCTCTAAACCAGGGGTCTTCAAACTACGGCCCGAGGGCCACATCCGGCCCGCAGACAGATTTTGTCCGGCCCGCGGAGACATACTTGAAAACTCCTTTTAGAGAACAAATATTTTTTATAGCAAATAAAATGTTTGTGATAAGTTGGATAAAGAAACACAGAATGGTAATGAGTAAAGACATGTATAATTTATGCAGTAAATTTAACTTCAGCATATGATAACTAACAAATTATTGAAATGAATCCAACTTACATTTTATACATTGTAAGTAATGAACAACACATACCTTATATCATGACATATGAAATGCTAATGAGATGTATGTAATTGAGATTTTCCACCGACAATAGTTTGTAGTTGTGGACTAATTTTACTTGTACCAATTATTAAAAGAGATTTAAGATGCTCGTCAGTTAATTTAGATCTGTATACATTTTTTGTGTACTTCATTTTAGAGAAGGTTTTCTCACACAAATAAGTAGTACCAAAAACGGAAAACAGCCCACGAGCAAATTTATGCAAATTATCAAATTGTGTCAGTGGAAGACTCTTATAAAATTCCAACAAAGATGAGTTTTCATATTTGTTCTTAATTATATCACTGCACTGAAGATCAATCATTTCCATTTGAAGTTCCGGGGCTAGGGTTTCAATGTCAGCATCAAAAGGATTCTGAAAAATCTTAATTTGATTCGCAATGGCATCAAAGTCCGAGAAACGAGTATCAAAATTTATCTTCAAAGCACTCAAAGTTTCGATTGCAAAATCGATAGGAAACTCAGTCTCAGTAGTGTGGCTGAATATTTCACATGTTTTAAAATGTGAAAAACATTTACTTCGTAGTTGTGATTGAAACAGTATCAATTTCATCCGGAATGACTTGATATTAGTGTATAAATCAGGAAGATGCTGGTTTTCTCCTTGCAATCTCAAATTCAGTTCGTTCACATGTTTTGTCAAATCAACATAGAATGCTAACTTCCATAGCCATGCGTTGTTTTGTAATTCAGTAAGGAGGCGGTGCTTTTCATTCAAAAAAATTTCAATCACTGCTCGAAGTTCAAAAAAGCGCTGAAGGACTTTCCCACAACTAAGCCAGCGTACGGCAGTATGATAAGGTAAGTCTGTTTCTCCAATCTCTGCAATAAATTGTCGGAATTGTCGGTGATTCAGCCCAAAAGATCTGATGAAATTAACAGTTGATATGACTGGTTTCAGAACGTCAGACATATCCAAACATTTTCCGCACAAAGACTGTTGATGAATGATACAATGTAAGACTAATGGTTTTGAGCCGCCGTCATTTTCTACAGCCTTTGACACAAGAGCGACCACTCCTTTATCTTTCCCACTCATGTTTTTGCCTCCATCAGTTGTAATACATTTCAAGTTTTTCCATCGAAGGTTCTTTTTATTAATGGCCATTTCAACTCCTTTAAAAATATCGGTACCAGTAGTTGTGCCATGAATACTATACATATCAAGAAGTTCTTCGTGCACTTCATAGCTTTTATCTACTCCTCTAATATAAATCAACACCTGAGCAGTATCTGACACATCCGTTGACTCATCCAAGGCCAAAGAAAACCACTCAACATGTCCATTTTTGTCGAACAGTTGAGAGGATATATTTTCAGCGATGTTTTCTACCCTTCGAGCCACAGTGTTTGCTGACATACTGACAGTTTTTAATAAATTTACCTTTTCAGGGCACATTTCTTCGACTACTGCAATTATGCATTCCTTGATCATTTCTCCATCGGTGAATGGTTTTCCACGTTTTGCAATTTCAAGAGCCACACGAAAGCTGGCACGAGTTGCCGCCTCTTGTTCAGTTTTAACTTTTATAAATAAAGATTGCTGCGATTTCAATCCGCGCTTCAAAGCTTCGAATTTTTCTGTCCGCACAATTCCTGTATATTTTGAGTAATTTTGAGAATGTTTTGTTTCATAATGACGTTTCATGTTATATTCTTTGAGAACGGCTATGCTTTCATTGCAAATCAAACATAGCGCCTTGTTACTGGACTCAATTACGAAATACTGAATGTTCCACTGATCTTTGAATTTTCTGCATTCACTATCAATTTTTCGCTTCTTTTCCATTCTGCTAAATCACACACAAAAGCAACAATTAATAATAACATTTAATAACAAATAAACATAACAATTAATACAGGAAAATTAATAATATGCAGTGTTGCCATCTTGGCCCTCGGAACTTACTGGAGTAATCAGTATGGCCCTAAGGCTGGAAAGACCCCATCAGTATGGCCCTAAGGCTGGAAAGTTTGGAGACCCCTGCTCTAAACCCTACCATTTATTTATTCTCCTGCTTCAATTGTCATGGCAACTCTGCTTGATGGTATTGGAGATAGAGATGTTGGTGCCTCTGGGAATGGCGGCACTGTCTAACAACACTCACTAGACCATTCAGCAGCAAAAGGGTTAAGAGAGGGAAAAAAGTTTCATGATAATATTGTAGTGTAGAAAATCAGGAAAGACAAATTTCAGGATGACACAGCAATTTATATAAGGCAAAAAAAAAAAAATCAACATTTATAAGATGCAAGTTGAGCATCGAAGGAAGTTTCCAGAGTAGCAAAATATAAATATCAAAGGTGGCGTGACCGTAGCCAACCAATAGGAGGGCGCCATTCCAAAAAAAAGCAAACGGTGACAGAGAGAGATGATTGATTAGGAGATGAGGAATGACGCTCGTAACTGAGTCAAGAAAAGGTATTTGACCTATTTCCACAGAGAAAAACATTGTTTAGTTGATATTTATTCCAATAAATGACATCCAATTATTGGCATGACCAGGAGGTACAGTAGTATCCTAGGACAAACCACAGCCTGAAAACATGGCTGAACAACTGTCTCTCCCAAAG
The DNA here is from genome assembly GCA_030710605.1 of Cordylochernes scorpioides. NCBI lineage: Eukaryota > Metazoa > Arthropoda > Arachnida > Pseudoscorpiones > Chernetidae > Cordylochernes > Cordylochernes scorpioides. The sequence goes on from CP092868.1 coordinate 61,335,231, forward strand.
GTGGTCACTTATCAGAGTCAAGTCATTCACATGAAACAGTCTCTGATAAGGTGTAGCCATTGGTGTCTTACACATGATTAGTCTACTGTACTCTCTCATTAGGTTATCACCCCCCTGATATATTGTCTAGCAGTGTTGTTGTTGTTGTGTAGGTTGCAGGCAAGAAGGGAGAGAGCCATTGACTCCACCCCAGCGACACCTCTCTAGCCGCCATCTTTACTTTGTCTCAACCCGTTGCTCTAAGTTATTACTGTCGGTCCAACCAGACCACCATTTTGTACCATAACTGTTTCCAGGCCCTCTCTTGGTTGGAGAAGAATAATTAAAAATTATTTTTAAAATTTGCTGTTTCTTTTTTAATATTATATTTACCCTCCCCCCTCTTTCTCTAAATACTGTAAAACCTAAAATATCATCATTAACTTAGTCCTATCCATTGATGAAAATAAGAAACCTTCAAGGACAGTTTTCATTTGCAAAATTACAATTTTTATTATTTAGTAACTCTCCGGTAAGAGGACATCTCTCTCTAAAGGACACTTTGGCTCTGTAATTAGGTGTCTTTTACAGGGAGGTTCTACTGTATATTTAAAATTAAAAATGGTGAAACCATTGGGAGGGTACACCTCTGATGAGCCATGCCCTCCCTCTTTCAATTTTTAATTATAGCAGGATAAAGGCTGTAGAAATTATTTTAATTATATATTTATTCCTTGGTTCCAAGGAAAAATGTACTTAATTCCCCCACACAAGAATAAAATTGGTTACAATAAAACTAAAATTATTTATATGCCAAATTATAAATGTTTTTATTATATATTCAACACATGAAAGCTACAAAAAAATAAGACCTAATCCAAATAAATTAATAGTGTGACATTTCGGTAACAGCATTGTTACCAATACCGATTTGGATTAGGTCTTATTTCCTTGTAGTTCTAATCTATAATCCAAATTATGTTTTAATACATAAAAGCATTTTTAGGTAATTGCTTAAAAATGTGGACATGAAAGACAGGTTCTAATATACACTGGCCCGCAAAATTAAAGGAACAGCATATTTTTTCCATTTATCTCAAATTTTATTGAACATTTATCAATGAAAATTTATATACAAATTTATTATTCCATTATTGATTAAAATACCCGAAGTCAAAGAAATGTAACACGTATTTTATGCAAATTAGCCGGTCAAGCAATGATCTTGCAGTCAGTGCATAAATATCTTGGATATTGTTGTTAATATGGGATGTGATCGCCTTTAACTGATAGACAGGCTCTACATCGGTGACCCATACTAAGAATTAGGGAGTTTATCAGCTCCTGTGGAATCAACGCCCACTCTTTTTTTAAAGTGTGTTTCTAGCTCATGAGTGTTTCTAGGAGGGGGTTGGAGGGATGAGATCCGTCGTTCTAGATTGTTCTATACATGCTCAAAGGGATTTAGGTCTGTAGATCTCCCATTTCAACTGATACAATACGCAGAAGGCTTCACATGAAGGGCCTCTATGCTCGACGACCCATAATTTGTGTGCCGTTGACACCACCTCAAAAGAGAGCAAGGGAACTTTTAACAGACAACATGTTGCCTGGAATCCAGATGAATGGAAACGTGTAATGTTCACTGATGAGTCCAGATTCTCTCTAAACAGCTATTATCGTCGTGTCTTTGTCTGGAGAGAGGTGGGAACCAGAAATAATCCCCGAAATATGGTTGAAAGGGATCCCTACAGAGGCCAATGTTTTATGGTCTGGGCTGGAATCTTCTTGGGCGGTCACACAGCACTCCACATTTTTCGGCAAGGAACCCTGACTGGACAGAAGTATCGGGACGAGATCTTGGAAGCATATGTGATGCCTCAAACATTAGAAATGGGAGAAAACCTTCTTATAATGGATGATAATGCCCGTCCACATAGGGCTTGTGTGGTCGACACTTTTCTCCAAAACCATGCAATTGCTCGGATGAATTGGCCAGCTCGATCCCCAGACCTAAATCCCATTGAGCATGTATGGGACAACCTAGGACGGCGGATCTCATCCCTCCAACCCCCTCCTAGAAACACTCATGAGCTAGAAACAGCCTTAACACAAGAGTGGGCGTTGATTCCACAGGAGCTTATAAACTCCCTAATTCTTAGTATGGGTCGTCGATGTAGAGCCTGTCTATCAGTTAAAGGCGATCACACCCCATATTAATAACCATATTCAAAATATGTATGCACTGACTGCAAGAAGATCATTGCTTGACCGGCTAATTTGCATAAAATACGTGTTAGATTTCTTTGATTTCGGGTATTTTAATAAATAATGGAATAATAAATTTGTGCATGAAATTTCATTGATAAATCTATATATATAAAAATGAATGTTTGTATGTTTGTTTGTTTGTTTGTATGTCCGGTATACAAATTAGCAGTAGTTCACTAATTCAAACCAAAATTTCCATACATAGGTAAAAAAAATACGGGGAAGACGATAGGCTATTTTAAAAAATATATAAATCAATTATTAAAACTATATATTCAAATTATTCTACTTAGCTCACGAACAGTGCCCTCTATCAAAGATTAGATTAAATTATGATGATGCAAACAAATAGATAATGCTAATAACAAACAATTATAAAAAAAAAATTATCTAAATATATATCACTCGGGTAGATATGCACACGGGTCAATCCCGGGGCGAAGCCCGGGTCACCCGTCTAGTGTTCAATAAAATTTTAGATATATGGAAGAAATATGCTGTTCCTTTAATTTTGCGAGCCAGTGTATAAGAAAACTAAATGAGTAGAAAAACAAATGGCCCCCACTTAAAATAAGCTCCTAAGACTGGTAACTTGTAAGAAACTGTAGTTAAAAGAAATCCCTAAATAAAGTTGTGAGATTGAAAAAATATTATAAACCTTCGTACACAATTTCACTTTTATACTGTTTTCATAAAGGGGTGAGACAGTGTACTATATAAAGGTTCCTAGAGTAATGAGTAGCGGTGTGTTTTGTCAATATTTTTAAACTACAATTAGGTTCTGTTTGTACATGTACCAAAGGATCAAAATGCTCATTTATTTGACATTGAATATTCTATATACAGTTATGAGCGTCATTCTTCATCTCCTAATCATTTATCATCTCTGTCACTATTTGCTTTTTTTTTTGGAATGGCGCCCTCCTATTGGTTGGCTACGATCACGCCACCTTTGCCCCCCCCCCCCCCCCCCCCCCATCATGCCCCCCCCACTCGCTTTTTCGTTTTTGTAACTATTGTGTTGGAGTGGGTCGCTCCTTAAATAAATGCATGTAATAATGTGTTGAGATCCTGTCGACTCTCTGTAATAATGCGTTGGGGTTTGGTAAGCCTGTTGTAGAACCTCGTCGACTCTCGCTATAAGTTGTGGCAACCGAGGGTCAAACCTGTAGTAACCGCGAGGGACAGTCAGGGGTGGAGAGTTTTCCAGTGCCTCTCTGCACCTTGTAGGACCTTTAACAGTTCTCACAAAGTACAGGCAGTCGTGGTCGAGGCAGAGTGGAAAAGCTGGGTATGTCCACACACACAAAACGAAGCGACACAGTTGAAAGAAAGTTCCTTGAATAGATAAAAAGTTGAGCCAAAAGCAAAGATGGAGATAGGAGTAGCGTTTCTTACTGACTACATGGTGAAATGAGGTGGAACTTGGAGACAGCCGGCGACGCGCTGATGGGGAACTGTGCTAACTGTCGCTAAGGCCGGTCTTATTTATACTACCTCTCCGACAAAGAGAATTGCATCACGGCACGTGTCGCTGCTACTCGAGACACGGCACGTGTCGCTGTTATTCGAGTCTGGCGCCTACCTGTCCGCTAACAATCTATCTTTAGAAGTTACTTTGTGATCTCTCAATCTTGCTTTTAACTTGGCTTTTAATCTATTATATAGTTTTATTTATTTATCCTCAGTACATTACATAGGGTGTTGCAAGGAGACATGTCAATTATGCGTATAATTAGTTATAGTTTATAATTAGTTCTATATACAACATGACAATCTTGTTATAAATATTATAATATATAGGTTTGTTGGTTTAAATTATCATATGCATATATTAGTTAATAACTAAATGGAATCCTCTCTTTCTTTTTCCCAGTAAGAGACGCTTACGGAAGCCAACAGTACATAGACAGATAAAGCACATAGGCAATAGTTATTAACTAATATATGCATTTATTAAAGGCGCCCAAATTATAATTGTAACAAATAGTATTTGAATAAAAACATTCAATCGGGTAAAACACGGGCGTTGCCCGGGTCATTCGGCTAGTAACATATACAGTCGAACCTCTTTAATTCAACACCCCAAGGGATCAGAGCTTTCGGTTGAATTAAAGGAAGTGTTGAATTAAGGTTAGATGATTAGCTAATCATCTAACTAGCTAAAATAATATATATATTTTTTTATAAATAGCTTTGTAATATAAATTAATGATATTAATTGAAACCATTGTGTGTGTACTTTTTTATATTTATTTTTTATTTTCATGAATAACTTTTAGTATCTGGGACAAAATGGCAATAATACATATTTTCAAAACAAATAATATTTTATTCCAATTGAATAATAGTTTAAAGAAAATAAATATGGAAAATAAAAAGAAAATAAAAAAATATTATTTGAAAAGAATCAAGATTTAAAAAAAAAATATTTTATAGATGTCTGTTTTTTCTCTGAAATCCTATTCAGGATGTATTCCAGATAGTCTATTTTTAAAAGACATGCATGCCTTTCTTCCTCAGAAATGTCTTTTAAATAGCAAAGAGTTTTTATTGTATTAAAGGCATCCACTGCTGCTGCAGGTGTTATTGATGTTTTGTTTAAATCTTTTTCTGTTGGCTCTACCTCTTCATCTTCTTCTTTACCCATTACCTCCTTTACAATTTCTTCAATGGACTGTTCCCCAGCAACTTGCACATCTTTATCAACTTCCAAGAAGTCAATATAGTCGACATCAATGGCTTGATGTTTTTTTAATGCCTCAAAACATCTGTTCATTTCTTCTTCAACAACTTCTTCCATTGCTTCATCCATCACAAATCCTGAATTAGAAAAACAATTTTTTATTGTGGAAGAACTAACCCCAACCCATGCAGCCTCTAGCCAGCTAATTGCAAAGAGTAAATGCACTTGAGCATTTTTTTTTCTTCCGTGCAAGTGAGAAGATACGTTATCATTCGTTTCCTATATTGGTCTTTTAGGGCTTTAATGATACCCATATCACAGGGTTGTAATGCACTTGTAGTTAGGGCGGGCAAAAATCTTATTTCAATGTTCTGTAACCCTTCAGGTATTTGGTGGGCTGGGCAATTATCTAAAATTAATAAAAATTTTCTTTCTCTTCTTTTGAATATTTGGTCCAATTTTTTCAGCCAATCCATAAAAATTGCCCCAGTCATCCAGGCTTTTTTATTAAAATGATAATTTGAGGGAATATTCATGCCATGGAGGCATCGTGGTCTTCTATATTTCCCAATATAAAGTAAAGGCAGTTTTTCACTTCCATCCATATTACAGCATACCAACACTGTAATTCTCTCTTTAGACTTCTTACCCCCTTCACATTTCTCACCTCTGATAGTCATTGTTTGATTAGGCAAAAGTTTATAAAATAACCCTGTTTCATCAGCATTGAAAATGTCCTGTGGGCTGTATTTAGCTAAAAGTGAAGGAATAATCCCACCTTTCCAAGTGGCTACACTATTGGCATCCACACTTCCAGCTTCTCCATGAAGTCGTTTAAAAGCAATATTCCTTCTGGCCTTTAACTTTTCTAGCCAGCCATTGCTAGCTTCAAAATTATCTTGACCCATTTTCAAGGCCAAGAGTATAGCCTTTTCTTTCAAGATATTGCCATTTATGGCAAGTTTCATGGCATTTGCCTGCCTTATCCACCTAAACAGGGCTTCTTCAATCTCTGGGAATTCCCCGTCACGATCACGTTTCAAGGTAGAGCTAAAATTAGATTTTAAAAAGGCAGATTTTATGGCGAATTTATTTTTAAAAATTGTGCTAATGGTGAACCGTGGAATATTTCTCTCTCTGGAAACTTGACTATGTGATTTTCCTTGTTCTATTTCTTCTATAATTATAATTTTTTCCACATAAGTGAGCTGGTGATACTGACTACGTTTCCAATTTTTTTTTGGCAGAACCTGACATTCTTGCCCCACTCATTTATTCAAATTAACACAGAATATTGAATTAAAATGTTATCATAATCATTGTTGGATCATTTTATAAAGTTTTATTTATTTAAAAAGAAATTATTTATAAATTTAAAAATAGCTAAAATATTTCAATGTTAAAAATAAAAATTATTATTAGTTAGCGCATGATGCCGAAATTCCCGCGTAAAAAAAACAACAATAACATCCGCGAAATTGCGCAACGGCACTGCAAAGTGAAACTTAAACTAACCAGAAACCAAAAGTGCGCAGGCGCGATCGTATCGGCGCCCGCCGATGCCGATCGTCGCCGCCGTAATACCGTTTAGCGGTAAAGTTGCATGTAAAATAACATTCAACTGTCGAAATTCGAATTTTAAAATGGTCGAACTATCGGAACTGTCGTATTATCGATACTGTCGAATTACGGTTTGTTATTTGATAGGCCGGAGGTCGGGACATCGGAACATGGTCGAATTATCGCCGAGTGTCGAATTGGGGTGTGTCGAATTAACGAGGTTATACTGTATATGTTATAAAACTATAACATATATATATTATGTTGTAAAAAGATTTTGTGGTTTTTAGAAGTTTTTATATAGATTTATTGATCATTTGCTTGATCCTGGAATTCATGAGCATGTGACATTGTTCGGCAGTCGTGGGAATAATAATAAAAATGGTTTTGTTCAGAGGTTGCTTTAATTGAGCTAAGGAATGTATAAAAGACATAATTTGGTAAAAGTACTGCCTGGCTTAAGGCGTAAGAATTAAAAAATGAAATATGATAAAGCACAATTAGGATTATAGATTATAATAAAAGAAAATAAGACCTAATCCAAAAAAAAGAAGGAAAATCTTGGAATTGAATTTTTGGATTAGGTCTTATTTTCTTTTAAAAAATGAAATACTTATTTACATAATGTACAAAAGATTTGAGCCGGCCATCAGGATACAACAACAATGCGTTTTTATAGCTGAAGAGTGACCTCTGGCGGTCGATTTAACAGAGTATTTAGATCTATGAAATATAATTTTTTTTAAATAGAATAATATTTTAATATAATATATACATATTTGAATTCTTCAAAATTAACAGTTCAGTATGATATGCATGCCTGTTTACAAAGCAGTAAGTAAGAAAAATAACCTGGATTTATTGTTTTCTCCTCCACTGTATGATGGTAATTGATCATTGTGAGGATATCGTTGCAAGCCAGCAAAGAGAGAGGAGATTCTGCATAAGACTGGTGTCTTAATAAAGGTGTTGTGTGTGATATGCATTCCTGCTATACTCTAACAAAGTGTTTACTAGTGGTATTACTTCTTTGGCAGATTGTCCTTAGGTCTGCCTGACCTACTGAGTAGCCATGTCCAACAATGGTGGATCAGTATCTAACAAGGGTGGAAGGATGCGACCACTACGACATGGGATCATTCCACTTTTTTTATAATTAAAAAAAAAAATGCTCCAATGGCCCCCGATTCTTGCAAACGTCCATCCCCACCAGCAAGTGCAAGTAACCAAACGGGGCTCTGGCACATTTGTAAGTGCAAAAGTCAAACTGCTTTCTACCTGTGTTGATATATACGGTAAAAGCATTTACTGGCAATGCGTTTCATTTAAATATCATCAAATATTATTATTTGTTATGAAAACATATTTTGCGGAAGAGCTTTGCTCGATGCAATACCTTGAAATTATATGTATGTACCTCTACAGACCTATAAGCTTATGTCCATAATTCACTAAACACCCCTAAGCTGCCTTCCATAGAAAATACAGGGTATATCCCAAACCAATCCAATAGTAGAGCAGTCTAGAGATTAATTTGGCAAAACTGCTGAGAGGGTTCACTACTGATGAGCCAAGCCCTCTCATTCAATAACTCATATCATTGCAGTAAGGTCTGTAGAGATAATATTTGATGATATTTAAAAGAAACGCATTGCCAGTAAATTTATTTGTGTAAAAAAATTTAACGATAGATGGCAATTAAATTTAATTTACAGTAAAAGCAGTCACCAACTTTTACACACCATGATTATCATGGCATGTACCAATAGGGATCATAAAAAAAAAGCATCTGACATAGAATGAAAGTCATTATTGCAGCATATACTTAGTGTGCTGATCTATTATAACAGGATGGATACTATCTTGGTGACTAGAAGTGTGAAAGAACCATTGTGTCTGTGTGGAAATTTTGTGACACTTTAATGCAGAAAGACAAGAGTTTCCTATGAACAAAATTGCTCTTGGGGATAAAATATGGTTTGTTATCATTACCTAAACAAACAAGACACAGCTGGTACAGTGAAGTAGACTCAGGATGATCGTTGAACCTCAGAAATATACACTCATAGACAAAACTTAATGAAGTTGTACCTTTTAGCATGTATATCGGGATTCAAACAATAAGTCTGAAAGATATTTGTTACACAGTGCGTTTATTGAAGACACACGAGATAACCAAGTGTGAACAAAATTGACTGTTCCTTCAAAAAAATAAGACGACTGGTGACATTAGACTTCACTTCCTTAAGTTTTGTCCATGAGTGTAGACAGCACCAAACAACACTAACAAGATTTAGAACAGGCCATCTCAATTGAAGACAGAAAATAATAATCTACCCCACTTGCCCAAAATGTAGCTTGGCACCTGCAGCTCCAGGGCACATTTTACCTTGCATTAGATGCACTAAACAGGACCTTTGGGAGAGGTCGCTGCTTATCATAAAACAACTTGAGGAATATGGGCTCATAAAATTTGTGCAATCTTTGCACAAGAGGATAAGAAACAAATAAGAAATGAAAGTCCTGTAGCTTCAGATGAAAATAATTTCCCTTTATAAAACCAGCAGTAATAAAAGTTGATCTGAACTTTGGGGGAAAACAAAGAAATCCTCATATAGATGTATCTCCTCAAGTGGTCCAAGTAACTTTACAGTACAGGAGTTGTGTTCCAACCTAGATGTTTAGCAACCATCCAGAATATAAAGATTTAGAGGGCTTATTCTCCTGACATGGCTCCTAGTGATTTGAATTTATAGAAACTACAAAACATGCAGGTGGTGCTACACTTATAGCCACAAGAACATGTTTCAGGAGGGTTCCAAACACTGATGTGTTAAATGTCATGGAGACAATTGAACAATTATAGGTTCCACTTCATCTCCCAGCACATCAACACTCCTATGACCTACGCTAATTGAATAAGGAATTTAAACTATTTTTGAAACATATGATTCTTTTTTAGATAAAAAAATTTCTACTGCCAGTTTACCACTGGGAGGGTTCACCACTGATGAGCCAGGACCTTCTCTCAAATTATCATTGCAGTAAGGGCAGAAGAAAATTATTTTATTTTAAAAAGAATCGCAAGGTTTTAAGACCAAATTCAAATAAATAAATAGTGTGTGTGACATTTTGGTAGAAGCGTTGTTACCATCTTCAAACAAAAGTTCTGAATGAGGAAAAATATCACAGCATGTTTTAAATAGTTACTGTTATCAAGGCTGTTAATGCTGTTACTGAAACCTCACACACTATTTATTTAGATTTGGTCTTATTACCTTGTGTTTTTAATCTATAATCCAAATTGTGCCTTATCATTTAAAAATAATCATACACACACGCATTAGAAATAGCTTAAATTTCTTATAACAAATCATATGTTAATATTGTACTAATTGTCCCTATACCTTTTATGCATAAAAAAAAAAAAAGAAGAAATCTTTCACCATCATAAAAAAAAAAAAAAATTAAAAAAGACATCTCCTGATTGCACAATTAAAAGTTACTGATGGCTTGTGCCATCTGTCAGAATAAATATAAACTAATCATTGATTGTTTTTTTATTATTCCAGAATTGGCCAAATACACTTTCTTGATTGATCAAGAAAAGTTAACCATGTAAGCATTACAGACTGTTGTACCTCATCAGCGTGGTACAAGCTGTACCTCAATGATAATAAAAATTGGTCTTTGAGGCTTCCTGAAAAATCATGAAATGGGTATTTAAGGATGATAAACTATATGCAAAAGTAGTATAAAAGCGAAATTGTGCTGGGACTAGGTTGATAAATAAAGAAAAAGGCATCTCTTGATCATGCAACTGAATGTGGTTAGATTGTCTTGATTAATCAAGAAAGGGTATTTGGTCAATTCTGGAATGATAAAGCATAATTTGGATTATAGATTATAATAAAAGAAAATAAGACCTAATCCAAATAATTTAATAGTGTTAGACGTTTCGGCAACAACATTGTCACCATCATCAGACAAAATAATAAATGAGAAAAAATATCACAGCAGGTTCTTATATAGTACTGTTATCAAGTGTTTTTAAACAAGATAACAGATAAGGAAAAATAGTTAAGACAACTTTAAATATTCTTCTTAGAATTTAAGGTGGATTTAAAAAAATATATATAATTAAAGGCATATCTGTAAATATCATTTATATTTCCTCTTTCTTCCATTCTATTAATTGAAGCACATTTCTTTTGGATGAGAAAAAAAAATACTACAAAAGACAATTCAAAGAAGCCTTTTTCATCCAAAAGACATGTGCTTTAATTAATAGAATGGAAGAAAGGGGAAATATAAATTATATTTACAGATATGCCTTTAATTATATATAAAAAAAAAAAATCCACTTTAAATTCTAAGAAGAATATTTCAAGTTGTCTTAAAAAACTATTTTTCCTTATCTGTTATCTTGTTTAAACACTTGATGCTACTACTATTTAAGAACTTGCTGTGATATTTTTTCTCTTTTTCTGGTCAATTCTGGAATAATAAAAAATCAACAATTAGTTAATAGTTATTCCAACAGATGGCGCAAGCCATCAGCAACTTTCAGTTACACAATCAGGAAATGCCTTTCTCTTAATTTATCCACCTGATCCCAGTAAAATTTCACTTTTGTACCATTTTTTATATTTAATAAAAGCTATAAAATTGGAACCTGGAATGTAATAATCAGGGAAAGTTAAAAAAGAGATTAAAAAAAAGACAAATATAAATGTTCTAGGCATAAGTGAGCTGGAATGGACTGAAAAATTTGACTCTGAAGAATACACATTACTAAGGGAATGAAAACCAAAGATCTCCAATGCCCCCTAATCTTGTCCAACCCCAGCAGTTAGTGCATGTAATCAAACAGGGTTCTGGTATGTTTGTAAGTGTAAAAGTTGAACTTTTTCTACATGTGTAGATATTTAGTGCATTTACAGTAAAACCAGTCAGCAACTACAACCCACCATGATTATCATGGCTTGTACCACGTGTACTTGGGATAATAATAAAAACACTGATTAGCCACACCCTCCCTCATTCAAGTTGAATTAATTGCAGTAGGTCTATAGAAGTAGCTTTTAATTATGTATACACTTTTTTTTAAAGTATAGCAAAACAATATAATTTTCATTAATATATATCAATTTTAATATTAATTGGTATATGGTGCATTATTTTGTTGTTATTCCATTTGAGGATATGGTTAGTCATGATAGCATAGAGATAAGAAATGTGCTTTATCATTCTGAAACTTATGTTTTTTTAAAATTTTTCCTATAAGGGTTTCCTGTTTCACCCATGTAGGTGGGTTCATTTCTCTTCTGGATAGACTTGGAGATTGGCTGGCTGAGCTGTGTTTTCAGCTGTGAGTTGGTTTGGTATTGGGTGATATGTCATGTTATTTAAGGAATCTTGTGATTCTCTCTATACCATGGCTTAGAGCAGTGAATAAGATTGTTTCTGGAAAGTTCACAAGTGGTAAGAACGATATGTAAGAACAGCAAGATCCCTACAAACACAACTCACAGAATCTGGAACCTACCAGCAATCCACTTCAACAGCCATACAGATATGCCATCTAAAATTGTGAATAATCAATTGAAATATGTTTGGCAGCTTCCAACTATTGTGTTGATTTTGTTCTAATATTTCCAATAAACTATGCCTTATTCATGATAAAGCACAATTTGGATAATAGATTATAATAAAAGAAAATAAGACCTAATCCAAATAATTTATTAGTGTGTGACGTTTCGGCAACAACATTGTCACCATCATCAGACAAAAGAATAAAATTATTATGCCTTATTCAACATATGGATTGCTCTATATGTCTCAAAATAAGAGTTAGTCCAGAGTGGGGAGTTTCAATGTTGTAGCAGAGGTCTTGGAGTGTATTAGCAATATATACAAGAAATTACACTTATGGACAAAACATAGGGAAGTGGAAAGTTTTTTCATGTTACTGGTCGTCTATTTTTTAAAGGAGACAGAGGCAATTTTGTTTACATTTGGTTATCTCGTGTGTCTTCAATAAAGGTCACTGTTTATCAAATATCTTTCAGCATTATTGTCTGAATCCCGATATAAATACTAAAAGGTACAACTTCCTAAAGTTTTGTCCATGAGTGTACATCATTTTAGCACAATTTTTGCTTTTGTGAATGAATTATCTTTCTAATGTCCTTAGTGAGGTAAAAAATATATTGGGAGGGCTTGGCTCTCACACATCAGTGGTGAATTCTTCCAGCGGTTTCTCTAACTGAATCTACCAGACTACTATGACATTGCATGCCTATATCTGATATTGGGCTATTCTGGTTTATACCTGCCACTGTGTGGATAGGAGAAATTAAGGTAGTTAATAAATATATTGATGATATAAGCTTAGAGAACAATAGATATTTTCTGTCTCAAAATATTTTTCATCTGAGTAAGGACAGTAGGGTGATGGTTTATTTAAAAGGGAAATGCACTAAAATGGTATAATCTCTTGTACACTGCTGCCTTTTGTTGAGAAAAATATATAGTAGAACTACCTCTCTATAAAGAACTACACCTAGTTGCAGAGCCAAAGTGTTCTTTAGGGATAGGTATCCTCTTACTGGAGAGTTGCTAAATAGTAAAAATAGTTATTTTGGGATTGAAAACTGTCCTTTGTAGAGAGGTGTCATGGAGATTGTACTACCTATCAACCATGGTTGGTGGAATTTAAAGAGCCAAAACCCTGAAGCTGCCACAGAGTTGGTTCATAGAGGTTGGAAACCTGGGGCTAGTTAGGGAATTGTCTAGTTATTAGGATGGTTGATGTTTTCAGTGTTGATACTGACATGGGATCAAATAAGAGTAATTTATTGATAGGGCACAATTTGGATTATAGCTTAGAACTACAAGGTTATAAAACCAAATTTAAATAAATAGTTTGTGAGGTTTTGGTAATGGTATTGGTTTTGGTTTGGTATTTGGTCTTATTACCTTGTGTTTATAATTTATAATTAAAATTGTGCCTTACCATTTTTGATCGACTTCAATGGATCTAAGAAGTTAGTGTTACCAAAACATCAGACACTTTATATATTTGGTCTAATTACCTTGTAGAGTAATTTATTAGTGGTTATTTGGGTCAAGCATTGTCACCTTCCTCATGCAGACTACCAAATGATAAAATTATCACAGAATACTTATTCTTAAACCTCTGCTATGATGAATAAATAAAAATGAAGAACAACTAACAAGGCTTTTGCATATTATACCAATACAAAGAAATTGAGTTTATTAATGAAAAACTCTTCCCTGAAAAGAAAAATGAAGTACTCAACTCTGAAAATAAACCAAAAAATAACAATGAATTTAACTGGCAAAGCTATCCCAAAAGAAGTTCTAGATCTGTTTAGAAAAGGTTATAAAAATGCTTTAGGGAGAAATCTGAAACAAAAAGAAAAATTGGAAACTAACAAGGCTATTTATACACTGTGGTACAGTAGAAGCTCCCTGTAAAGGACAACACATTGCAGAGCCAAAGTGTCCTTTAGGGAGAGGTGTCCTCTTACCGGAGAGTTGCTAAATTGTAAAAATAGTAATTTTGCAAAAGAAAACTGTCCTTTGTGGAGAGGTGCCGTTCGCTGGGTGTCGGCTATAGGGAGGTTCTACTGTATATATTTCTGATTTAGTACTCTTCTTGTCTAAGGAGAGTAATATTGCTGTTACCACACATTATATTTGTTTTTTTGTTACCTTGTTTCTTAACCAATTTGAACCTTTTCACACACTTATGACATTCACTTAGCACCATGGTCACATTTTACTCTTTACCTCAGATGTTTTTACCCATTTGATATAAACTTTCATACATGTTTGCAAAGTTTAAAATCCCCCCAAAATGCTTTGTGGTTAGTCCTATTGAAGAGCCTGTTGTTCACCAGTTGTAAGGCTAAATAAAATAGCTGTAGACAGTTCTTTGTGAATTTTGTACCTTGTAATAATAGTGGTTTTAATTACAGTAGAACCTCTTACTAAAGGACATCACCTAGTTGTAGAGCCAAAGTGTCTTTAAGAGAGAGGTGTCCTGTTAATAATGAACTGCTAACTAGTAAAAATGGTAATTTTAGTGATGGAAATTGTCTTTTGCAGAGAGGTGTCCTCTAGCAGGAGTGTCCCCTCATGGAGTATGCTCCACTGTATTGTCAAATGTACAAGAACTTTGTTTTCATGGTTCACAAACATTATTTATGGAATATCATCATCATCAATAATGACTATAATTTATCAATGAATTACTCAGTGTGTGACACCTCTATCATCCATGTATATCTTTTAACTGATTTTGATGTAAATATTATACATTAGAACCTCCATGAGAGGACACCTCTCTACAAGGACAGTTTTCATTTGCAAAAGTGCCATTTTTTCTATTTAGCAACTCTCCAGTAAGAGGACACCTCTCCATAAAGGACACTTTGGCTCTGCAATTAGATGTCTTTTACAGAGAGGTTCTATGTAATTTATTCATGATATTAAGCTTTTCGTGCAGTTTTTTATTCATAATTACAATTTAGGCATGTGTACAATATTCTTTGTCTTTGCATTCACAAAGTATTTAGCTCTGAAGTTGTAGACCTATGGGAATTGGTAGTAAGTGCAAGTTTTCACGCTATACAGTATAACTTCTTTAATTTGACAGCTTTTCAAATCCTAGCTATTTACTATAATTCAACACAGAAAACACAAAGTAATGAGACCAAATCTAAATAAATAGTATGCAATGTTTCGGTAACAACGCTGTTACCGAAACGTCACACACTATTTATTTATTTGGTCTTATTACTTTGTGTTTCTACCAATGTGTACCTAATCAATTCAACACCAACTTTAATTCAACTGAAAATTCTGCTCCTTTGTGGTGTTGAATTGAAGAAGTTGGAGATACTACAAGTATAGACATGTGGTGTAACAGTAACAACCCACCATGGTCTGGTACTACATGTGTAGACATGTGGTGAAATTACAGTACAAGTAGTCACTACCCACCATGGCCTGGTACTACATGTGGTGTACTTACAGTACAAGCAGTCACAACCCACCATGGCTACATGGTACTACATGTGGTGTACTTACAGTACAAGCAGTCACAACCCACCATGGCTACATGGTACTACATGTGGTGTACTTACAGTACAAGCAGTCACAACCCACCATGGCTACATGGTACTACATGTGGTGTACTTACAGTACAAGCAGTCACAACCCACCATGGCTACATGGTACTACATGTGGTGTACTTACAGTACAAGCAGTCACAACCCACCATATATATATATATATATGGCCTGGTACTACATGTGTAAAAGTAGAACCTCAAATGAGAGAAACATTCCTGGGTTCTTATTGGAGGATGTCATTGAACAAGAGTCTCAGGGAAGTGGTGGCTATACATACCCACAACCATCATCTATAATTAATACATACTTACATATTAGATGAGAACATTTATTTACATATGAAAGGGCTAGGGTTCAGTATCCATATTTAGCATTCAGATGAGATCTGCCATCTCCCTTCTGGTCGTCTGGTGGCAGCCACAGCACATAGTCTGGATCTGTCCCGTCATAGGTGGCTCCCACTTCTACTTTCTTCTTATTTGGTCGTTGTCTTTTGGGTTTCTTCTTTGTCTGTTCCTCTGACACTGGGCTTTCCTTCCTTTTCTCCTCTTTCTGACTTGATTGGTCAGTATGTTTGGAGGGTGTTCCTATCTTCTGCTCTGTATTTTTGCCATCTGGTTGGTCAATTATGGTTTGCTTTGTAGTTTTGTCTTCTTGTTTTTCACTTATATTCTGCTCTGATCTTTCTTCTAAAATTTGAGTTGATGGTTTTGACTGGATCTGTTTGGGAGGTTTTATGCTTTCAGAGGATGATGGTAAGTTAGTCATTTCAACTTCCATTTGTTCCTTTTCTGGAATTTCTGTTGGTTTTGAGGGAAGGTCTTCCTCCTCTTCTTCAATAATGTCTTCAGTGTCTTGTTGAGCTGGTACTGGTACCTTGACTTGAGGTCTGATTGGTTTTGAAACTGAAGATCCTCCTTTCCTTTTGCCAATAAAAAATTTGAAATCTTTTGCTGTTTTCTTTACCACTGGTTTTGGTTCTAATGGTGGTAGTTTGGTTGGTTGCACCTTCTCTGCCAGTATCTGGTAATGATCTCTCTGCTGCCTGAGCTCGGCCAGATCCATCTTGAGTTTGGATCTTGTAGCTTTATCCAGGCTTGAGCCTGTTTTCATTGTTTTCAGGAAAGTATCAAGACTATCTGCATTATCATCTGTTGATACATCTGCGCTGGCTTTATCCTCAGCTAATTTTCTTTCAATATCTTCAATTTCTTTATTAAAAGTTTCTAATTTTTCTTTAACAGTATCGTATGTTTCTACTTCAAGCTTATTGGCTGCCAATTTTCTTTTGATTCTCTTCTTTTCGATTGTTCCTGTGCGGTCGAGAAAGGTATCTTCATCGCTAGCATAGAAATCTGTTTCCTCCCAATTCCGCTTCTTCTGACGACCTTCATGATGGGCTTGTCGTAAAAGTCCGTGTTGATCGAGGATTCTGCAAGCTTCCAGCGCACATGCAATATTCACATCCTTCTTTTTACCCTTTAATGCTGCTTCTGCAAAGATTGGTGCACCAGCATCATCTGAAATTGGAAGTTCAATCCTGCAGCTAAAATGTCCTGGACCAATTTCTTCAACCTTATATTCTAATTCACACCCTTCTCTTTCAAACCAGCCTCTCAAAGTCTTCTTTGGATCTTCAAGATTTAGTTCTTCTGCTGCTTTATTTAGGGCAAATGGATTTTCACTGATGATTTCCTCAGCATCGTCTGCCATTCCCCAATCAATCCCAGCATTTTCTTCTTCTTCTTTTTCTTCAGGTTCTTCTGCTTTGGCTTTTAATTCTTCTATTCTTTTTCTTGCAAGTTCTTTTATCTCTGTGACTGTTAATTCAGATTCTGGTTCTTCATCTTCTTCAGGTCCTTGTAATATAAACATGCGTGTGCTACCTCCAAATTTGATTACATATCCAACTTTCAGTCTAACATAAACTTTTGGAGCTATCTTCAACTTGTTAACAAATGTTCCATGGGTGCTACCTAAATCATAAATGTAATATCCTTTTGAATCATCATCACTTACTTTGTATTGAACAATTGCATGATATCTGGATATGGAAGGATGTTCTAATGAAACATCACAGTTTTCAAGTCTTCCAAAAACAATGTATGGAGATTTTGTAAGATCGATTTGGTTAATTATAAGCCCATTTTTTAAAACTTCAAATGAGTATTTTTCTTCTGATACTCCACTCCATTTTGGTTCTTTATATGGAAGTGGTAAAGTTTCTTTTTCTGGTTTCTTGGGTAAGGTTAAATTGCTGGCTTCAATCGACCCTTTTGGCTCCAATTTTACTTTTGCCTTATCCATGTCAGGTGGCAATTTTTCAAGTGTAGGAACTTTGAATTCCTCGGGTTCTTCTTGTTTGATATCATTCTGCAATTCCGGTTGTTCTTCAACTTGGCTTGAATTACTAGTTTCATCCATATTCTCTAAAAATATATAAAAAAATAAACGTTTCAAAATACACGATAAAATGCAAATTATAAGCCTTTAGTTTGTTTACATCATTTAAAGTGCAGTGTACTTTGATTCATTTTTGAATTCGTTCATTGAGTTTATAAAATAAAATAAATATTACTTTAATAAAAATAATTTAAAAAATATTTTTGCCCGGTATTTTTTTCTTACAGTAATAGTAGAAGAATGCACATCTTAAAAAAAAAAATTGCTCTGAATGATAACTCGGGTAATTAGCGATATTTGTATGCTCCAGGAATCTGTTTAATAAACGATCATTTTCTAAAGAATGTGTTTATTTTTATACTAGACGAATGACCCGGGCAACGCCCGGGTTTTACCCGATTAAATGCTTTTATTCAAATACTATTCGTTACAATTATAAATTGGCGCCGTGGATGTCATTCTTGTATCTATTTATATATTTGCCTTATTCTGTCTGTTTGTCTGTTTGTTTGTCTGAAGCTCACGGATGGGATTTTTCATAACCATCGGTGGTTCAGTGGTAAAATGCTCGCCTGCCACGCGGGCGGCCCGGGTTCGATTCCCGGCCGATGCATTTTTTTTTTTTTTACAATTTTTAAAACTCATTTATATATTATTCAAGAATGACATCCACGGCGCCAATTTATAATTGTAACGAATAGTATTTGAATAAAAGCATTTAATCGGGTAAAACCCGGGCGTTGCCCGGGTCATTATATAATAATTGTATAAACGAATGCAAGACAAAATCACCGCGGATGTTTCTTTTTTTTTAAGGCAATTTCTTTTTAAGGCAATTATCGTTATTTATCGTTAATTTTTGTTTCGATTTTATTGAAAAAAAAACGATATGGTGCCTTTAAAAAATGATCTTTATTACTATGCAGTTTTCTATTTAGTCAATATACCTAAGTTCATGTTGCAAATGTAATTATCTCTATCGATTTAGTAGGTGAAATGCAAAAAAAAATCGACATGATGAAATCTTTATGAAAATTCACATTTTTATTTTTATATTTTCAAGACACACACAGTTTGAGGCGGGACGTTTCACAAGAGAGACATCCACGGCGCCAATTTATAATTGTAACGAATAGTATTTTAATTAAAACATTTTAAAAACACACAGTTTGGAACGGGACGTTTCACAAGAGTGACATCCATGGCGCCAATTTATAATTGTAACGAATAGTATTTGAATTAAAACGTTTTTAAAATATATACGCACTCGAGTAAAACCCGGGCGTTGCCCGGGCCATTCGTCTAGTAATATATAAATGAGTTTTAAAAATTGTAAAAAAAAAAAAAAAAAATGCATTGGCCGGGAATCGAACCCGGGGCGCCCGCATGGCAGGCGAGCATTCTACCACTGAACCAAAAGCAAACGGTGACAGAATTAAGAACGCATGACGCTGATAACTGTATATATTAATAGACAAATGGCCCGGGCAACGCCCGGGTTTTACCCGAGTGCGTATATATTTTAAAAATGTTTTAATTAAAATACTATTCGTTACAATTATAAATTGGCGCCTTGGATGTCTCTCTTGTGAAACGTCCCGCCCCAAACTGTGTGTGTCTTGAAAATATAAAAATAAAAATGTGAACGGAAAAATATGTCCAGGGTAGCCTAGTGGTCATGGCATCTGCCCGGTAAGCGGAAGGTCGTGGGTTCGATTCCCATCCCTTGACACTTTTTTTATTTTATCCATTCTCACCAAAATCTATCCGTGAACTTCACACAGTGAACTTCACACACAGAGAATAAGGCAATTATATAAGTAGATAATCCAAATTGTGCCTTATCACACACTATTTTTTTATTTGGCCTTATTACCTTGTGTTTATAATCTATGACGTAATGCCGGCGGCGCGCGCCCGTTGGCTGCCGGCGAGCACGTGACCTCCCTGTGCGCGCGCATCCGTGACAGAACCGGCCCATGACGGTCGTGACTATATATATATGGATAATAATAATAATAATATAATAATAATAATTATTATTATCATTAGATAATGATAATGATCATAATGATGATGCGCGCGCATCCGTGACAGAACCGGCCCATGACGGTCGTGACTATATATAGGGATATACGAATGACCCGGGCAACGCCCGGGTTTTACCCAATTAAATGCTTTTATTCAAATACTATTCGTTACAATTATAAATTGGCGCCGTGGATGTCATTCTTGTATAATATATAATTGAGTTTTAAAATTTGTAAAAAAAAAAAAATGCATCGGCCGGGAATCGAACCCGGGCCGCCCGCGTGGCAGGCGAGCATTCTACCACTGAACCACCGATGGTTATGAAAATTCCCATCCGTGAGCTTCAGACAAACAAACAGACAGAATAAGGCAAATATATAAGTAGATATATAGATAATCAAATTGCACCTTATCATTAGATTAGGTCTTATTACCTTCTAATCTATAATCCAAATTGTGCCTTATCATTAGATTTGGTCTTATTACCTTCTGTTTCAAATCTATATTCCAAATTGTGCCTTATCATTAGATTTGGTCTTATTACCTTCTGTTTATAATCTATAATCCAAATTGTACCTTATCATTAGATTTGGTCTTATTACCTTCTGCATCTAATCTATATTCCAAATTTTGCCTTATCATTAGATTTGGTCTTATTACCTTGTGTTTATAATCTAATATTCCAAATTGTACCTTATCAGTAGATTTGGTCTTATTACCTTCTAATCTATAATCCAAATTATTTGGATAATGATAATGATCATAATGATGATGCGCGCGCATCCGTGACAGAACCGGCCCATGACGGTCGTGACTATATATATGTTATAGATTAGAAATTTTTTGTGTGTTTGATTGTTGAAAAGAGGCGCAGTCGTGGAAAAGTGAAGATAATTATTTACCTTTCAAGCAGATTTTTATTTTGAATCTCTTGAAGTAAAAATATACATAAAATTATTTATATCACAGTAATATAAAATTTAGAAAATGAATTCTATATTCGTGATTTTCATTAGAAAAGGTAGGGTTCACTTTACATATTTACAACAACAATAATTAAAGTGCTATTATTTTGAATATATGGTCAAAAATGTATAACAGTCAATGAATGAAAAAATAAAATATATGTTTTTAAAAAAAATAAAATATTTGTATTTTAGATTATATAATATATATATAGACGAATGACCCGGGCAACGCCCGTGTTTTACCCGATTGAATGTTTTTATTCCAATACTATTTGTTACAATTATAAATTGGAGCCGTGGATGTCACTCTTGTGAAACGTCCCGCTCCAAACTTTACATGTACATTAGGTCAGCTGGTATTACCCCTCATTTTCACCGCTAGAGGCGCGAGCGAATTGACTTTTGTAAATATACATAATTATAAAGATAGAAGCTTCTATAGAAGATAATGATCATAATGATGATGCGCGCGCATCCGTGACAGCGATGAGGAATTGAGGAAAGACGGTCGTAACTATATATTAATGTTGACGAATGACCCGGGCAACGCCCGGGTTTTACCCGATTAAATGTTTTTATTCAAATACTATTCGTTACAATTATAAATTGGCGCCGTGGATGTCACACTTGTGAAACGTCCCGCTGCAAACTTTGTGTCTGAGAAGCGATATTTTTATAGAAAGATGATCTGGCTTTTGTTTTCTGCTCGAATGAATGTTTTTCTGTTAGAATTTTGTTCCTGCGTACAAAATAATGAACTGGTTTCACCCGTGGTCTCTGCTTTTTGGAATTTTTCCCGATATAATTTTGTATCTGATAATCAAACATGATACAGCAATATCGTCATCATAATTTTCTGACTAAAAATATATAGTTTTAATAATTGATTTATATATATTTTTAAATAGCCTATCGTCTTCCCCGTATTTTTTTACCTATGTATGGAAATTTTGGTTTGAATTAGTGAACTACTGCGAATTTGTATACCGGACATACAAACAAACATACAAACAGACAAACATACAAACATTCATTTTTATATATATAGAGATTTACTCTTCATTGTTGGCTTTTTATCTTACATTCACTCTGTTGGCTTTTTATATTACATTTACTCTTCATTGTTGGCTTTTTATCTTACATTCACTCTTCATTGTTGGCTTTTTATATTATATTTACTCTTCATTGTTGGCTTTTTATCTTACATTCATTCTTCATTGTTGGCTTTTATATTATATTTACTATTCAATATAAAATATTCTGTTATTTTAAAATATATATTTATTTTTAAAATAAAGTTTTTAATTTTAAAATGTTTTTTCTTTTTTTTAAATATAATTTTCATTATGATAATGATCATAATGATGATGCGCGCGCATCCGTGACAGAACCGGCCGGCCGGCCAGCCGGCCCATGACGGTCGTGATGACGTAATGCCGGCGGCGCGCGCCCGTTGGCTGCCAGCGAGCACGTGACCTCCCTGTGCGCGCGCATCCGTGACAGAACCGGCCGGCCCATGACGGTCGTGACTATATATATAATGGATGGATAATAATAATATAATAATAATAATAATAATAATAATAATAATAATTATTATTATTATTATTATCATTAGATAATGATAATGATCATATTGATGATGCGCGCGCATCCGTGACAGAACCGGCCGGCCGGCCGGCCCATGACGGTCGTGACTATATAAGTTGATAATGGATGGATAATAATAATAATAATATAATAATAACAATAATAATAATAATTATTATTATTATTATCATTAGATAATGATAATGATCATAATGATGATGCGCGCGCATCCGTGACAGAACCGGCCGGCCGGCCCATGACGGTCGTGACTATATATGTTGATAATAATAATAATATAATAATAATAATAATAATAATAATAATAATAATTATTATTATTATTATTATCATTTGATAATGATAATGATCATAATGATGATGCGCGCGCACCCGTGACAGAACCGGCCGGCCGGCCCATGACGGTCGTGACTATATTTTTATATATTCAACCTTATAAGCGTCAGCGCTGGAAGTGCGGCGTTACCTTTGCTCTGCCCAAGAATTTATTCTGCAAGGATTTACTAAAAAACTAACCTTCAACATTAAAAATACATTATAATTTGATTACACTGAAGTATTGTCCTTCAAAATGTATTAACTAAGCACTGTATTTATATTAGCTATATATATATAACTTTAGCATATGACATTTACAAGAAACCTTTTTTACAAAAATAAAATAGATAATTTATATTCAATTAGAAGGTATAAAGGTGAGCAACACAAAATAGGTCACTCAGATAAAATATTTGGTTCAAAGGTTCCTCTTATTTTTACAAAGGTGTGATTCCAGGATCCAGGTGCACACAGTAGTTAATTTTTTTAGACACACTAGACTTGAATCAATATTCAGATGCAGGGAGGGCAAATAATAATATATAAGAAAATAATCAATATAGTCTTTTTCAAAGTTGAATGATTGTTTTGTCATTAATTTCTTTCAGAAAAATAAAATGCTTGAGGATACTAGAAGAGGGATAGGCTTTCACGCCTATACCTGAAATATCTTTATCACGAAATTCATTCTCAGATGGAGTGAAATCTTTAGAATAATCAGAAGCCTGATAAAGTGCTTGGTTTGGTTCAGGATGTTCTTGGTGATTTTGGTTAGATCTCGAAATGTTATATCGAATTGGATTATATTATGATAATGTCTGGTTTTGTATCGCTTTTTGTTGCGTAATGTAGATTCTTCAAATGTGACCATTTTCTTTTTAATTTCATATTTTCCGAAGTTGGTTTAGGAGATCGTCCTTCATCCAGTTCAATGATATAATGAAGCTCTTTTTTCAGATTTTGTTTAATGATCCTATTTTTCCAAAGAATTTTTTTTGAATAAAAATTTAATTTGAACTCTTTCCCCAACCTAAGGGGCGAATACATGGCAAGTGTCTACTGCGTAGTCGCGCGGGCACGACCCATTAGCCACAGGCTGCGAATGAAGGGTGACTGCCTGGCGATGGCTCGTTACAGAAGCCCCATCAGGTGGGGGGCCTGGGAGGAAACGATTTGTTGACAGAGGCTGACAGATATCGTGCATACCAGGACGGTCAGGGACTCGACGCCCAGGAGATTCCCAGGTTTGTCTGGTGCTTCCAGGAACCTCACCAGAGCCTCTTGCAGAAGTTGACATCCACCACGGAGGTCATGTGAAACTCTTCGAAGATCTGGGACACGAGCTCAAACTGAGTGTCGTCCCTGATGTCTTCCGCATTGGCGACCAAGTATCCTGTTAAAAGATATATATAATAGAGTTTTAAAAACTGGCCTATTTCGTCAACATGGTGTAAAGCAATTATTCATCCCATTTTTAAAAATGGCGACTGTGATAACCCCGCTAATTATCGAGGTATAGCGCTCTTAAGCAATCTCACTGAGCTTTTTACATCTATCCTAAAAACAAGGCTAAGTAACTGGATCGAAAATAGAAGCATTGTCCAAGAGAACCAAGCCAGGACCATATATTTACCCTGTTTTATATTCATCTTTATTTCTATTAAATTAGAGAATAAGACACAAAAGATAATTCAACTTTATTATTCCAAATACAAAAGGTAACAATAAATCGTTTGATGCGTGCGCGTCTCGTGAAGTCACTCAAGCGCGATGAGCAAACAATTTATCGCTTTTTCTCTTTTCCTTTCTTCTTTTATATCACAGGGTATATTACACCCTTATTTCACTAATCCAGCTAACACTCAGACACAAAAGAATAAAATTTTATGCTTTTTTTTATCGATTTGAAAAAGGCCTTTGACAAGCTCTTCTGTGGAAAAAGTTGGTAGATATGGGCTTAAATTTCCGCTTTTTTAAATTAATAAAAAATATTATGAGGACATGACTGCAGCGGTATGATGGAAAAAATCATTTACAGAATTATTTAAAATAAGATCGGGAGTTCTCTAAGGAGAACCTTTGTCGTTATACTCTTCACAAATGATTTAATTGGAGCTTTTAATGATTCAGATATACCTGGTATTTACTTGCCAAACTTTGGAAATGTTTACCTTCTCATGTATGACATTGTACTGATAGGCGACTCAAAGATTAAACTCCAAATGAAAAAGATCAATTTTCTAAGAAAATATTTCAATAAGAATTATTCTACATTGAATGAAAATAAATCAAAGATAATGGTGTTCTGGAATGGAAGTCGATTGTCACAATTGGAAAAATGGTTTTGGGGTCAACGACCTTTGGCAGTTACGTCGAAATATGTGTATCTTGGCTTTCCACTAACCACTACAATTTCGCTCAACCAGGTGGCTCCATACTATAAAGGTAAAGCGCTTGCAGCTATTGGTGCCGTATGGTCAATTCTAAGCAAATCTAAGATGAATTCATTTCACCCATCAATGAAACTCTTGGACACAATTGTAATATTGACCTTGCTTTATGCTGCCCATTATGGGCAAAAGATCAGACTACAACGCTAGATAAAATCCAAGACACGTTTATACGCCGGTACCTGAATCTGCCAAAATACACCCCTGGCTACATTCTTAGAGCTGAAACCGGAAGAGTCTCACTGGGTGTAACAGTGTTGAAATTATCTTTAAAGTACTGGCTTAAAACCCTAAAGTTGGATAAAGCTAGAATACCAGCAATATGTTTATCACAACTCTGGGATACATCCAGATCATTGGAACAAGACATAGGATTCACTGGAACTTTAACCAATATATTAAACATCACTGGATTTTCATGGCTCAAATTTTGTAACGATTACAGGGTTTTACAGAGAGAAATTCCCTTGATTATCGGGAGAGCAATTGATCAATCTATACAAGATGACCACACGAGAAAGGTAAATTCAAAATTTGACCCGCATAAAAAAAAAATAAATTCAGCTCCCATAGCAGAATTTTATTTAACTAGTGACTTCCCACTTCCGGTCAAACGATGCATTGCGCAATTAAGAATCTTGTTAATAGATTTATACAAATTTTGTGAGAAGGCTAGAAGGATGTAAAACATGTGTAAATATTTTTCCTCTTTTTGGGCTCATGTTAATACTGAATTGTACATAGTACTTGATTATGTTCAATTAACACAATTGCCATACTGGGAGAATCCTGTATGGGGCTTGATCCCTAATAAAGGTTTTGTGTGTTGTATGTGTGTGCATTGGCGACCACGCATCTGCGGCCCAAGATCCTCTAGAGGCGGCCTAGCAGAGGCCCAACTCCAATGCTGAAGAGGGCGGCTCTGAGGTGGCAGCTCTGCCTCATTCCGTTGAGAAGCGGGAAGGCCTTGGTGTAAACACCTCTGACCTGGATGGAGGGTCTGATTCACCGTAGAGGACAGCAACCCACCCGGGAAGGCAGATGGTAGGCCCAGTTTCTCCACCAACATGGCGAACAGGCAGCTCTTGTTCAACGCTATTGAACGCCGACTTCAGATTCAGAGAGATGACAGCCAGAGGCGTGCCATGTTTTGATGCCTAAGCGACTTTGTTGGACATTCGTGCAATGTTCCAGGAGGATGACCGTCTTGGAATGGCTTAGGTCTGACACTCATGCTCGAGGTCTGGCAGAGGACGATGCAGACAGCCCATGAGCACGCTGCTGAGGATCCTGTAATCGGTCGTTGGGTGGCTGATTGTACGAAAAGCCTGTAGATCTGGGCCACCATACTATTTCGGCAGCAGGATAACCTTCCTGCGCCTTGAAGATTAGGCGAGGCCCCGCGGAGTCGAGAAGCCTCGAAGACTTGCCAAATAATTTCAGAGGAAAAATCCTCAAAGGCTTTGACAAACTCGTAGGGTAATCCGTCCCATCCTTAGGCATGTCCCCTTTGCAGGCGGTCTATAGCTGTCGCTGCCTTTATCTCGGGAGATTCAACGAGAAAGAACTGGTTCCACTCGTCGAGCCTTCAAGGAGGTCCCATATCAGCGAGGAAGTCGGCGATGGATTCAGCTGAGCTTGGAGCCTGGGTGAAGCGACTGCTCTGGGCGTTCCCGAAGGAAGCGTCATAGCTGTCCCCCGGAGCCGACGTTGCCGTCGTCGTTGGTGAAGGTGGAAAGGGAGTGAGGTCTTGCTCAGAGGGAACTTCGAGGTTCGACAGGGAAGGATATTCGAAGCGGGCAGTGTCGTCCTTCAGTCCCCGCCTCAGGAAAGTGGTTTGCTCTCTCGATGTACCCCTCACTGGACTCGGCGATGGCAGGCCCGAATGACCATATCTCCGCGATCAGATTTGCCTTTATTATAGTTCAATGGTTCCACATAATCGGGAGTGGAAAATATGCTAGGCGCTCACACTTGAATCAGAACGGCACGGTGGTTCGAGTAAGCATAGTCATAGATTCGGTCGTGAGTGACGGGGTCGTAGATACCTGATGGAAGTAGGATTATGTCCAGACGACGAGCGTCGACCCAGCTTCCGATAGTCGCGACTCTGGTGTTCTCCAGCGCAGCAACGAAGAAGGTGGCAGCGTTGAATAGGTCGGCTTGGTACAGTAGCTCCGCGAGGGCTTCTATCTAACCCGATGCTAGGTTCTTAGGCGACTCCTCGGAGATGTTCAGGTCACCAATGATCCACACGCCATAGCTATGATGGTCTAGAGCTGGCGGCACCGCTCTTCATGAGCATGAGAGACGTGAGCGTTAACACACGTCATGGAGCCTCCCCGGACGGTGAGATTGATGACAGCAACCTTGCCAGGCCATAGGATCTTCTTTCGTTGCGAGGCCTGATCCCGTGGTGGTCGTTGCGAGTGCAACGACAGCGCTGTAGCCGTGGCAGAGGTCTCGTACGTTGTCCAGGGACATGACGTTGGTCTCCTGCAGGAATAAAATGTCGATCCCATGCTCCTTTAGAAAACAGCAGAGCTGAATTCTTCTCTGAATAGTGGCAATGCCGCGCAGGCTCAAAGTCGCAACACGGTAACACATTCAGGCTGCCGAGTAGGGTTTCGGGCCCGTGATAGATCCTGATAGATGTACAGGGTGTTGTTGGTGTTCCCTGTAATAGTCATAAGTGCTGTGGCCAAGGTAATCGATGGCCTGTCTCTGCTGGACCTTCGATTAGGCAAAAAGCTTGTCCATCACGCCATTGTTAGTGAAGGGTTGGAGGAGTTGTTCTTTCTCCAGCCCCAACTGCTGAATGCTGGAATGTTGTTTCTGCGCCGAAGTATGCTTATCTAGGGATGAAGGAAGCTCTTGAGATTGAGCTGACTGGCTGGAATTGACATTCGCTGAATCATTTGCCTCGCTGGAAAGAGGGTCTGCGACGGAAGGATGTCAGTTGCTGTGAAGGCCTGAGAGGAAGAGGCTTTCTCAAGGCATTTAGGCGCGCAACTGGCGGTCGCTCAGGGAAAAGTAGCTTGTCTTCTGTCATGACTGTATTTTGAAGGGCAGTTGGCCCGCTTGGGTCCTTGCCTATGGCAGAGTGAACAGCGGATCCAGTAACTCACGTATACTGAAGTGATTACTCCCTTAGCCTTGATATCCAGCCGGGCAGGAATCTGTGAGAACATAACTCTATGGTACAAAGTAATAAAGGCTTCCCGACTAGCGTTAGCCCGGCAGGAATTGTCCAGCTCCTTAATTTTCTGGATGATGGAAGTAACTCAGCCGTAGGGCTTGAGCGCCGCGATCAGGTCAGCGTCTGCTACAAAGAACAGCACGTTGGCCAAAGCGATGCGCTCAGCCTTCTTCCACAGAGGAAAGGCTCGCAGACTGGCGTCTCATATGTCCAGGCCATCCTCGATGATCCTCCCAGCAAGCTGCACGCTGGAGAGGCCGACTAGAATATGCTCCTCCATCTTGCTCATCTGGTAGACGCAGCCATTTTCCAGCTTCACTTCCAGCGCCATGAAGTACTGCGCCTGGCTGAATTCTGGGGAGAATTTCAGGTAGACACATTGGTCTACCTGACCGGCCGCCGACTTAGCTCTGAAGTCCACCTGTTTTTGCAGAGTTTTGGTGCAACTCTGTACTCGGGGCTTGTTCGCAGAGGGGGCAACAGTTGGTTTGGTGGCTGCAGGTTTGACGCGGCCTCTTCTGCTCTGCCGATCTGCCACGTCTTCGGAGAGCTTTTTTCACCATGGCTAACGATAATGAGGCCATTGTTTACTTTCTCCATCGGGAGTTGTTTACCTTGGTTGACGAGGTCAACTCCAACTCGTCGAAGGCTTGCCTGTTCCAGGCTGGGGTTCTTTTGTTACCACAGTAACTGCTGGGGTTTGAGGGTCGCTGATGGCATCAGAAGGTAGCGATGGTGAGTGGCTCTATCAGCCAATACCATTGAGCTTTGAGGAGGTGGGGAATCCCCATGAAATAAGGTAAAATACTTTTTTCTATTTTTAGGATTAAAAAAGAACGTTAAAGACAACGCCAAGAATGGCGGGGTGAGCGGGAGCCCGCGGTGTAGAGATTCGATGTTAAGTGATACCATTCTTGAATTTCATATTATTGTTTATTTATTTATTTTTCTATTGAGTTTAAAACTAATTGTGTATGAGGCAGCTGTTTCTGTATTGGGGACAGAACACCACTCCGCCCCATAGTATTAACTCTTATTCATACACTCTCTGGTTAAATTGTTATCTTTCATTCTCTGTCTGTTGTGCCCAGACATTGATCTTTATAAAATTATATAAATTTAAGGACAAAAATACTGTAGAAAGAATTCACAAAAGGTCATTAATAGAGAAGTATATATTTAGAAAAACATTGTTGCCAGGTAAAAGTACACTCATGGACAAAACTTAAGAAAGTTAAAGGTCTTTGATGTCGCCAGTTGTCTATTTTTTGAAGGAGACAGAGGCAATTTTGTTTACACTCTTGGCTATCTAGTGTGTCTTTAATAAATGTCACTGTGTATCAAATATCTTTCAGAGTTATTATCTGAATCCCGATATACATGCTAAAAGGTACAACTTCTTTAAGTTTTGTCTATGAGTGTATGTGAATGTTATGTACATATATAAAAAACAAATCATGACGTTTGTATATGTCAGTACTAAAAAACTCCAAAGGTGTCCCTTATTTTGCCGTTACATATAATAAGACCTATATAATAATACATTTTGAAAATAGAGCAACCCATAAATAAATCTTTAATTAAAAAGGCATATATCGTATCAAAATATCATTTATTTTACCAATATTTAAGTTTGATAAAGGTTGGCGTTCAGCCAACTGAAATATTGATAAAATAAATAATATATTAATCCAATATATTCCTTTTTAATTAAATAATAATGCATATGTCGTTATCTAACGTATGTCGTTACATGTAGCAGTCCAGTTTAGAGGATTCCATTACACATAGCAGGCCAGCCAGTAAGCTCGACAAAGCAGGTTGGTTACAGGCAGCCCAGCAATACCTGCCAGACGTTGTGATAAACGGCAGCTGCCTGTAGCTGGCAGGCCATAACTGCCTAGTAATTACTACATGAAATGTCGAGATACTAATTTTATAAAACCTCTGGATTGAAAGGCGGTGAAAAGCTGATGGGGAAAAAAAGATGCCTACAATCATTTTGCCTATCTAGGGGTACATTAGTACCTCTATTTTTGTAGACGTGGAGTTATCCTTTTAGTTTTGAGTCTTTTTTCCATTTCAGCGTGAATTTATCGAATTGAAAATTCCGAAAAATAAAACAGATACGAGTGGATACCACTTAAAATTTTTATTTTTAGAAGTTTCTATGAATATATTTCTTTTACTTATGTTCAATATTAATTGAAAAATAGTGTACATTTACAGTTTCAGCAAACATTTTAGGGAATTTATTATAAATAATATTTTTTATAAAGGCATATATTTTTTAAGAACTGTGATTTTTTTGTCACACAATTCAATACAGTACTTCATAAAACAAATTTGTACATTTTAGATTTGATATTATATCGTTAAAAAAGAGGTTTGGAAAATATCTAATAGATATTAGAGCCTATAAATGTGAAATAATCAGAAGGAAATGAATGTTTTTGCAGGACATGTACTGCTAGGATCACGAGAGAAATTGTCTATTGGCCATACCGGAGGGATACAGCTTAAATAATGATGTGAGAAGTAGACCAAGGAAGGATTAATCCTATAATATAATAGTCAGGAATTTGAAGATATGAAGAGAATTATTCAGAAAAGCGTTCATAATGGCCAACCTCCATATCGCAGTTAGTTGTATATGATAATCAAAGTAGGTCATAATCATGGATATTTTTGTTTCATTGAATCACCGACTTCGCTAAATGTACTGTATACAATAGAGGAATTAAATTTTATATCATTTGGAGAGAGAGTGCGTTATTTATCAAATATTCAAAAGTGTTTCTTCAATTTTCATGCAGAAAATAAGAGTGAAAGAAATAATACAACTACATTCTATACAAATTTAGTCACTGCTTTTAAATTCGGTTAAAAAACTTGCCCCAACTTTGTATATTAGAGGAGGTGTTACTTATGTTGAGTTGGTTGCTCCGAGTGTAGCAAGTCGATGTATCGAGGCGGCAGAGAACCAATGAGATTCACCCAGGTGTGCGTGTGTCATTTGTTGTGTTTACCCAGGTAACTGTCACGACATAGCTGGCCGGACAATGAGGACCTCTGGACACCTTCTCCTGTGGTCCTTGTGTCTTCAGTCACTCCGAGGTAACCATTGATATCTACTGTCCTTCCTGGCTGACAGCTACGAGTGATAGATTCTTCTTGTCTACCGCGGCAATGACATGGTATGACAATGACATTTACAGTACATATAGCCCACAACAACCCCCAACATATCATGATTATTCTTACCTGGTAAGACATGCATACGTAAAAATGTAATGTATTACTTAGGTTCGCAATCCTCTACTAACAGCTATTATCACGACCTGGTACAAACCTTGTACTACCTATGTAGATATGTGGTGTATAAGTTGTCGCAACCTTCGACCTATCAAATGGCCTGGTACTATATGTGTGTAGATATGTGGTGTACTTCAGTACAATAAGTGTCACAATCCTTTACCCACTATGGCGTGGTACTACACGTAATAGACATGTGGAGTACTTACAGTACAAGAAGTATTACAACCTTTCACCCACTACACATGTAGACATGTGTAGTACTTACAATGCAATAAGTGTCACAACCCTTTACCCACTATGGCGTGGTACTACACGTAATAGACATGTGGAGTACTTACAGTACAAGAAGTATTACAACCTTTCACCCACTACACATGTAGACATGTGTAGTACTTACAATGCAATAAGTGTCACAACCCTTTACCCACTATGGCGTGGTACTACACGTAATAGACATGTGGAGTACTTACAGTACAAGAAGTATTACAACCTTTCACCCACTACACATGTAGACATGTGTAGTACTTACAATGCAATAAGTGTCACAATTCTTTACCCACTATGGCGTGGTACTACACGTAATAGACATGTGGAGTACTTACAGTACAAGAAGTATTACAACCTTTCACCCACTACACATGTAGACATGTGTAGTACTTACAATGCAATAAGTGTCACAACCCTTTACCCACTATAACCTGACACTACATGTCTAGACCTGTGTAGTATTTACAGTGCAAGAAATATCAGAATTTTTTCCCACTATGGTCTGACACTACATGTAGACATGTTGACATGTAGACAAGAAGTTACACAGATATAATAAGACACGCTGAAGCTATTTTTATTTTATATAAAAACAGTTGCATCGTCTTATGATTTTTTTGTAATTTGTCGAAACACGCAATCCTGTGATAACGAGTACAAGAAGTGTAACAACCCTTTAAAACTACTATTGCCTAGTGTTACATAGGTTGGTATTAAAATAAAAAAAGACATATTCTGACCACGAGCATTACGACAAAAAGCCCATGTGCTCGTGGTCAGGATATGTATTTTTTGATATTAATACCAACACCTGACCTTTAAAAAATTATTTTATTATTTTTTTCACATGCTCAGTGTATTTATGCAAGTTTGGCCATAAATGCCCATTTCTTGATTTCTCAGGAAGCCTCTGGGACCAAAACATTTTTGGTCGCAGTGGTACACCCTGCACACGCTGACAAGGACCAACAACCTTGGCTTTTCTTGATTTATAAAGAAAATGAGTTGGCCAAATATCAGGGAACAAGTTAAATCAACGTTTAGTTTATTTCTGTTCCACTAGATGGCGCTCTGACATTTAAAAAGCTCATGTGCTCGTGGTCAGGATATGCCTTTTTTATTTTAATACCAACACTTGACCTTTATTATTAATATTATTTTTTTCAAATAGTATTTTTCACATATGTAGATATGTAGAGTACCTAGACCAAGCATGTCAAACTCAAATCCTAACACGGGCCAAATAAAAAAGTAATAAGATTATGTGGGCCGCAAAAAAAAGAAAACAAGTAATTAAATTTTTATAGTAACATTTATGTAGGTTTATTTTAAAAAATACTAATAAGAAAAAAGAAAGTAAAGTTAATATTTTCTCCCTGATATTTGGCATCTCTTTTCTGCTACCATCTTTCCTACTTCGGGGGAAATCTTGTTCGCAGCGATTAATTATAAAACTGACCCAAGGTGAACGTCAATAATTCTCGATCTGATTGGAGCCTTATTTCCTTTCATAAGTGAAAATAACTGCTCGCACCGATAAGTACTTCCAAACATGGACATAATTTCATATGCTAAATTTCGAGTGTTTTCAAATCTGGCTGGCAAATATTTGTAAAATTCAGAAGCGCCAACTTCAATGAATTTTGCCTTTAAATCTGAATCGCACTGGATATCTATTACCTCCATTTGCATATGATTAGGTACTGATTCTATATTTATCGAGAAAATCGAAGAAAACAAAGTAAACTTGCCTTCCAAAGATTTGAAATCAGTAAACCTTGTTTCAAATTCATTTCTAAGACTTAAAATTTTTTCCGCATATTTTTGATACGATGCAGTTTCACCTAAACTTGATTTGTACATGTTGCATGTCGGAAAGTGCATTAAATATTCGTTTTTCAACTGGTTTTCCCAAAGAACTAGTTTACATTTGAATGCATTAACTTGGTCACACATGTTGGTAATGATCTGATCCTTTCCTTGCAGTTTCAAATTTAAATCCGACAAGTGTTTTGTTATGTCAACCATGAAGGAAAAATCTTGCAACCATACTTGATCAGAAAACAAAGTGATGTCTTGATTCTTGGTTATTAAAAACTGACATACAGTATTTCTTCTTTCAAGTCCCAAAATTGTTTGAGAACCTTGGAGCATGATAGCCAACGTACCTCGGTATAGTATGATAAACCTGAATATTCGCTTTCTAATTCAGTTAAGAACAGAGAGAACTGTCACTGATTTAAACCTCGAGATCTTATGAAATTGATGAATTTTTTGATAGGTGTCAACACATTTTCCATTTTTATTACCTTCGTACATAATACTTCCTGATGTATAATGCAATGCGTATGATGAATATTGGAACCATCAGAAATTTCACTTAGTTTTTTTCGCAGTAATGCTACGAAACCGTTGGTTTTTCCAGTCATCGAAGGAGCTCCATCTGTTGCTACAGAAGTCAATTTTGATTGAGGTAAATTGTATTTTTGCAGAAGATCATAAACGCAATTAAATATATCTTCTTCTGTAGTAGTGCCATGCATCGGTACTAGTTCCAATAATTACTCAAAAATGTTGAAATCCGTGTCGCAAGCTCGAAAAAAAAAAAAAAACATCTAACTGAGCTACGCCCCCAATGTCCGTACTCTCACCACAGGCAATGGGATATGCTTTGAAACAAGATGATTTTTCTTTTATCTGATCATTTAAATTTCTGGCCATATCAGTAACTCTTTCCACAACGGTATTTCGAGACAAAGATATTGCTTGAAACGTCTTCGCACTTCCAGGATAAACAATTTTGCAGCTTTAATTAAACATTCCTTGATGAAACCACCTTCAGTAAAAGGTTTTGAGTGTTTAGCTATCATCTCCGATAAAACGTAGCTTGCATGCACCGCCGCTTCACTCTCTTGTGATACTTTAGTAAACATAAACTGTTGTTTTTTCATTCCCAACTTGAACTCTTTTAACTTTTCTTGTCTCATTAAACCTTCGTAGGTATCATATTTTGATTTATGTTGTTCATAATGACGTTTAATGTTATATAATTTTGGTACACTAATAGCATTATTACATATCAAGCAGATGATTTTATCTTTTACTTCAGAGCTAAAATACTCTAATTCCCACTTTTTTGAAAATTCCTATGTTCGTCAGGAATTTTTCGTTTAGTTTTACTGCCACTTGGTTTTGATGAAGACATATTGAATACAAAGGTCTGAAAAAAAATTAGTAATCGCTAACACAAAATAATAAAACGTTTTAATTAATATTTAATTTTTTTTTTTAATTAATATTTTTTAACTTACCAGACACAGAATAACTGCACAAATTATTGAACGCAACTTAAAATTTTTTTTTTTTCAAGTACTCCGAAAGAATATTTTCTTTAAACTTTAAGGCACACAATACTTATGGCGATGTACATACGTTATGTATGTAGGTATAATATTATCAAAACTTACGACTTATGTATGGCGACCAGTGGTTCGTTATTAATAAATAAATTATGTATAATTACAATTTTTAAAAATTAGGCTACAAATTTTTATTATTTTTTTTCAAATTTAATTTTTTTTTAAATTAAAATATATTGTCTGGTGGGCCGCAAATTTATTCGTTGTGGGCCGCATGAGGCCCGCGGGCCGCGAGTTTGACATGCTTGACCTAGAGTGTAAAAAGTGTTACGACCTTTCACCCGTCATGGTCTGGTATTAAATCTACCATGGTTTATTGAACATTTAACTCCTATGGAATATCTAGACTTTATCAAAGCAAACATTGACCTTGTTATCAATGAATTGATAAATGTTTGTGTAGTTTAGATATGCACATAACTTTAAACCCTTTATTTCTGTTTTCAGGTCTGGAACCGATACAGGTAAATTTCACAATTAAAACTTCTAATTACAAACACAGAGAATCCACACTGATGGATAAAACTTAAGAAAGTAGAAAGTCTTTTATGTCGCCGGTCAGTTTTTTTGGAGGAGACAGAGGAAATTTTGTTTACACTTTGTTATCTCTTTTGTCTCCAATAAAGGTCACTGTAATATATTTCAGAGTCATTGTCTGAATTCCGATATACATGCTGAAAGGTACAACTTCCTTAGTTTTGTCCATGTGTGTGTCTCCAATAAAGGTCACTGTAATATATTTCAGAGTCATTGTCTGAATCCCAATATACATGCTGGAAGGTACAACTTCCTTAGTTTTGTCCATGAGTGTATGTTGAGTGAGTAGGTCCTAAAGTCAATGTGCGATCAAAATTACTATATCTCACCTAAATATACAGCCCACGTAATCAATGATGGATTCCAGAGAGGTTTAAAGACATTGCATATTAGAGATTGATGGATTTATATCCCCATATCCCCATCAGTTATGAAAATTCGAAACTATTATAGACGCCTATGATTCTTTTGAAAATTAAACAATTTCTACTGTCCTTACTGTTATGAAAAAATTAATAAGAGGGCCTGGCTCATCAGTGGTGAACCCTCCCAGCGGTTTCTTCAGTTTAATCTACCATACCGCTGTTATATTGCATTTTACGATGTTCCTTTTATAGTGATACTGATGCTAGACTCTTGGAATGGGTATCAGTATTACTATAAAAGGAAAACCGAAAAATGCAATATAACAGCGGTATGGTAGATTAAACTGGAGAAACCGCTGGGAGGGTTCACCACTGATGAACCAGGCCCTCCCATTAATTTTACCATAGCAATAAGGGCAGTAGAAACTGTTTAATTTTTAAAATAATCATACGCGTCTATAATAGTTTTGAATTTTCATAATGGGTTTATTTAGGAACGGAAACTACTAAGCGAGGGATTTCTTTTTTTAACCAAATAAAACAACTTCCTATTGTCCTTACTGCGCGATGGAAATATATTGGGAGGGCCTGGCTCATCAGTGGAGAACCTTTCCGTGCGTTATACTTTCATACAGTTTCCATTTGTTAGAAGAAAACAATAGTTCCTCTCATCCTTCACCTTTCCCTTTATTGGTACTTTCTACTACTTTCTTAAATGTTATAAGTCTTGCTACTTTAGTGAAATATATTTGTAATTTTTTGTCATCGAATTTGAAATTTATACAAGGTGATACAAAATAATACGGAGTTAATGTTTAATTTATCTTAACACGAAAGTATTGAACCGTAATATATATATATAAGGTTATCAGAAAAGTTTGTGTTTTTCTTATTACTTGGCGAATAATTATAATACGGCGAATACATAATAATACATAATACAATTACTTTATACATAATACAAAGACATGATACATAACGGCGAATAATATTGGTATTTCAATTTTTGCAAGTGTTTACGAAATTTTGGGACAACCTTGTAATTTAATTTATGTTTTGTCGGATTCTCCATGTTTTTATGTATCATTATATAAATATTTCTCTATTTTTGTTAGTTAAGTCTAAAGAAGAAATATTTATAATGTGAAAATGATTACTTCTTCACATATAAAAAAGTGAAATTTTTATCGCCAATTTTCACAAAATTTTAGACCATTTTATTAAAATAAATTCACAAAGAAGCAAATTAAACCTAAATAAAACATTTATAAGGCATTAATACTCCATTTGTATATATAAAAAGAAAGTATTTAGTTATATTTTTTATTTTCCAAATTAAAAAATATCCATTGTCCTTAATGCGAAAGAAAGGAGGGCCTGGCTCATCAATAGTGAACCCTCCAATTGGCATCGTCATTTTCATCTACCTGTCGGACCTTATGTTTAATGACTTTATTAAATTAAAATAAATGTTAAATTTTGACTACAATCAGACGTTTAAGAGAGATATACTTGCTTCCTGATCCTCCTCTACATCCCGGCTCTCCTGGCCTCACCTGGCGATGATCCCCTGGCCACCCATCCCCAGGCCCCTCCAGAAGTGCTTTGTATATATTCTGCTTTATGCGTCCATTGAGGCTCAAAAATCATTCATTCTGCTTAGCAGCCCCGTAAATAAAGATATTTCTAGAGATATACCTGGCATCAGGCGGCGTTATATCCATTGTATAGGTTCTCCTGTAGAAGAGCAGAGATGCCTGAAAGCTTGAGATGGTATTTAAAAATAAAAAGAAACCCATCTCCAGAAACCTTTTTAATTGTTTAATTAATGTCCAGGAGATTTGAATCCATTGAGAGATACACTCCGTCTAGTTAAGTTAGGAAACGACACAAGGGTATGATTAAATCATATAATTTCCAGTATGTTTCAGAAAAACAGCCAATTGCAAGAATCCTGGGAAAATTTCCAGGCGTTGAAAAAGGAGTTGAAAGGTCAAACAATTAAAGTTGGAGTATTAATGGTAAGTCACATGCTCGTTAACCTGTTGGGAGTTTTAAACTAAACTGAGAAAAATGACGACGGGTTAAACTTTTTTTTTCTTATCCCTAGTACACGTGGTATAGGCCATGATAATCATGGTGGGTAGTTAGCGACTGCATTTACTGTAAGTGCACCACATGTCTACACATGTGAAAAGCAGTAGGTTACAATGATGACCGAAATTTTTAAAAACAATTTCAACTAAAAAAACATTGTATTTTTAAATTCCGTAATATAAAATGGTTTAATTTATTTTTAAAATC
>CP092868.1:61374177-61423873 GCA_030710605.1 Cordylochernes scorpioides
AAGCATGTGCAAGACTTGAATTGACTCAGCCGCTAAAGCAACAGCAAGCTATTATATATACAGCCACGTGTGCATGTATTGTATGGACCAATCAGCGCCATCTCCGGGCCATCTATCATTGTAGAAATATTAACTCTTAAGTGGAGTTGTGAAACCTTTAGTAGGATGGGTGATTTCCCTTTGTCTTTTGGAATGCTGTTTCATCCTGGTCTGAGCTCCACCACTTTATAACCCAGACCATTCTATTAGATTAGATCAAACCAATCCTTCCTTGGTCTACCTCTCCCTACATTCTTTAATCTGTATCCCTCCACTATGGCTAATCTCTCAATGGAATACATGTCCTGCAAACTCCAATTTTTCCCTTTGATTACTTCATTTAGAAGCCTACATGCTCTCCAATAAAATTTACCCTAAACTTTGTTTTGTCACCCTATCTGTCTATTTGATCTTGGAAATTCTTCTAGCACACCAGATGTCAAAAGTTATTGTTGTAGTGCAGAGAATATTTACCTGTTTTTATATAAGAGCTACACTTCCATTTTTCTTTCACAAAAATATCAATTTATTAAAGTTGAAGAAAAAGTAAGAAAAGATATCCCTATAAATTTGAGCCTCATCATGTCTATATCCTGGATTACACTCAACTGACAAATATATATACACGCATATCAAAGTATGCAAAACTTTTTCTACTATAAAATTATTATTCTTTACAATTAAATTTACATATATTCAATTCACAACAAACAAATTAACCTTTCTTAAATAATATATGCAAATTTTCCTTTATCAATAAACAAGATGATCACATACAACAGTTTTCATTCCAGTTCTTTGGTCCAAGCTTTACATCCATACTGGCCAGACCACATTTAAGCATCCTTTTCTTCAGTTCCATATTTCTCTCCTTAAAATTTCTCCAATTTCTCCAAAAAGCATATTTTGCCTTTACGTTTCTGACCTCAACTTCTTTTGTTGGCTTGTATTAGATGCACTAAACAGGACCTTTGGGACCTTGGAATCCTTACACAAGGGGATAAGAAACAACAACTTCTTTTGTTGGCTTGCATTAGATGCATTAAACAGGACCTTTGAATCCTTACACAAGGGGATAATAAACAACAACTTCTTTTGTTCATTGTCCATTCTCATTTCTGATGTTTCCAAGATAAGCATTGTGCTTGTTTAATTGTCATCAATATTTCATTGTTCAGGTCCTTGTTATTTTGAAAGCTGTGATTTTTGTCTTCTTGAGTCTCTTGTCATAAAGGGAACTAGTAAACTGATCACACTTTTATAATGCATTTCCATCCCTGCCTGCCTTTTTACAATTTATCAAAATCAACAAGTAATCAAGGGCTAGGTTTCTTTAACAACAGGTTTCTCCTGTTGAAGGGTATGTTGGCCCCCGAAAGCTAGAGAAATAAAAATTGTTAGAGAAACCTAGCCCATTAATGCTCGTTGATTTTAATAAACTATTCACTTTTGTTGTTTGTACATTTTAAAATAAGTGTTACAATCCCAAAATACCTTCACATTTTTTTCTTTAAACCTTTGATGCCCAGCTAGTAATGTCTTTTCATGGTTTTGATTCTTCCCTCAGTTGTCTCTCATGTGCCAGCGTGTGATTTTGAGTTTTTACTCAAGTTACCCAGTTTGCTCTAAACCCTACCATTTATTCTCCAGGTTCAATTGTCAATGGCAACTGTGTTTGATGGTATTGGATGATGTTGGTGTCTCTGGGAATGATGGCACTGTCTAACAGCACTCACTAGACCATTCAGCAGCAAAAGGCTTAGAGTGGGAAAAAAGTTTCATGATGATATTGTAATGTAGAAAATCAAGAAAGACAAATTTCAGGATGACACAGCAATTTATTTAAGGCAAAAAAACAAAATAAATATTTATAAGATACAAGATAAGCAATGAGGGAAGTTTCCAGAGTAGCAAAATATAAATATCAAAAATTAATAATCTGTATATAAAATATAATACTTTGCTACAATATTAATGATCAGACTGTAAGATTCAATTCCACTTCTGTGGTTGCAAATGTTTGGTAAGTTCTGATGGCTAGTAGGGTGCTACAGTTTGCTTGTTTGGAGTTGTTCCAACTACATTTATTTCCATTTCAGGGTATTAAATTGAAGTCTTTGTTTGTTGTTGTGAAGAATTTGTTTTTGTTTCATTATAAGTTTTTCTGGGTATTTACATAGTGGAACTTGGTTAGAACATCCAAATTTTAAATCCCAATCTGTTCAACTGTGGTTATAACAACAACATGGTTAAAATCTAGATACCAAGTAAGGTTTGACAAAAATCTCTTTTAGCCCCACTGTATTCAACCCCTAATAAAGTGAGAGCTGGT
The DNA here is from genome assembly GCA_030710605.1 of Cordylochernes scorpioides. Taxonomy (NCBI): domain Eukaryota; kingdom Metazoa; phylum Arthropoda; class Arachnida; order Pseudoscorpiones; family Chernetidae; genus Cordylochernes; species Cordylochernes scorpioides. The sequence goes on from CP092868.1 coordinate 61,376,549, forward strand.
GTGTCAACACAAATGGGGAAACATCTCCTGTGGGTGTAACTAAATGTTACTCAGCACCATCTATCAACTTGAGGTGTTATCTTTCTGTAAAATGTATTTTTTTAAATATATGATAAAAGCCAACTCACATATTTTAAGGCTGTCCACCTCCAATTTGTCATTATATCTATAAGTCTATTCAAATAAAAAAAGGCATATCCTGACCACGCTCACATGAGCTCTGCCATCTAAAAAAGCTCATGTGCTCGTGGTCAGGATATGCCTTTTATTTAAATTTTAATACCAACACCTGACCTTTTTTATTATTATATTTTAAAAATTATTTTTTCACATATAAATCTATATTAAAAATGGCATATCCTGACCAGGAGCACATGTGCTTTACAGAAGGCAGAGTGCCATCTGGTGGAACAGAAATCAACTGCTGGTCAGGATATGCCATTTTTAATATTGATTTCAACACCTGATCTTTTTATCTTTTATTTTTTTCTTTCGTTTTTTAATATAAATCTATTTCCTTTGTCTCACTGCTTTGTTCTTATGCATACCTCTGGTGAATCCTGTATAGGGTCAGTGACCCTGAATAAAGGCTTTTTGTTGTTTTGTTGTAATATAAATCTATATACAGTAGAACCTTCATGCTAGAGGACACCTCTCTACAAAGGACAGTTTTCATTTGCAAAATTATCATTTTTACTATTTAGAAACTCTCCAGTAAGAGGACACCTCTCTCTAAAGGACATTTTGTCTCTACAATTAGGTGTTGTCCTTTACAAGGAGGTTCTACTGTATATTGACTGAGTCAAGAAAAGGTATTTGACCTATTTCCACAGAGAAAAACATAATGTTTAGTTGATATTTATTCCAATAGATGGCAGCCATTTATTAGCATGATCAGGAGGTACAGCAGTCTCCCAGGAGAGACCACAGCCTGAAAACATGGCTGAACAACTGTCTTTCCCGGAGGTGGTCACTTATCAGAGTCAAGTCATTCACATGAAACAGTCTCTGATAAGGTGTAGCCATTGGTGTCTTACACATGATTAGTCTACTGTACTCTCTACTGTAAGTTCTTTATTTCACACATACTTACTATGTTTTCTTTCATCGTATCAAGTCTTGTTCTGGTAGACTTGATGCTGTAACCAGAAGGGACACTCCCTCTTTAAAAATCTTGAGTTCAACTGACCCAGTTGATGGACCTCAGCAAGGGTCCCACTCCAGGGATACAGAGGAGCTGCGTCTGTACTCATGTTAGAGTCGGCAGCAAAGGCTTCCATGTTAGGAACGGCCTCAAATTACAGGCAAAGTCAGACTTTCACCAAAGTGTGCCTGGATCATGGTGCCATGATCAACGAAAGCTGCACCCCTATATCCCATTCCATGAGATCATGAACTCATGGAATTTGTGTAATCTTTACACAAGGGGATAAGAAACAGAAACTGTACTCTCTCATTACATTATCACCCCCCTGATATATTGTCTAACAATGTTGTTGTTGTTGTGTAGGTTGCAGGCAAGAAGGGAGAGAGCCATTGACTCCACCCCAGCGACACCTCTCTAGCCGCCATCTTTACTTTGTCTCAACCCGTTGCTCTAAGTTATTACTGTCGGTCCAACCAGACCACCATTTTGTACCATAACTGTTTCCAGGCCCTCTCTTGGTTGGAGAAGAATAATTAAAAATTATTTTTAAAATTTGCTGTTTCTTTTTTTATTATTTTAATTACCCTCTAAAATATTATCATTAACCATCTATTGATGAAAATTATTTTTAATGCTATTTTTATTTTATATATCAACATATATATAGTCATGACCGTCATGGGCCGGCCGGCCGGTTCTGTCACGGATGCGCGCGCATCATCATTATGATCATTATATCATTATCTAATGATAATAATAATAATAATAATAATTATTATTATTATATTATTATTATTATCCATCCCTATATATAGTCACGACCGTCATGGGCCGGCCGGCCGACCGGTTCTGTCACGGATGCGCGCGCATCATCATTATGATCATTATCATTATTTAATGATAATAATAATTATTATTAATATTATTATTATATTATTATTATCAACATATATAGTCACGACCGTCATGGGCCAGCCGGCCGGTTCTGTCACGGATGCGCGCGCATCATCATTATTATCATTATCTAATGATAATAATAATAATAATAATTATTATTATATTATTATTATTATCCATCAACATATATAGTCACGACCGTCATGGGCCGGTTCTGTCACGGATGCGCGCGCATCATCATTATGATCATTATCATTATCTAATGATAATAATAATAATAATAATAATTATTATTATTATCCATCAACATATACAGTGGACCCTCGGTTTGCGAGCATAATCCGTTCCAGAGCCATGCTCGTACTCCAAAACGCTCGTAGTGCGAAACTAATTTCTTATTTTTAATAATTGAAACTCGGGCAATTCTTCTTGCTACGAACAATTGCACAGTTTCCCACATTTTACATATTTCCCGAATCTGATCTGAAGGGAGGGATCCCAGTGAATTTTCATCCATCACGATTACGGGCAACCATCACGAGTTGCTCGTAATGCGAAATTTCACTCGTAATCCGAGGTAAAATTTTTCAAAAAAATTTGCTCGTACTGCGAAAAGCTCGTACTCCAAGGTGCTCGTAAACCGAGGGTCCACTGTATAGTCACGACCGTCTTTCCTGGCCTCTGTCACGGATGCGCGCGCATTATCATTATGATCATTATCATTATCTAATGATAATTATTATTATTATCTATATCTATATATATAAAAATGAATGTATGTGTGTGTGTGTGTGTGTGGTCTGTTTGTCCTTTATGCCTGACCAAACCACTCATTGGAACGCCATGAAACTTTGGGAAGTTATTTAGTATAGTACTGGGAAGGTTTCTAGCAAATAAAATTTTTGAAATAACTTTTCGCTTTAAAATAATCAAGATAAATATTCTAATTTATCTGTTATAATTCAACAATCTGCTCTAAATATTATCATGATGATACGATGATTTTGTAATGTAGAAAATTAGGAAAGACAAAATTCAGGATGACACGGCAATTTATTTGAGACAAGAATAATGATACAATTCCAAGGCAAGATACTATTCCTTTAACTTCCAATTACCGAGGGAACCAATTAATAATGATTTTATTCAACTTATCGAGTATTTTTCAAGGGACCGGGAAAAAATGTTCACTTTATCGAGAGATTCGTTAGACAAACCTTTACTCGGGTAAAACCCAGGCGAAGCCGGGTATCCCTATATATAGTCACGACCGTCATGGGCCGGCCGGCCACTTCTGTCACGGATGCGCGCGCATCATCATTATGATCATTATATCATTATCTAATGATAATAATAATAATTATTATTATTATATTATTATTATTATCCATCCATCAACATATATAGTCACGACCGTCATGGGTTCTGCCACGGATGCGCGCGCATCATCATTATGATCATTAATCATTATCTAATGATAATAATAATAATAATAAATTATTATTATTATTATTATCCATCAACATATATAGTCGCGACCGCCATGGGCCGGTTCTGTCACGGATGCGCGCGCACAGGAAGGTCACGTGCTCGCCGGCAGCCAACGGGCACGCGCCGCCGGCATTACGTCATAGATTATAAACACAAGGTAATAAGGCCAAATAAAAAAATAGTGTGTGATAAGGCACAATTTGGATTATCTACTTATATAATTGCCTTATTCTCTCTGTGTGAAGTTCACGGATAGATTTTGGTCAGAATGGATAAAATAAAAAAAGTGTCAAGGGATTGGAATCGAACCCACGACCTTCCGCTTACCGGGCAGATGCCATGACCACTAGGCTACCCTGGACATATTTTTCCGTTCACATTTTTATTTTTATATTTTTAAGACACACACAGTTTGGGGCGGGACGTTTCACAAGAGAGACATCCATGGCGCCAATTTATAATTGTAACAAATAGTATTTTAATTAAAACATTTTTAAAATATATACGCACTCGGGTAAAACCCGGGTGTTGCCCGGGCCATTCGTCTAGTATATATATATATACAATGTAATAAGACCAAATCCAAATAAATAAATAGTGTGTTAATTGGATTTGGTCTTATTACATTGTGATTATAATTTATAATCCAAATTGTGCATCATCAATACATATATATGTAAAGTTAAAAATGATGAAACCACTGGGAGGGTACACCGCTGATGAGCCATGCCCTCCCTCTTTCAATTTTTAATAATAGCAGGATAAGGGCTGTAGAAATAATTTTAATTATATATATCTTTAATATACACAGTAAAACCTGTCTTGGCAGTTTCTATTTGGTTCCAAGCAAAAATGCACTTCCAAGAATAAAATTGGTGACAATAAAACTAAAATTATTCTCTCTTATGCAAATTTAATATTTTTTATATATTATATTTTTTTATATAACACAAAGCCTTTTTAGATAATTGCTTAAAATGTAAACATGAAAGAGTTGGTCTGATACTTAAGAAAACTAAGTTAATAGAAAAACAAATGGTTCCCACTTAACTCCTAAGACTGGTGACTTGTAAGAAACTGTAGTTAGAAGAAATCCCTAAACAAAGTTGTGAGATTGAAAAGGTATTATCAACCCTAGTACAATTTCACTCTTTGGTGAAATATTTCATAAAGGGATGAGACAGTGCACTATATAAGGGTTCTGAGGGTAATGAGTAGCGGTGTGTTGTCAATATTTGTTAGACAGCAGCGCCACCAAGCACAGCCCGTCACCGGAAGGATGACGTCAGCACTCTCCACTTGCCGCAGTTTATCCTAGAAGACGCCCTTTTGTAGCTTGCCTTTTTACGGAGGATGTAACCTCCTTGTTTCCTCAATTTATTTTTGCTTTAAATCACCTATTCTTTAATAAATAAATTAGTACAAGGTTCTATGTCTTACATGTACCCAAATACCTTGTCAACACCCCTACAATATTAAACTACAAGTAGGTTCTGTTTGTACATGTTCCAAAGAATCAAAAAAGATATCTTACAAACTCTGTGTATTCCTTAAAATGCTCAGATTGCAACAGTTTGTATATAGGAGAGACAGGCCGAAGAATCAAGGATAGGATAGACGAACACCACAGAAACATCAGAAATAGAGAACCTAGATCTCTCATAGTGCAACACATTAGACATACAGGACATTCTTTTGATACCTCTCACCCACAGGCATATTACTCAGGAATCAAGAGCAAATACAAAAGATTGGTCGTCGAGGCGTTGCTCTCTTTAAGTCATAATAGTATTAATAGACACATAGACATCCCTGATATATACAAAGCAATATTGCCATAGTGTACCTTAGGTGACCATTGCCAGTACGTTTTATTTTGGCTTGTTTTACTCATGCTGCCTTAAATTGAATTGTATCTTAAACGTGAAGCTTCTTTTGATTTCCCACTTGGCATGCTCGGGGCACGCGGATATTTCTTACTGTTACTTTTCTCACTAATTTGCTAATACGTTTGTTTTTCTTGTATATATGCTAATTTTTCTCAATATGGATATATATATATAAGATGCAAGTTTATTTAAATATGATGTCCTGTAGAAGGGTTATTGACCCGAAAGCTCGCCTTTATTAAAACTTATAAGAAACGCATCCTCGTACGCTTTAAATCTATTACTTAAGTTTTGTATATCTTAAGATACAAAAGTATTTATTAATGATGTCGGCACAACTAATTGAAAAATATCAAAAATTTTATACAGTAAAACCCCTCTATAGTGAACCCCAATGGGACAGAGCTTTTGGTTCACTATAGCCACGGTTTGGCCATTTTTTTTTACTTTTTAAAATTTTTAGACCGTATAATTAAAGGACAGCCATACACACTGGTAGAGGCTGCCTCTTAATAGTGGTCACTTTGTTTTGATCCCCTTAATTTACCAATTTCCTAATATTAATACTAAATAATAATAGAAATCATTAGATGATAGGTTCTTCTTGTCATTAGCATACATGTACCTCTATGTCTAATTTAAAAATCAAGACAAATACTAGGCAAAGTTTTATTAAATATATATTCAAAGATATAAAATGATTTAAAAACATCATTATCACATTATATAATACAATGTTTATTTGGAAAAATGGCTCTAACACCATGTTGCTTCAATGCATTCTTCAAGCATTGCACCATTCAAATAAAGTTGTGTTTTACTTCCATTTCATTTTTCCACATATTCTTCTAGGTCTAGATTTCGTTTTTTTTTTTTTTAACCTGTCATGCAAAACATTGCTGACTTTAAAATCACCATAGTTAATGGCATAAAAATAATTTTTGTTTCATCACGGGACCGTTTATTTGGACTTTTTTTTTTTCAAGTTCTAAAACGTACGATCGCGGCAAAAGTTGAGGTTGATTCCTCTTTGTAACAATTTTTAATGGCTTTATATTTTATCTTTTATAATATAAAATTTATATTCTCTTATTTTAATATGTTCTTAACATTTTGCCTGTGTTGTTTCACTTTGAAAAGTTCTGAAAATGGCCTTTTTTTTTTTTAAAGAAATAACGCTTTTGTTTTTAAAATGCCTTTGTTTTCTTCATTTTGGAAGCCATTTGCATTTTTTATATTTAATATTTAATGGATGCAAATATATTCTATTTAATAAAAAGTAATTTGTGTTAAAATTTATACAACATACAGCAAAAATAAAGTGCAAAAATCAAAACAAACAATGCCGCTAAATTTATTGCTTTGAAATCGCGATCCGCGAGCTGAAACATGCTCAAAATTTTGTTGTTTTAATTTTTTTTTAAATTACAATTCTAAGTTCGTTATAAGCATAGTATTTTAAATAGATTTTATTATTTTGGGACCGAAAATAGGCTCGTTATAGGGGTAGTTCGTTATTCTAAAAATCGCAAAGTTCGTTATAACGATGGTATTTTTAATGGAATGGAATTGGCGTGGGTTCGTTATAAGGGAAGGTTCGTTATATCCAGGGTTCGTATTAGCGGGGTTTTACTGTATATAACTAGAGAGAGATATTTATAACCCAGGTCCCTGGAGTATAGAACACCATTTACCCGGGAGCTAGAGGATAAACAACCGTGCTATGGAACTTATATGATGATGTCTTAAATACTGAGTTATATTCTGTGTTGTGCATTTTTATTGATTAATTTATTAATTTCTTTGTCACATTCGAATTCCTCAAAATTCACATTTCAGTATGATATGCATGCCTGCTGCTCCAATAAAGTTTTTTTTTTGCTTATCCCTAGTACACGTGGTTCAAGCCATGATAATCATGGTGGGTAGAAGTAGGCGCTGCTTTTACTGTAAGTCTGTAAGTGCACCAGAGCCCCGTTTGGTTACTTGCACTCGCTGGTGGGATTGGACTTTTGCAAGAATCGGGGGTCATTGGAGCATTTTTTTTTTTAAATCAGAAAAAAGTGCCCAATGCGGGGATCAAAGCCAGGTCATAGCGATTGAAAACCAACGGTTTAGACCATCCTTCCACCAACCCCCTCTGCTCCAACAAAGTGTTTACTAGTGGTATTACTTCTTTGGCAGATTGTACTTAGGCCTGCCTGGCCTACTGACTAGCCATGTCCAACAAGTGGATCAGCATCTAACATAGGATGAAAGTCATTATTGTAGTATATACTTATTGTGAGACCTCTTGGTGAACCCTCCCAGCGGTTTCGCCTACCAGGCAAAACTGCTGAGAGAGTTCACCACTGATGAGCCAGGCCCTCCCATTAATTTATGATTGCAGTAAGGGCAGTAGATAATTGTTTAATTTTTAAAAGAAACATACGCGTCTAGAATAGTTTCAATTTCTGATAATGATAGCGCTAATGCATCATATACTTGATGTGCTGATTTATTATGTTGTTGTTTCTTATCCCCTTGTGTAAAGATTACATGAATTCCATGAGTTCATGCTCCTCGAGCTGTTTGATGATAAGCAGCGGCCTCTCTGATTTATTATAACATGATGAATATTACCTTGGTAAGGTAATGAAGTGTGAAAGAACCATCATATCTGTATGGAAATTTGTGACTTTAATGCAGAAAGACAATTTCCTATGAATAAAATGGGAATGTATCTGCATGAAAAATATGGTTTTGTTATGATAAACTAAAGACACAGCTGGTACAGTGGAGTGGACCTAGAAAGAGCTCTGAACCTCAGCACCAAACAACACTAACAAGATTTAGAACAGGGGGCATCTCAATTAAAGAAAGAAAATAACAAAATCTATCCCACTTGCCCAAAATGTAGCTTGGCACCTGCAGCTCCAGAACACATTTTGGCTTGTATTAGATGCACTAAACAGAACCTTTCAGAGAGGCCGCTGCTTATCATCAAATAGCTTGAGGAACATGGACTCCTGAAATTTGTGCAATCGTTGTACAAGAGGATAAGAAACAACAAACAAATAAGAAATGAAAGTCCTTATAGCTTCAGATGAAAATAATTTCCCTTTATAACCAGCAGTAATAAAAGTTGAACTGAACTTTGGGAAAAACAAGGAAATCCTCATATAGATGTATCTCCTCAAGTGGTCAAAGTAACTTGACAGTACAGGAGTTGTGTTCCAATCCATACTGTTTAGCAACCATCCAGAATATAAAGATTTAGAGGGCTTATTCACCTGACATGGCTCCTAATGTTTTGAATTTATAGAAACTACAAAACATGCAGGTGGTGCTACACTTATAGCCACAAGAACATGTTTCAAGAGGGTTCCAAACACTGATGTGTTAAATGTCATGGAGACAATTGAACAATTATAGGTTCCACTTCATCTCCCAGCACATCAACACTCCTATGACCTATGCTAATTGAATAAGGAATTTAAACTATTTTTGAAACATATGATTCTTTTTTAGATAAAAAAATTTCTACTTCCAGTTTACCACTGGGAGGGTTCACCACTGATGAGCCAGGACCTCCTCTCAAATTATCATTGCAGTAAGGGCAGAAGAATATTATTTTATTTTGAAAAGAATCACAAGGTATTAAGACCAAATTCAAATAAATAAATGGTGTGTGATGTTTTGGTAGCAGTGTTGTTACCATCTTGAGACAAAAGTTCTGAATGAGGAAAAATATCACAGCATGTTTTAAATAGTTACTGTTATCAAGGCTGTTAATGCTTGTCGATGCTGTTACTGAAACCTCACACACTATTTATTTATTTAGATTTGGTCTTATTACCTTGTGTTTATAATCTATAATCCAAATTGTGCCTTATCATTTAAAAGAATCATACACACACACCAATTAGAAATAGTTTAAATTTCTTATAACAAATCATATGTTAATATTGTAATAATTGTCCCTATACCTTTTATGCATAAAAAAAAAAAAATCTTTCTCTATCATAAAAAAAAAATAAGAAACGGCATCTCCTGATTGCACAATTAAAAGTTGCTGATAATAAATATAAACTAATCGTTGATTTTTTTATTATTCCAGAATTGGCCAAATACCCTTTCTTGATTGATCAAGAAAAGCTAACCATGTACACTTTACAGACTGTTGTACCTCAGCAGCATGGTACAAGCTGTACCTCAATGATAAAAAAAATTGGTCTTTGAGGCTTCCTGAAAAATCATGAAATGGGTATTTAAGGATGATGAACTATATGCAAAAGTAGAGTAAAAGTGAAATTGTGCTGGGACTAGGTTGATAAATAAAGAAAAAGGCATCTCTTGATCATGCAACTGAATGTGGTTAGATTGTCTTGATTAATCAAGAAAGGCTATTTGGTCAATTCTGGAAAAATAAAAAAATCAATGAATGGCTCCTAATCCAGGGATACAGGATGAGCAGCGTTTGTACTCCTTGTTAGGAAATGAATAGTTGATAGTTATTCCAACGGATGACACAAGCTATCAGCAACTTTCAGTCACACAGTCATGAAATGTCTTTCTCTTAATTTATCCACCTAATCCCAGTACAATCTCACTTTTGTACCATTTTTTATATTTAATAAAAGCTATAAAATTGGAACCTGGAATGTAAGAATCAGCGAAAGTTAAGAAAGAGATTAAAAAAAGACAAATATAAATGTTCTAGGCATAAGTGGGCTGGAAAATTTTACTCTGAAGAATACACATTACTCGGGGAATGAAAACCAAAGATCTCCAATGACCCTCGATTCTTGCAAAAGTCCAACCCCACCAGTTAGTGCGTGTAATCAAACAGAGTTCTGGCATGTTTGTAAGTGCAAAAGTCAAACGCTTTCTATATGTGTAGACGTTTAGTGAATTTACAGTAAAACCAGCCAGCAACTACAACCCACCATGATTATCATGGCTTGTACCACGTGTACTTGGGATAATAATATTAATAAAAACACTGATTAGAAACACCCTCCCTCATTCAAGTTTAATTAATTGCAGTAGGTCTATAGAAGTAGCTTTTAATTATGTATACACTTTTTTTAAAGTATAGCAAAACAATATAATTTTCATTAATATATATCAATTTTAATATTAATTGGTATATGGTGCATTATTTTGTTGTTATCCCATTTGAGGATATGGTTAGTCATGATAGCATAGAGATAAGAAATGTGCTTTATCATTCTGAAACTTATGTTTTTTTTTTAATTTTTCCTATAAGGGTTTCCTGTTTCACCCATGTAGGTGGGTTCATTTCTCTTCTGGATAGACTTGGAGATTGGCTGGCTGAGCTGTGTTTTCAGCTGTGAGTTGGTTTGGTATTGGGTGATATGTCATGTTATTTAAAGAATCTTGTGATTCTCTCTATACCATGGCTTAGAGCAGTGAATAAGATTGTTTCTGGAAAGTTCACAAGTGGTAAGAACGATATGTAAGAACAGCAAGATCCCTACAAACACAACTCACAGAATCTGGAACCTACCAGCAATCCACTTCAACAGCAACACAGATCTCATATAAAATTGTGAATAAACATTTGAAATATGTTTGCCATCTCCAACTATTGTGTTGATTTTGTTCTAATATTTCCAATAAACAATGCTTTATTCAACCTATGGATTGCTCTATATGTCTCAAAATAAGAGTTAGTCCAGAGTAGGGGAGTTCAGTGTTGTAGCAGAGGTCTTGGAGTGTATCAGGTTTAACAGCAATATATACAAGAAATTACACTTATGGACAAAACATAGGGAAGTGGAAAGTTTTTGATGTTACTGTTCCGTCTATTTTTTAAAGGAGACAGAGGCAATTTTGTTTACATTTGGTTATCTCGTGTGTCTTCAATAAAGGTCACATTATCAAATATCTTTCAGCATTATTGCCCGAATCCCGATATACATACTAAAAGGTACAACTTCCTAAAGTTTTGTCCATGAGTGTACATCATTTTAGCACAATATTTGCTTTTGTGAATAAATTATCTTTCTAATGTCCTTAGTGAGATGAAAAATACAGTCGAACCTCTTTAATTCAACACCCCAAGGGATCAGAGCTTTCGGTTGAATTAAAGGAAGTGTTGAATTAAGGTGAGATATGATTAGGTAATCATCTAACTCGCTAAAATAATATTTTTTTAAAATAGCCTTGTAATATAAATTAATTATATTAATTGAAATCATTGTGTGTTTTTATTTTATTTTCATGATTAACTTTTAGTATCAATGACAAAATGGCATTAATACATATTTTAGAAACATAAATAATTGTAACAAATAAATTTACTGGTAATGTGTTTCTTTTCAGTAATATAATCAAATATTAACTCTACAGACATTAAAATATTAAATATAATATATTGAATAATATTTTATTCTAATTGAAAAATATGGCAGTTGCAAGGAAATAAATATCGTAAATAAAAAGAAAATTTTAAAATATTATTTTAAAATAATCATGAAGATCTCTTTAAAAATTCCTTTATAGATGTCTGTTTTTGCACTGAAATCCTATTCAGGATGTATTCCAGATGGTCATTTTGAAAAAAATATGCATGCCTTTCTTCCTCTGAAATCCACTGCTGCTGCAGGTGTTATTGATTTTGTGTTTAAATCTTTTATAATAACACAGAAATAGAATATTGAAATAAAATGTTATCATAATCATTGTGGCTACATTTTATAAAGATTTATTTATTTAAAAGGATATAATTTGTAAATTTTGAAATAACTAAAATATTTAAATGCTGAAATTTAAAAATAAAATATTATTGTTAATTAGCGCACGAAGCCTAAATCCCAGCATAAAAAAAAAAAAAAAACAATAACACTCGCGACATTGCGCAACGGCACTGCAAAGTGAAACTTAAACTAACCAGGAACCAAAAGTGCGCGCGCGCGATCCTATCGGCGCCCGCCGATCGCCGCCGTAATACCTTTTTGGCGGAAAGTTGTAAGTAAAAAACATTCAACTGTCGAAATTCGAATTTTAAAATGGTCGAACTATCGGAAGTGTCGTATTATCGATATGTCGAATTACGGTTTGTTATTTGATAGGCCGGAGGTCGGGACATCAGAACATGGTCGAATTATCGCCGAGTGTCGAATTGGGGTGTGTCGAATTAACGAGGTTATACTGTATATTGGGAGGGCTTGGCTCAAACACAACATCAGTGGTGAATTCTTCCAGCGGTTTCTCTAACTGAATCTACCAGACTACTATGACATTGCATGCCTATATCTGATATTGGGCTATTCTGGTTTATACCTGGCACTGTGTGGATAGGAGAAATTAAGGTAGTTAATAAATATATTGATGATATAAGCTTAGAGAACAATAGATATTTTCTGTCTCAAAATATTTTTCATCTGAGTAAGGACAGTAGAATGGTTTATTTAAAAGGGAAATGCACTAAAATGGTATAATCTCTTGTACACTGCTGCCTTTTGTTGAGAAAAATATACAGTAGAACTATCTCTCTATAAAGAACTACACCTAGTTGCAGAGCCAAAGTGTTCTTTAGGGATAGGTGTTCTCTTACTGGAGAGTTGCTAAATAGTAAAAATAGTTATTTTGGGATTAAAAACTGTCCTTTGTAGAGAGGTGTCATGGAGGTTGTACTACCTATCAACCATGGTTGGTGAAATTCAAAGAGCCAAAACCCTGAAGCTGCCACAGAGTTGGTTCATAGAGGTTGGAAACCTGGGGCTAGTTAGGGAATTGTCTAGTTATTAGGATGGTTGATGTTTTCAGTGTTGATACTGACATGGGATCAAATAAGAGTAATTTATTGATAGGGCACAATTTGGATTATAGATTAGAACTACAAGGTTATAAAACCAAATTCAAATAAATGGTTTGTGAGGTTTTGGTAACAGCTTTTCTTGTTACCGAAACATCACACTATTTAGATTTGGTCTTATTACCTTGTGTTTATAATTTATAATTAAAATTGTGCCTTACCATTTTTGATCGACTTCAATGGATCTAAGAAGTTAGTGTTACCAAAACATCAGACACTTTATATATTTGGTCTAATTACCTTGTAGAGTAATTTATTAGTGGTTATTTGGGTCAAGCATTGTCACCTTCCTCATGCAGACTACCAAATGATAAAATTATCACAGAATACTTATTCTTAAACCTCTGCTATGATGAATAAATAAAAATGAAGAACAACTAACAAGGCTTTTGCATATTATACCAATACAAAGAAATTGAGTTTATTAATGAAAAACTCTTCCCTGAAAAGAAAAATGAAGTACTCAACTCTGAAAATAAACCAAAAAATAACAATGAATTTAACTGGCAAAGCTATCCCAAAAGAAGTTCTAGATCTGTTTAGAAAAGGTTATAAAAATGCTTTAGGGAGAAATCTGAAACAAAAAGAAAAATTGGAAACTAACAAGGCTATTTATACACTGTGGTACAGTAGAAGCTCCCTGTAAAGGACAACACATTGCAGAGCCAAAGTGTCCTTTAGGGAGAGGTGTCCTCTTACTGGAGAGTTGCAATATAGTAAAGATGGTAATTTTGCAAAAGAAAACTGTCCTTTGTGGAGAGGTGTCCGCTCGCTGGGTGTCGGCTAAAGGGAGGTTCTACTGTATATATTTCTGATTTAGTACTCTTCTTGTCTAAGGAGAGTAATATTGCTGTTACCACACATTATATTTGTTTTTTTGTTACCTTACTTCCTATCCAAATTGAACCTTTTCACACACATATGACATTCACTTAGCACCATGGTCACATTTTACTCTTTACCTCAGATGTTTTTATCCATTTGATATAAACTTTCATATATGTTTGCAAAGTTTAAAATCCCCCCAAAATGCTTTGTGGTTAGTCCTATTGAAGAGCCTGTTGTTCACCAGTTGTAAAGCTAAATAAAATAGCTGTAGACAGTTCTTTGTGAATTTTGTACCTTGTAATAATAGTGGTTTTAATTACAGTAGAACCTCTTACTAAAGGACATCACCTAGTTGTAGAGCCAAAGTGTCTTTAAGAGAGAGGTGTCCTGTTAATAATGAACTGCTAACTAGTAAAAATGGTAATTTTAGTGATGGAAATTGTCTTTTGTAGAGAGGTGTCCTCTAGCAGGAGTGTCCTCTCATGGAGTATGCTCCACTGTAGAGAGGTGTCCTCTAGCAGGAGTGTCCTCTCATGGAGTATGCTCCACTGTAGAGAGGTGTCCTCTAGCAGGAGTGTCCCCTCATGGAGTATGCTCCACTGTATTGTCAAATGTTCAAAAACTTTGTTTTCATGGTTCACAAACATTATTTATGGAATATCATCATCATCAATAATGACTATAATTTATCAATGAATTACTCAGTGTGACACCTCTATCATCCATGTATATCTTTTAACTGATTTTGATGTAAATGTAATACATTAGAACCTCCATGAGAGGACACCTCTCTACAAAGGACAGTTTTCATTTGCAAAAGTGCCATTTTTTTCTATTTAGCAACTCTCCAGTAAGAGGACACCTCTCCATAAAGGACACTTTGGCTCTGCAATTAGATGTCTTTTACAGAGAGGTTCTATGTAATTTATTCATGATATTAAGCTTTTCGTGCAGTTTTTTATTCATAATTACAATTTAGGCATGTGTACAATATTCTTTGTCTTTGCATTCACAAAGTATTTAACTCTGAAGTTGTAGACCTATGGGAATTGGTAGTAAGTGCAAGTTTTCACGCTATACAGTATAACTTCCTTAATTTGACAGCTTTTCAAATCCTAGCTATTTACTATAATTCAACACAGAAAACACAAAGTAATGAGACCAAATCTAAATAAATAGTATGCAATGTTTCGGTAACAACGCTGTTACCGAAACGTCACACACTATTTATTTATTTGGTCTTATTACTTTGTGTTTCTACCAATGTGTACCTAATCAATTCAACACCAACTTTAATTCAACTGAAAATTCTGCTCCTTTGTGGGGTTGAATTGAAGAAGTTGGAGATACTACAAGTGTAGACATGTGGTGTAACAGTAACAACCCACCATGGTCTGGTACTACATGTGTAGACATGTGGTGAAATTACAGTACAAGTAGTCACAACCCACCATGGCTACATGGTACTACATGTGGTGTACTTACAGTACAAGCAGTCACAACCCACCATGGCTACATGGTACTACATGTGGTGTACTTACAGTACAAGCAGTCACAACCCACCATATATATATATATATATGGCCTGGTACTACATGTGTAAAAGTAGAACCTCAAATGAGAGAAACATTCCTGGGTTCTTATTGGAGGATGTCATTGAACAAGAGTCTCAGGGAAATGGTGGCTATACATACCCACAACCATCATCTATAATTAATACATACTTACATATTAGATGAGAACATTTATTTACATATGAAAGGGCTAGGGTTCAGTATCCATATTTAGCATTCAGATGAGATCTGCCATCTCCCTTCTGGTCGTCTGGTGGCAGCCACAGCACATAGTCTGGATCTGTCCCGTCATAGGTGGCTCCCACTTCTACTTTCTTCTTATTTGGTCGTTGTCTTTTGGGTTTCTTCTTTGTCTGTTCCTCTGACACTGGGCTTTCCTTCCTTTTCTCCTCTTTCTGACTTGATTGGTCAGTATGTTTGGAGGGTGTTCCAATCTTCTGCTCTGTATTTTTGCCATCTGGTTGGTCAATTATGGTTTGCTTTGTAGTTTGGTCTTCTTGTTTTTCACTTATATTCTGCTCTGATCTTTCTTCTAAAATTTGAGTTGATGGTTTTGACTGGATCTGTTTGGGAGGTTTTATGCTTTCAGAGGATGATGGTAAGTTAGTCATTTCAACTTCCATTTGTTCCTTTTCTGGAATTTCTGTTGGTTTTGAGGGAAGGTCTTCCTCCTCTTCTTCAACAATGTCTTCAGTGTCTTGTTGAGCTGGTACTGGTACCTTGACTTGAGGTCTGATTGGTTTTGAAACTGAAGATCCTCCTTTCCTTTTGCCAATAAAAAATTTGAAATCTTTTGCTGTTTTCTTTACCACTGGTTTTGGTTCTAATGGTGGTAGTTTGGTTGGTTGCACCTTCTCTGCCAGTAGCTGGTAATGATCTCTCTGCTGCTTGAGCTCGGCCAGATCCATCTTGAGTTTGGATCTTGTAGCTTTATCCAGGCTTGAGCCTGTTTTCATTGTTTTCAGGAAAGTATCAAGACTATCTGCATTATCATCTGTTGATACATCTGCGCTGGCTTTATCCTCAGCTAATTTTCTTTCAATATCTTCAATTTCTTTATTAAAAGTTTCTAATTTTTCTTTAACAGTATCGTATGTTTCTACTTCAAGCTTATTGGCTGCCAATTTTCTTTTGATTCTCTTCTTTTCGATTGTTCCTGTGCGGTCGAGAAAGGTATCTTCATCGCTAGCATAGAAATCTGTTTCCTCCCAATTCCGCTTCTTCTGACGACCTTCATGATGGGCTTGTCGTAAAAGTCCGTGTTGATCGAGGATTCTGCAAGCTTCCAGCGCACATGCAATATTCACATCCTTCTTTTTACCCTTTAATGCTGCTTCTGCAAAGATTGGTGCACCAGCATCATCTGAAATTGGAAGTTCAATCCTGCAGCTAAAATGTCCTGGACCAATTTCTTCAACCTTATATTCTAATTCACACCCTTCTCTTTCAAACCAGCCTCTCAAAGTCTTCTTTGGATCTTCAAGATTTAGTTCTTCTGCTGCTTTATTTAGGGCAAATGGATTTTCACTGATGATTTCCTCAGCATCGTCTGCCATTCCCCAATCAATCCCAGCATTTTCTTCTTCTTCTTTTTCTTCAGGTTCTTCTGCTTTGGCTTTTAATTCTTCTATTCTTTTTCTTGCAAGTTCTTTTATCTCTGTGACTGTTAATTCAGATTCTGGTTCTTCATCTTCTTCAGGTCCTTGTAATATAAACATGCGTGTGCTACCTCCAAATTTGATTACATATCCAACTTTCAGTCTAACATAAACTTTTGGAGCTATCTTCAACTTGTTAACAAATGTTCCATGGGTGCTACCTAAATCATAAATGTAATATCCTTTTGAATCATCATCACTTACTTTGTATTGAACAATTGCATGATATCTGGATATGGAAGGATGTTCTAATGAAACATCACAGTTTTCAAGTCTTCCAAAAACAATGTATGGAGATTTTGTAAGATCGATTTGGTTAATTATATGCCCATTTTTTAAAACTTCAAATGAGTATTTTTCTTCTGATACTCCACTCCATTTTGGTTCTTTATATGGAAGTGGTAAAGTTTCTTTTTCTGGTTTCTTGGGTAAGGTTAAATTGCTGGCTTCAATCGACCCTTTTGGCTCCAATTTTACTTTTGCCTTATCCATGTCAGGTGGCAATTTTTCAAGTGTAGGAACTTTGAATTCCTCGGGTTCTTCTTGTTTGATATCATTCTGCAATTCCGGTTGTTCTTCAACTTGGCTTGAATTACTAGTTTCATCCATATTCTCTAAAAATATATAAAAAAAATAAACGTTTCAAAATACACGATAAAATGCAAATTATAAGCCTTTAGTTTGTTTACATCATTTAAAGTGCAGTGTACTTTGATTCATTTTTGAATTCGTTCATTGAGTTTATAAAATAAAATAAATATTACTTTAATAAAAATAATTTAAAAAATATTTTTGCCCGGTATTTTTTTCTTACAGTAATAGTAGATAAATGCACAACCTAAAAAAAAAATTGCTCTGAATGATAACTCGGGTAATTAGCGATATTTGTATGCTCCAGGAATCTACTTATATATTTGCCTTATTCTGTCTGTTTGTCTGTTTGTCTGAAGCTCACGGATAGAATGCGCGCTCATTGGCCGCCAGGGAACACGTGTCCTCCCTGCCCCCCTCTAGACAACCCTGTTATTCAAAAACCATACATCCAATCGCCATGAAATTCTGGGATATTATTAGGTATATCCCCAGAAAGGTTTTCGAAAAATAATTTCTTGAATATCTTGAATATCCTTAGAGTTATTTGCAGAATTGTAGATATAACTCGCAAGCAGCGCCGCCAGACGGTGATAGGCTTAAGCTTGCTGCTCCACCCCTGTTGACCTTGGGTCATCGTGTGAGTCACAGCATGATGCAACAAAAAACACTCTCTCTGGGGATTGCGGCGTCAACAACCTGTAAGTTTGCCTCTCTCATAAACCTGTCTATACAGACCACCCTGACTATAGCGACCACTCTAGACAACCCTGTTAT
Organism: Cordylochernes scorpioides; assembly: GCA_030710605.1. Taxonomy (NCBI): domain Eukaryota; kingdom Metazoa; phylum Arthropoda; class Arachnida; order Pseudoscorpiones; family Chernetidae; genus Cordylochernes; species Cordylochernes scorpioides. The sequence goes on from CP092868.1 coordinate 61,395,226, forward strand.
CAGCTGCCTGTCTATACAGACCACCCTGTCTATAGCGGTCACCTTAGGCAACCCTGTTATCAGCAGTGTGATACATCCACCTGTCTATACAGACCACCCTGTCTATAGCGACCACTCTAGACAACCCTGTTATCAGCTGTGTGATACATCCACCTGTCTATACAGACCACCCTGTTAATTGCGACCACCCAAGTCAACGTTTTTAAAATATATTCGCACTCGGGTTTGCCCGGGCCAGGGCCATTCGTCTAGTCTGTTTAATAAACGATCATTTTCTAAAGAATGTGTTTATTTTTATACTAGACGAATGACCCGGGCAACGCCCGGGTTTTACCCGATTAAATGCTTTTATTCAAATACTATTCGTTACAATTATAAATTGGCGCCGTGGATGTCATTCTTGTATCTACTTATATATTTGCCTTATTCTGTCTGTTTGTCTGTTTGTTTGTCTGAAGCTCACGGATGGGATTTTTCATAACCATCGGTGGTTCAGTGGTAGAATGCTCGCCTGCCACGCGGGCGGCCCGGGTTCGATTCCCGGCCGATGCATTTTTTTTTTTTTTTACAATTTTTAAAACTCATTTATATATTATACAAGAATGGCATCCACGGCGCCAATTTATAATTGTAACGAATAGTATTTGAATAAAAGCATTTAATCGGGTAAAACCCGGGCGTTGCCCGGGTCATTCGTATATAATAATTGTATAAACTAATGCAAGACAAAATCACCGCGAATGTTTCTTTTTTTTAAGGCAATTTCTTTTTAAGGCAATTATCGTTATTTATCGTTAAATTTTGTTTCGATTTTATTGAAAAAAAACCGATATGGTGCCTTTAAAAAATGATCTTTATTACTATGCAGTTTTCTATTTAGTCAATATACCTAAGTTCATGTTGCAAATGTAATTATCTCTATCGATTTAGTAGGTGAAATGCAAAAAAAAATCGACATGATGAAATCTTTATGAAAATTCACATTTTTATTTTTATATTTTCAAGACACACACAGTTTGGGGCGGGACGTTTCACAAGAGAGACATCCACGGCACCAATTTATAATTGTAACGAATAGTATTTTAATTAAAACATTTTAAAAACACACAGTTTGGAACGGGACGTTTCACAAGAGTGACATCCATGGCGCCAATTTATAATTGTAACGAATAGTATTTGAATTAAAACGTTTTTAAAATATATACGCACTCGGGTAAAACCCGGGCGTTGCCCGGGCCATTCGTCTAGTAATATATAAATGAGTTTTAAAAATTGTAAAAAAAAAAAAAATGCATTGGCCGGGAATCGAACCCGGGGCGCCCGCGTGGCAGGCGAGCATTCTACCACTGAACCAAAAGCAAACGGTGACAGAATTAAGAACGCATGACGCTGATAACTGTATATATTAATAGACGAATGGCCCGGGCAACGCCCGGGTTTTACCCGAGTGCGTATATATTTTAAAAATGTTTTAATTAAAATACTATTCGTTACAATTATAAATTGGCGCCTTGGATGTCTCTCTTGTGAAACGTCCCGCCCCAAACTGTGTGTGTCTTGAAAATATAAAAATAAAAATGTGAACGGAAAAATATGTCCAGGGTAGCCTAGTGGTCATGGCATCTGCCCGGTAAGCGGAAGGTCATGGGTTCGATTCCCATCCCTTGACACTTTTTTTATTTTATCCATTCTCACCAAAATCTATCCGTGAATTTCACACAGTGAACTTCACACAGAGAGAATAAGGCAATTATATAAGTAGATAATCCAAATTGTGCCTTATCACACACTATTTTTTTATTTGGCCTTATTACCTTGTGTTTATAATCTATGACGTAATGCCGGCGCCGCGCGCGCCCGTTGGCTGCCGGCGAGCACGTGACCTCCCTGTGCGCGCGCATCCGTGACAGAACCGGCCGCCCCATGACGGTCGTGACTATATATATAATGGATGGATAATAATAATAATATAATATAATAATAATAATAATTATTATTATTATTATCATTAGATAATGATAATGATCATAATGATGATGCGCGCGCACCCGTGACAGAACCGGCCGGCCGGCCCATGACGGTCGTGACTATATATGTTGACTAGACGAATGGCCCGGGCAACGCCCGGGTTTTACCCGAGTGCGTATATATTTTAAAAATGTTTTAATTAAAATACTATTCGTTACAATTATAAATTGGCGCCCTGGATGTCTCTCTTGTGAAACGTCCCGCCCCAAACTGTGTGTGTCTTGAAAATATAAAAATAAATGTGTGAACGGAAAAATATGTCCAGGGTAGCCTAGGTAAGCCCGGTAAGCGGAAGGTCGTGGGTTCGATTCCCATCCCTTGACATTTTTTTTATTTTATCCATTCTGACCAAAATCTATCCGTGAACTTCACACAGTGAACTTCACACAGAGAGAATAAGGCAATTATATAAGTAGATAATCCAAATTGTGCCTTATCACACACTATTTTTTTATTTGGCCTTATTACCTTGTGTTTATAATCTATGACGTAATGCCGGCGGCGCGCGCCCGTTGGCTGCCGGCGAGCACGTGACCTCCCTGTGCGCGCGCATCCGTGACAGAACCGGCCCATGACGGTCGTGACTATATATATACTAGACGAATGACCCTGGCAACGCCCGTGTTTTACCAGATTGAATGTTTTTATTCCAATACTATTTGTTACAATTATAAATTGGAGCCGTGGATGTCACTCTTGTGAAACGTCCCGCTCCAAACTTTACATGTACATTAGGTCAGCTGGTATTACCCCTCATTTTCACCGCTAGAGGCGCGAGCGAATTGACTTTTTGTAAATATACATAATTATAAAGATAGAAGCTTCTATAGAAGATAATGATCATAATGATGATGCGCGCGCATCCGTGACATGAGGAATTGAGAAAGACGGTCGTGACTATATATATTAATAATAAAATAATAATAATAATATAATAATAATAATTATTATTATTATCATTAGATAATGATAATGATCATAATGATGATGCGCGCGCATCCGTGACATGAGGAATTGAGGAATTGATTGAGGAGGAAAGATGGTCGTGACTATATATGTTGATAATAATAATATAATAATAATAATAATTATTATTATTATCATTAGCTAATGATAATGATCATAATGATGATGCGCGCGCATCCGTGACATGAGGAATTGAGGAATTGATTGAGGAGGAAAGACGGTCGTGACTATATATGTTGATGGATAATAATAATAATAATATAATAATAATAATTATTATTATCATTAGATAATGATAATGATCACAATGATGATGCGCGCGCATCCGTGATATTACGCCTCTAAAATAGTTTTATAATTTGATAACAGATGGCGTTCTAGTACATCGTAACATTATTGTTCTAATAAAAGACACAATTTGATATTTGCGGAAGAGCGCTTGCTCGAAGCATATTATATATTTATAATTATATTTAATTCTGCTGTCCTAAAAGCTTATATCCATAGTTCTTCTAAAATACCCATTCCAAGAGTTTAACAACAGTCACCTATAAAAGGAAGTTCCAAAAATGCAATATAACAGCGGTATGGTAGATTAAACTGGCGAAACCGCTGGGAGGGTTCACCACTGATGAGCCAGGCCCTCCCTTTAATTTTTCCATCGCAGTAAGGACAGTAGAAATTGTTTTATTTTAAAAAGAACATTACGCCTCTAAAATAGTTTTATAATTTAATAATAATAATAATAATAATTATTATTATTATTATCATTAGATAATGATAATGATTATAATGATGATGCGCGCGCATCCGTGACAGAACCGGCCCATGACGGTCGTGACTATATATAAGGATATACGAATGACCCGGGCAACGCCCGGGTTTTACCCAATTAAATGCTTTTATTCAAATACTATTCGTTACAATTATAATTGGCGCCGTGGATGTCATTTTTGTATAATATATAAATGAGTTTTAAAATTTGTAAAAAAAAAAATGCATCGGCCGGGAATCGAACCCGGGCCGCCCGCGTGGCAGGCGAGCATTCTACCACTGAACCACCGTTGGTTATGAAAATTCCCATCCGTGAGCTTCAGAAAAACAAACAGACAGAATAAGGCAAATATATAAGTAGATATATAGATAATCCAAATTGCACCTTATCATTAGATTAGGTCTTATTACCTTCTAATCTATAATCCAAATTGTGCCTTATCATTAGATTTGGTCTTATTACCTTCTGTTTCTAATCTATATTCCAAATTGTGCCTTATCATTAGATTTGGTCTTATTACCTTCTGTTTATAATCTACTAGACGAATGACCCGGGCAACGCCCGTGTTTTACCCGATTGAATGTTTTATTCAAATACTATTTGTTACAATTATAAATTGGAGCCGTGGATGTCACTCTTGTGAAACGTCCCGCTCCAAACTTTACATGTACATTAGGTCAGCTGGTATTACCCCTCATTTTCACCGCTAGAGGCGCGAGCGAATTGACTTTTTGTAAATATACATAATTATAAAGATAGAAGCTTCTATAGAAGATAATGATCATAATGATGATGCGCGCGCATCCGTGACAGCGATGAGGAATTGAGGAAAGACGGTCGTGACTATATATTAATGATAAATGACCCGGGCAACGCCCGAGTTTTACCCGATTAAATGTTTTTATTCAAATACTATTCGTTACAATTATAAATTGGCGCCGTGGATGTCACACTTGTGAAACGTCCCGCTGCAAACTTTGTGTCTGAGAAGCGATATTTTTATAGAAAGATGATCTGGCTTTTGTTTTCTGCTCGAATAAATGTTTTTCTGTTAGAATTTTGTTCCTGCGTACAAAATAATGAACTGGTTTCACCCGTGGTCTCTGCTTTTTGGAATTTTTCCCGATATAATTTTGTATCTGATAATTAAACATGATAAAGCAATATCTTCATCATTTTCTGACTAAAAATATATAGTTTTAATAATTGATTTATATATATTTTTAAATAGCCTATCGTCTTCCCTGTATTTTTTACCTATGTATGGAAATTTTGGTTTGAATTAGTGAACTACTGCGAATTTGTATACCGGACATACAAACAAACAGACAAACATTCATTTATATATATATAGAGATTTACTCTTCATTGTTGGCTTTTTATATTATATTTACTTTACATTGTTGGCTTTTTATCTTACATTCACTCTGTTGGCTTTTTATATTACATTTACTCTTCATTGTTGGCTTTTTATCTTACATTCATTCTTCAAGGTTGGCTTTTTATATTACATTCACTCTTCATTGTTGGGTTTTTATCTTACATTCACTCTGTTGGCTTTTTATATTACATTTACTCTTCATTGTTGGCTTTTTATCTTACCTTCACTCTTCATTGTTGGCTTTTTATAATATATTTACTCTTCATTGTTGGCTTTTTATCTTACATTCATTCTTCATTGTTGGTTTTTTATATTACATTTACTCTTCATTGTTGGCTTTTTATCATACATTCACTCGTCATTGTTGGCTTTATATCTTACATTTATTCTTCATTGTTGGCTTTTTATATTACATTCACTCTTCATTGTTGGCATTTTATCTTACATTCATTCTTCATTGTTGGCTTTATATATTACATTTACTCTTCATTGTTGGCTTTTTATCTTACATTTATTCTTCATTGTTGGCTTTTTATATTATATTTACTCTTCATTGTTGGCTTTTTATCTTACATTTATTCTTCATTGTTGGCTTTTTATATTACATTTACTCTTCATTGTTGGCTTTTTATCTTACATACATTCTTCATTGTTGGCTTTTTATATCATATTTACTCTTCATTGTTGGCTTTTTATCTTACATTCATTCTTCATTGTTGGCTTTTTATATTATATTTACTCTTCATTGTTGGCTTTTTATCTTACATTTATTCTTCATAGTTGGCTTTTTATATTATATTTACTCTTCATTGTTGGCTTTTTATCTTACATTTATTCTTCATTGTTGGCTTTTTATATTATATTCACTCTTCATTGTTGGGTTTTTATCTTACATTCACTCTGTTGGCTTTTTATATTACATTTACTCTTCATTGTTGGCTTTTTATCTTACCTTCACTCTTCATTGTTGGCTTTTTATAATATATTTACTCTTCATTGTTGGCTTTTTATCTTACATTCATTCTTCATTTTTGGCTTTTTATATTATACTAATGATGATGCGCGCGCATCCGTGAAATGAGGAATTGAGGAATGAGGAATTGACGGTGGAAAGACGGTCGTGACTATATATGTTGATAATCCAAATTGTACCTTATCATTAGATTTGGTCTTATTACCTTCTGCATCTAATCTATATTCCAAATTTTGCCTTATCATTAGATTTGGTCTTATTACCTTGTGTTTATAATCTAATATTCCAAATTGTACCTTATCAGTAGATTTGGTCTTATTACCTTCTAATCTATAATCCAAATTATTTGGATAATGATAATGATCATAATGATGATGCGCGCGCATCCGTGACAGAACCGGCCGGCCCATGACGGTCGTGACTATATATGTTGACTAGACGAATGGCCCGGGCAACGCCCGGGTTTTACCCGAGTGCGTATATATTTTAAAAATGTTTTAATTAAAATACTATTCGTTACAATTATAAATTGGCGCCGTGGATGTCTCTCTTGTGAAACGTCCCGCCCCAAACTGTGTGACTTGAAAATATAAAAATAAAAATGTGAACGGAAAAATATGTCCAGGGTAGCCTAGTGGTCATGGCATCTGCCCGGTAAGCGGAAGGTCGTGGGTTCGATTCCCATCCCTTGACACTTTTTTTATTTTATCCATTCTGACCAAAATCTATCCGTGAACTTCACACAGTGAACTTCACACAGAGAGAATAAGGCAATTATATAAGTAGATAATCCAAATTGTGCCTTATCACACACTATTTTTTATTTGGCCTTATTACCTTGTGTTTAAAATCTATGACGTAATGCCGGCGGCGCGCGCCCGTTGGCTGCCAGCGAGCACGTGACCTCCCTGTGCGCGCGCATCCGTGACAGAACCGGCCGGCCCATGACGGTCGTGACTATATATATAATGGATGGATAATAATAATAATATAATAATAATAATAATAATAATAATTATTATTATTATTATTATCATTAGATAATGATAATGATCACAATGATGATGCGCGCGCATCCGTGACAGAACCGGCCGGCCGGCCCGCCTGTTGAAAAAAAGGAGGGAGAGAGGGCACTGAACACCGGAGGATTTTATTAAACCGATCACGGTAAGATAACACAACTAACTGACTAACAACGATATTCCATTTATATATACACCGCAACACACCACAGAGTAACAGGTCACTGGTCAAAACAATTGTATCATGAAATCCGAGAGAATTGCCATTTTAACACTTCCTCTCAATTCATCAGATTTCTACATTCCAAATCCAGTGACGTGTTTTTCATACAAAAACCTTGGTAGGCCTTTAGTAAGGATGTCGGCAACATTTTCCTGGGTTGGTGTGTGGACGACCTCGACAAGTCCATCGCTGCAAATGCTTCTGATGAAATGCCATTTGATGTCAATATGTTTAGTTCTGGCATGATAAACCGGATTTCTCGCCAGCTGTTGAGCACCCTGGTTATCCGTCTTCAGAACAGTCGGTCCATTCAGCAATTCACCAAATCCCATCTCATCCAACAGCGCTCTAAGGTAGACTGCCTCCTTTCCTGCTTCACAAAGTGCGATGTACTCAGATTCTGTGCTCGAAAGAGTGACAGTCTGCTGCTTCTTCGATTCCCAGGCTATTGGACCTCTTGCCAAAAAGTAAACAATTCCCGTATGAGATTTTCTATCCACGAGGTTTCCACCCCAATCAGCGTCGACATAACCATGAAGAGCCTCATTAGATTTCCTGTAGGTAATCCTCAAACATGAGGTGCCTTTCAAATAGCGGAGGACACGCTTGGCAGCATTCCAGTGCTGTCTCCTAGGATCATTACTGAACTGTCCCAAAGCACTAACTGCATAGGCTATATCGGGCCTTGTCGACACTGAGAGATATATCAATGATCCAATCAGTGATTGGTATTCTACCTTTTTCACTGGCTCATTCTCACCTTCTATAGATGAAATTTTTGTTAACCTGGAGTTCGAGTCCATGGGTGTAGAAATAGGCTTTGCCTCTTTCATCCTATATTTCGCCAGAAGTTCTTCAATATATCTCTCTTGATCTATGGATATTGAACCATCCTCTTTCATTTGTATCCTTATACCCAGGCAACAATTTATCCCTCCAAGATCCTTTATTTTGAATATTCTTTTCATACTTTCTTTAAAGGATTTCAACGTGTCTTCTCTTTCAGCCGCAATTATCAGATCATCAACATAGATTGCCACCAGGAGAATACCTTCATCATGCTTGATATAGACACAATTGTCAGATTGAAGTTGCTTCAGTCCCAAATTCTTTAATTCATTGTCAAGCTTTTCATGCCAAACTATTCCAGCTTGTTTTAACCCATAAATGGCCTTCTTGAGTCGACATACCTTCTCTGGATATTTTCTTGAGACGAAGTTTTCCGGCTGTGTCATGAAAATTTCTTCTTTAATTTCTCCATTTAAATAAGCAGATTGAACGTCCATCTGATGGAGTATCAAGTTGTATTCAACAGCCAAGGCTAAAAACATTCTAATAGTACTTTGGCGTACTACTGGGGCGAAAGTTTCCTCGTAGTCTATTCCGTACTGCTGTGAATAGCCTTTTGCTACCAGGCGAGCCTTATGGCGCTCAACAGAACCATCACTATTGCATTTCGTTTTGAATACCCATTTGGTTCCTATGATGCTTCGATTCTTAGGGGGATCAACCAATTCCCAAGTTTTGTTTTCAATCAAGGAATCAAACTCTTCCTCCATTGCTTTCTTCCAAAAATAAGAATCTTTTCCTGACAGCGCTTCCTCTGCGTCTTTTGGATCTGGCAAGTATTTCGCTTCTAGAAGTTCTTGCGTTGACAAATTGGCTGTAGGGTACTCCTTTCTTGGTCGGCCAGGTTTTCCTGTTCTAATATATCTTGGTCGTCCTCTTCCTCTTCTTGAAATGACCACTTCACTTTCTGACGGCTCGTCCACTAAATCAGACATCTCTAGATCCGATTCACTTTCAATTTCAGTTTGTGATTTAGCTTCGGACGTGCTTCCCTTTTCTTCAACTAGAGGAATTTCCTTGACAAAAGGATCTTTTTGTGGACTAACATCGATTTCAATGACTTCATTCCTAATTTTGGACAATTCTGGTTCAATAAAACGTACATCTCTACTTTTTATAATTGTACGTGTACCAGGCTTCCAAAGTCTGTATGCCTTAGATTCTGTGAAATACCCTATTAACTTGTATTCCTCACTGCGAGGTGCGAATTTAGATCTATTCGGCCTATTATTCACGGCAAACGATTTACTTCCTATAATTTTTAAATGAGAAACTACAGGTTTTCTTTTGGTAAATAACTCATGTGGAGTTTTACAATCGTTATTTCTCGGGCATCTATTTCTGATAAAAGTTGAGGTATGTATCAATTCAGCCCATAAAGTTTCAGGTAAATCACCTTCGATCATGAAGCACCTAGTCATATCCAGTAGAGTTCTATTCGCTCTTTCAGCTACACCGTTCTGTTGAGGTGTATATTCGACAGAGAGCTGACGTCCTATACCTTCTCCTTCTAGGTAATCCTTGAATTCTTTGCTAAGGTATTCAGGCGCATTATCATTCCTAATACATTTCAACCTTTTTCCGGTTTGTTTCTCAGCATAATTTTTGAATATTCTAAATCCTTTGAATACTTCACTTCTCGATTTCATTATAAATGTGAAGATAAATCCTGAGAAGTCATCAATAAATGTTGAAAAATAAAGGGCGCCACCCAATGATTTTGTTCTCATGGGACCACAAATATCAGTATGGATCAGCTCCAGTGGTTCCCTTGCTCTCGTAAAAGACTCTTTCTGAAAAGGTAGCCTTGTTTGTTTACCTTTCAAACAAACTTCACAGGTGATATTTTTAACATCAAAAATTGGCAGGCCGTATACAATATTTTGCATTTTTAGCTTTTTGAGATCTTGTAAATTTAAATGGCCAAATCTACTGTGCCATTTTTCGTAATTTTTTTCTCCAGCTATGCAAATTTCTCTTGTCGCTAATGCCTTAGGACAATTAATTTGACTTAAGATGTAAAGTCCATTCCTTTCATAGGCCTGTATGCAAATTTTTGTATGCAAATTCACTATTTCAGCTTTTCTGTACTTGAAACTTACAATATTATATTTGCCCGTACACCTACTGATGGAAAACAAATTGCCGTTTATTTCAGGAACAAATAATACGTCTTCCAAGGATAAGGTTACAGATCCGTTTTTACCCGAACATTCCAATTTTACCTTCCCCTTTCCCAGAGCTTCAATGAATTTACCATTGGCTAGTGTAATTTTCACCGGTGCAGTCTCCTCAAAATGATCGAATGAGTCTCTTGAGCTGCACATGTGGGCAGTTGCGCCACTATCCAGACACCATTCATTTGCGCCAAGTTTGCTCAAATATTTTATCCTAAAGGACGCAACCATTTCATTTTTAGGGTTCCTGGACTTTCTTTTTCTGCAGTCGGCAGCTTTATGTCCCCTCTTTCCACAGAAGTGGCAGCTAAATGGGAATCCCTTTGGCTTTGGTTTTGATGTGCTGGGCAAATTCTTTCTTTCTGGGTTTCCAAGGAAAGCTTGCTCGGTATTAGTTGTGCCGTTCAATTGAGTTTGCCTAATTTCCTCCTCCAGCATTTTCACTTTTAGAGTTTCAAAGCTAGGCAGTTCGTCCCTAGTTTCTATCGCTGTTCTAAATCCTTCATAACTCTCTGGAAGGCTACATAATAAAAGGATAGAAAGGAAGTCTTCTGGGACTTGAGCATCCATCTCACTCAGCCTGTCAGCTAAACTGCTGAACTTGTTAAGGTAATCCTGCAGCCTTTCATTAGGATTCATCTTCAAGAGGATCAACTGTTTCGTAAGGAAAACCTTAGTTGCAGGCCCTTTTGGCTGATGCACTTTATTTAAATTTTTCCATGCTTCTGCAGAAGTTATGCATTTTTTAACATGTATTATTTCTGGAGGGCTCAAACTTAGGACTATAGTTGCTAGCGCCTTCTGGTCGTTCTTCTCCCATTCGTTGGATTCTACTTCGGTTTCAGGCTTGATTCTTATGCTATTTGCATAATCCCAAAGTTCGGAATGAATTAGAATCATCTTCATTTGCATCTTCCATGTTTCAAAATTTTCAGAATTTAATTTTTCTATTTGATAAAGGCTTGACATTTTGAATACTTTCTTGATGCTACAATTTCTTTAAAGTAATCCTGGGCCCATAACCTGTTGAAAAAAAGGAGGGAGAGAGGGCACTGAACACCGGAGGATTTTATTAAACCGATCACGGTAAGATAACACAACTAACTGACTAACAAAGATATTCCATTTATATATACACCGCAACACACCACAGAGTAACAGGTCACTGGTCAAAACAATTGTATCATGAAATCCGAGAGAATTGCCATTTTAACACATGACGGTCGTGACTATATATGTTGATGGATAATAATAATAATAATAATAATTATTATTATAATTAGATAATGATAATGATAATAATGATGATGCGCGCGCATCCGTGACAGAACCGGCCGGCCCATGACGGTCGTGACTATATATAGGGACTAAACGAATGGCCCGGGCAACGCCCGGGTTTTACCTGAGTGCGTATATATTTTAAAAATGTTTTAATTAAAATACTATTCGTTACAATTATAAATTGGCGCCGTGGATGTCTCTCTTGTGAAACGTCCCGCCCCAAACTGTGTGTGTCTTGAAAATATAAAAATAAAAATGTGAACGGAAAAATATGTCCAGGGTAGCCTAGTGGTCATGGCTTCTGCCCGGTAAGCGGAAGGTCGTGGGTTCGATTCCCATCCCTTGACACTTTTTTTATTTTATCCATTCTGACCAAAATCTATCCGTGAACTTCACACAGAGAGTATAAGGCAATTATATAAGTAGATAATCCAAATTGTGCCTTATCACACACTATTTTTTTATTTGGCCTTATTACATTGTGTTTATAATCTATGACGTAATGCCGGCGGCGCGCGCCCGTTGGCTGCCGGCGAGCACGTGACCTCCCTGTGCGCGCGCATCCGTGACAGAACCGGCCCTTGACGGTCGTGACTATATATGGATAATAATAATAATATAATAATAATAATAATAATTATTATTATTATTATTAACATTAGATAATGATAATGATCATAATGATGATGCGCGCGCATCCGTGACAGAACCGGCCCATGACGGTCGTGACTATATATAGGGATATACGAATGACCCGGGCAACGCCCGGGTTTTACCCAATTAAATGCTTTTATTCAAATACTATTCGTTACAATTATAAATTGGCGCCGTGGATGTCATTTTTGTATAATATATAAATGAGTTTTAAAATTTGTAAAAAAAAAAAAAAAATGCATCGGCCGGGAATCGAATCCGGGCCGCCCGCCTGGCAGGCGAGCATTCTACCAATGAACCACCGTTGGTTATGAAAATTCCCATCCGTGAGCTTCAGAAAAACAAACAGACAGAATAAGGCAAATATATAAGTAGATATATAGATAATATAAATTGCACCTTATCATTAGATTAGGTCTTATTACCTTCTAATCTATAATCCAAATTGTGCCTTATCATTAGATTTGGTCTTATTACCTTCTGTTTCTAATCTATATTCCAAATTGTGCCTTATCATTAGATTTGGTCTTATTACCTTCTGTTTATAATCTACTAGACGAATGACCCGGGCAACGCCCGTGTTTTACCCGATTGAATGTTTTATTCAAATACTATTTGTTACAATTATAAATTGGAGCCGTGGATGTCACTCTTGTGAAACGTCCCGCTCCAAACTTTACATGTACATTAGGTCAGCTGGTATTACCCCTCATTTTCACCGCTAGAGGCGCGAGCGAATTGACTTTTTGTAAATATACATAATTATAAAGATAGAAGCTTCTATAGAAGATAATGATCATAATGATGATGCGCGCGCATCCGTGACAGCGATGAGGAATTGAGGAAAGACGGTCGTGACTATATATTAATGATGAATGACCCGGGCAACGCCCGAGTTTTACCCGATTAAATGTTTTTATTCAAATACTATTCGTTACAATTATAAATTGGCGCCGTGGATGTCACACTTGTGAAACGTCCCGCTGCAAACTTTGTGTCTGAGAAGCGATATTTTTATAGAAAGATGATCTGGCTTTTGTTTTCTGCTCGAATAAATGTTTTTCTGTTAGAATTTTGTTCCTGCGTACAAAATAATGAACTGGTTTCACCCGTGGTCTCTGCTTTTTGGAATTTTTCCCGATATAATTTTGTATCTGATAATTAAACATGATAAAGCAATATCGTCATCATCATTTTCTGACTAAAAATATATAGTTTTATTAATTGATTTATATATATTTTTAAATAGCCTATCGTCTTCCCCGTATTTTTTACCTATGTATGGAAATTTTGGTTTGAATTAGTGAACTACTGGGAATTTGTATACCGGACATACAAACAAACAGACAAACATTCATTTATATATATATAGAGATTTACTCTTCATTGTTGGTTTTTATATTATATTTACTTTTCATTGTTGGCTTTTTATCTTACATTCACTCTGTTGGCTTTTTATATTACATTTACTCTTCATTGTTGGCTTTTTATCTTACATTCACTCTTCATTGTTGGCTTTTTATATTATATTTACTCTACATTGTTGGCTTTTTATCTTACATTCATTCTTCAAGGTTGGCTTTTTATATTACATTCACTCTTCATTGTTGGGTTTTTATCTTACATTCACTCTGTTGGCTTTTATATTACATTTACTCTTCATTGTTGGCTTTTTATCTTACCTTCACTCTTCATTGTTGGCTTTTTATATTATATTTACTCTTCATTGTTGGCTTTTTATCTTACATTCATTCTTCATTGTTGGCTATTTATATTACATTTACTCTTTATTGTTGGCTTTTTATCTTACATTCATTCTTCATTGTTGGCTTTTTATATCATATTTACTCTTCATTGTTGGCTTTTTATCTTACATTCATTCTTCATTTTTGGCTTTTTATATTATACTAATGATGATGCGCGCGCATCCGTGAAATGAGGAATTGAGGAATGAGGAATTGACGGTGGAAAGACGGTCGTGACTATATATGTTGATAATCCAAATTGTACCTTATCATTAGATTTGGTCTTATTACCTTCTGCATCTAATCTATATTCCAAATTTTGCCTTATCATTAGATTTGGTCTTATTACCTTGTGTTTATAATCTAATATTCCAAATTGTACCTTATCAGTAGATTTGGTCTTATTACCTTCTAATCTATAATCCAAATTATTTGGATAATGATAATGATCATAATGATGATGCGCGCGCATCCGTGACAGAACCGGCCGGCCCATGACGGTCGTGACTATATATGTTGACTAGACGAATGGCCCGGGCAACGCCCGGGTTTTACCCGAGTGCGTATATATTTTAAAAATGTTTTAATTAAAATACTATTCGTTACAATTATAAATTGGCGCCGTGGATGTCTCTCTTGTGAAACGTCCCGCCCCAAACTGTGTGACTTGAAAATATAAAAATAAAAATGTGAACGGAAAAATATTTCCAGGGTAGCCTAGTGGTCATGGCATCTGCCCGGTAAGCGGAAGGTCGTGGGTTCGATTCCCATCCCTTGACACTTTTTTTATTTTATCCATTCTGACCAAAATCTATCCGTGAACTTCACACAGTGAACTTCACACAGAGAGAATAAGGCAATTATATAAGTAGATAATCCAAATTGTGCCTTATCACACACTATTTTTTATTTGGCCTTATTACCTTGTGTTTAAAATCTATGACGTAATGCCGGCGGCGCGCGCCCGTTGGCTGCCAGCGAGCACGTGACCTCCCTGTGCGCGCGCATCCGTGACAGAACCGGCCGGCCCATGACGGTCGTGACTATATATATAATGGATGGATAATAATAATAATATAATAATAATAATAATAATAATAATAATAATAATTATTATTATTATTATCATTAGATAATGATAATGATCACAATGATGATGCGCGCGCATCCGTGACAGAACCGGCCGGCCGGACCGCCCATGACGGTCGTGACTATATATGTTGATGGATAATAATAATAATAATAATTATTATTATTATTATAATTAGATAATGATAATGATCATAATGATGATGCGCGCGCATCCGTGACAGAACCGGCCGGCCCATGACGGTCGTGACTATATATAGGGACTAAACGAATGGCCCAGGCAACGCCCGGGTTTTACCTGAGTGCGTATATATTTTAAAAATGTTTTAATTAAAATACTATTCGTTACAATTATAAATTGGCGCCGTGGATGTCTCTCTTGTGAAACGTCCCGCCCCAAACTGTGTGTGTCTTGAAAATATAAAAATAAAAATGTGAACGGAAAAATATGTCCAGGGTAGCCTAGTGGTCATGGCATCTGTGGTCAATTTATCCATTCTGACCAAAATCTATCCGTGAACTTCACACAGAGAGTATAAGGCAATTATATAAGTAGATAATCCAAATTGTGCCTTATCACACACTATTTTTTTATTTGGCCTTATTATATTGTGTTTATAATCTATGACGTAATGCCGGCGGCGCGCGCCCGTTGGCTGCCGGCGAGCACGTGACCTCCCTGTGCGCGCGCATCCGTGACAGAACCGGCCCTTGACGGTCGTGACTATATATGGATAATAATAATAATATAATAATAATAATAATAATAATAATTATTATTATTATCATTAGATAATGATAATGATCATAATGATGATGCGCGCGCATCCGTGACAGAACCGGCCCATGACGGTCGTGACTATATATAGGGATATACGAATGACCCGGGCAACGCCCGGGTTTTACCCAATTAAATGCTTTTATTCAAATACTATTCGTTACAATTATAAATTGGCGCCGTGGATGTCATTTTTGTATAATATATAAATGAGTTTTAAAATTTGTAAAAAAAAAAAAAAATGCATCGGCCGGGAATCGAATCCGGGCCGCCCGCCTGGCAGGCGAGCATTCTAACAATGAACCACCGTTGGTTATGAAAATTCCCATCCGTGAGCTTCAGAAAAACAAACAGACAGAATAAGGCAAATATATAAGTAGATATATAGATAATCCAAATTGCACCTTATCATTAGATTAGGTCTTATTACCTTCTAATCTATAATCCAAATTGTGCCTTATCATTAGATTTGGTCTTATTACCTTCTGTTTCTAATCTATATTCCAAATTGTGCCTTATCATTAGATTTGGTCTTATTACCTTCTGTTTATAATCTACTAGACGAATGACCCGGGCAACGCCCGTGTTTTACCCGATTGAATGTTTTATTCAAATACTATTTGTTACAATTATAAATTGGAGCCGTGGATGTCACTCTTGTGAAACGTCCCGCTCCAAACTTTACATGTACATTAGGTCAGCTGGTATTACCCCTCATTTTCACCGCTAGAGGCGCGAGCGAATTGACTTTTTGTAAATATACATAATTATAAAGATAGAAGCTTCTATAGAAGATAATGATCATAATGATGATGCGCGCGCATCCGTGACAGCGATGAGGAATTGAGGAAAGACGGTCGTGACTATATATTAATGACCAATGACCCGGGCAACGCCCGAGTTTTACCCGATTAAATGTTTTTATTCAAATACTATTCGTTACAATTATAAATTGGCGCCGTGGATGTCACACTTGTGAAACGTCCCGCTGCAAACTTTGTGTCTGAGAAGCGATATTTTTATAGAAAGATGATCTGGCTTTTGTTTTCTGCTCGAATGAATGGTTTTCTGTTAGAATTTTGTTCCTGCGTACAAAATAATGAACTGGTTTCACCCGTGGTCTCTGCTTTTTGGAATTTTTCCCGATATAATTTTGTATCTGATAATCAAACATGATACAGCAATATCGTCATCATCATTTTCTGACTAAAAATATATAGTTTTAATAATTGATTTATATATATTTTTAAATAGCCTATCGTCTTCCCCATATTTATTACCTTAGTATGGAAATTTTGGTTTGAATTAATGAACTACTGCGAATTTGTATACCGGACATACAAACAAACAGACAAACATTCATTTATATATATATAGAGATTTACTCTTCATTGTCGGCTTTTTATATTATATTTACTTTTCATTGTTGGCTTTTTATCTTACATTCACTCTGTTGGCTTTTTATATTACATTTACTCTTCATTGTTGGCTTTTTATCTTACATTCACTCTTCATTGTTGGCTTTTTATATTATATTTACTCTACATTGTTGGCTTTTTATCGTACATTCATTCTTCAAGGTTGGCTTTTTATATTACATTCACTCTTCATTGTTGGGTTTTTATCTTACATTCACTCTGTTGGCTTTTTATATTACATTTACTCTTCATTGTTGGCTTTTTATCTTACCTTCACTCTTCATTGTTGGCTTTTTATATTATATTTACTCTTCATTGTTGGCTTTTTATTTTACATTCATTCTTCATTGTTGGTTTTTTATATTACATTTACTCTTCATTGTTGGCTTTTTATCATACATTCACTCGTCATTGTTGGCTTTATATCTTACATTCATTCTTCATTGTTGGCTTTTTATATTACATTCACTCTTCATTGTTGGCTTTTTATCTTACATTCATTCTTCATTGTTGGCTTTATATATTACATTTACTCTTCATTGTTGGCTTTTTATCTTACATTTATTCTTCATTGTTGGCTTTTTATATTATATTTACTCTTCATTGTTGGCTTTTTATCTTACATTTATTCTTCATTGTTGGCTTTTTATATTACATTTACTCTTCATTGTTGGCTTTTTATCTTACATACATTCTTCATTGTTGGCTTTTTATATCATATTTACTCTTCATTGTTGGCTTTTTATCTTACATTCATTCTTCATTGTTGGCTATTTATATTACATTTACTCTTTATTGTTGGCTTTTTATCTTACATTCATTCTTCATTGTTGGCTTTTTATATCATATTTACTCTTCATTGTTGGCTTTTTATCTTACATTCATTCTTCATTTTTGGCTTTTTATATTATACTAATGATGATGCGCGCGCATCCGTGACATGAGGAATTGAGGAATGAGGAATTGACGGTGGAAAGACGGTCGTGACTATATATGTTGATAATCCAAATTGTACCTTATCATTAGATTTGGTCTTATTACCTTCTGCATCTAATCTATATTCCAAATTTTGCCTTATCATTAGATTTGGTCTTATTACCTTGTGTTTATAATCTAATATTCCAAATTGTACCTTATCAGTAGATTTGGTCTTATTACCTTCTAATCTATAATCCAAATTATTTGGATAATGATAATGATCATAATGATGATGCGCGCGCATCCGTGACAGAACCGGCCGGCCGGCCGGCCCATGTCGGTCGTGACTATATATGTTGACTAGACGAATGGCCCAGGCAACGCCCGGGTTTTACAACAGTGTGTATATATTTTAAAAATGTTTTAATTAAAATACTATTCGTTACAATTATAAATTGGCGCCGTGGATGTCTCTTATGTGAAACGTCCCGCCCCAAACTGTGTGACTTGAAAATATAAAAATAAAAATGTGAACGGAAAAATATGTCCAGGGTAGCCTAGTGGTCATGGCATCTGCCCGGTAAGCGGAAGGTCTTGGGTTCGATTCCCATCCCTTGACACTTTTTTTATTTTATCCATTCTGACCAAAATCTATCAGTGAACTTCACACAGTGAACTTCACACAGAGAGAATAAGGCAATTATACAAGTAGATAATCCAAATTGTGCCTTATCACACACTATTTTTTATTTGGCCTTATTACCTTGTGTTTAAAATCTATGACGTAATGCCGGCGGCGCGCGCCCGTTGGCTGCCAGCGAGCACGTGACCTCCCTGTGCGCGCGCATTCGTGACAGAACCGGCCGTCCCATGACGGTCGTGACTATATATATACTGGATGGATAATAATAATAATAATAATTATTATTATTATTATTATCATTAGATAATGATAATGATCATAATGATGATGCGCGCGCATCCGTGACAGAACCGGCCGGCCCAAGACGGTCGTGACTATATAAGTTGATGGATGGATAATAATAATAATATAATAATAATTGTGCCTTATCACACACTATTTTTTTATTTGGCCTTATTACCTTGTGTTTATAATCTATGACGTAATGCCGGCGGCGCGCGCCCGTTGGCTGCCAGCGAGCACGTGACCTCCATATGCGCGCGCATCCGTGACAGAACCGGCCGGCCCATGACGGTCGTGACTATATATATAATGGATGGATAATAATAATAATAATAATAATAATTATTATTATTATTATTATCATTAGATAATGATAATGATCATATTGATGATGCGCGCGCATCCGTGACAGAACCGGCCGGCCGGTCGGCCCATGACAGTCGTGACTATATAAGTTGACTAGACGAATGGCCCGGGCAACGCCCGGGTTTTACCCGAGTGCGTATATATTTTAAAAACGTTTTAATTCAAATACTATTTGTTACAATTATAAATTGGCGCCATGGATGTCACTCTTGTGAAACGTCCCGTTCCAAACTGTGTGTTTTTAAAATGTTTTAATTAAAATACCTATTTAATAAATATCATATTCTATTCTTATAAAGGTACTTATATATAATGACCCGGGCAACGCCCGGGTTTTACCCGATTAAATGCTTTTATTCAAATACTATTTGTTACAATTATAAATTGGCGCCGTGGATATCATTCTTGTATAATATATAAATTAGTTTTAAAAATTGTAAAAAAAAAAAAAAAATGCATCGGCCGGGAATCGAATCCGGGCCGCCCGCGTGGCAGGCGAGCATTCTACCACTGAACCACCGATGGTTATGAAAATTCCCATCCGTGAGCTTCAGACAAACAAACAGACAGAATAAGGCAAATATATAAGTAGATGACCTGGGCAACGCCCGGGTTTTACCCGATTAAATGCTTTTATTCAAATACTATTCGTTACAATTATAAATTGGCGCCGTGGATGTCATTCTTGTATAATATATAAATGAGTTTTAAAAATTGTAAAAAAAAACTGCATCGGCCGGGAATCGAACCCGGGCCGCCCGCGTGGCAGGCGAGCATTCCACCACTGAACCACCGATGGTTATGAAAAATCCCATCCGTGAGCTTCAGACAAACAGACAGAATAAGGCAAATATATAAGTAGATTTACTCTTCATTGTTGGATTTTTATCTTACATTTATTCTTCATTGTTGGCTTTTTATATTACATTTACTCTTCATTGTTGGCTTTTTATCTTTCATTCATTCTTCATTGTTGGCTTTTTATATCATATTTATTCTTCATTGTTGGCTTTTTATCTTACATTCATTCTACATTTTTGGCTTTTTATATTATATTTACTCTTCATTGTTGGCTTTTTATCTTACATTTATTCTTCATTGTTGGCTTTTTATATTACATTTACTCTTTATTGTTGGCTTTTTATCTTACATTCATTCTTCATTGTTGGCTTTTTATATCATATTTACTCTTCATTGTTGGCTTTTTATCTTACATTCATTCTTCATTTTTGGCTTTTTATATTAAATTTACTCTTCATTGTTGGCTTTTTATCTTACATTTATTCTTCATTGTTGGCTTTTTATATTATATTTACTCTTCATTGTTGGCTTTTTATCTTACATTTATTCTTCATTGTTGGCTTTTTATATTACATTTACTCTTTATTGTTGGCTTTTTATCTTACATTCATTCTTCATTGTTGGCTTTTTATACCATATTTACTCTTCATTGTTGGCTTTTTATCTTACATTCATTCTTCATGGTTGGCTTTTTATATTATACTAATGATGATGCGCGCGCACTCGTGACAGAACCGGCCGGCCGGCCCATGACGGTCGTGACTATATATAGGGACTAGACGAATGGCCCGGGCAACGTCTGGATTTTACCCGAGTGCGTATATATTTTAAAAACGTTTCAATTCAAATACTATTCGTTACAATTATAAATTGGCGCCATGGATGTCACTCTTGTGAAACGTCCCGTTCCAAACTGTGTGTTTTTAAAATGTTTTAATTAAAATACCTATTTAATGAATATCATATTTTATTCTTATAAAGGTACTTATATATAATGACCCGGGCAACACCCGGGTTTTACCCGATTAAATGCTTTTATTCAAATACTATTCGTTACCATTATAAATTGGCGCCGTGGATATCATTCTTGTATAATATATAAATTAGTTTTAAAAATTGTAAAAAAAAAAAAAATGCATCGGCCGGGAATCGAACCCGGGCCGCCCGCGTGGCAGGCGAGCATTCTACCACTGAACCACCGATGGTTATGAAAATTCCCATCCGTGAGCTTCAGACAAACAAACAGACAGAATAAGGCAAATATATAAGTAGATGACCTGGGCAACGCCCGGGTTTTACCCGATTAAATGCTTTTATTCAAATACTATTCGTTACAATTATAAATTGGCGCCGTGAATGTCATTCTTGTATAATATATAAATGAGTTTTAAAAATTGTAAAAAAAAACTGCATCGGCCGGGAATCGAACCCGGGCCGCCCGCGTGGCAGGCGAGCATTCCACCACTGAACCACCGATGGTTATGAAAAATCCCATCCGTGAGCTTCAGACAAACAGACAGAATAAAGCAAATATATAAGTAGATTTACTCTTCATTGTTGGCTTTTTATCTTACATTTATTCTTCATTGTTGGATTTTTTATATTACATTTACTCTTCATTGTTGGCTTTTTATCTTTCATTCATTCTTCATTGTTGGCTTTTTATATCATATTTATTCTTCATTGTTGGCTTTTTATCTTACATTCATTCTACATTTTTGGCTTTTTATATTATATTTACTCTTCATTGTTGGCTTTTTATCTTACATTTATTCTTCATTGTTGGCTTTTTATATTACATTTACTCTTTATTGTTGGCTTTTTATCTTACATTCATTCTTCATTGTTGGCTTTTTATATCATATTTACTCTTCATTGTTGGCTTTTTATCTTACATTCATTCTTCATTTTTGGCTTTTTATATTAAATTTACTCTTCATTGTTGGCTTTTTATCTTACATTTATTCTTCATTGTTGGCTTTTTATATTATATTTACTCTTCATTGTTGGCTTTTTATCTTACATTTATTCTTCATTGTTGGCTTTTTATATTACATTTACTCTTTATTGTTGGCTTTTTATCTTACATTCATTCTTCATTGTTGGCTTTTTATACCATATTTACTCTTCATTGTTGGCTTTTTATCTTACATTCATTCTTCATGGTTGGCTTTTTATATTATACTAATGATGATGCGCGCGCATCCGTGACAGAACCGGCCGGCCCATGACGGTCGTGACTATATATGTTGATATCCCAAATTGTACCTTATCAGTAGATTTGGTCTTATTACCTTCTAATCTATAATCCAAATTATTTGGATAATGATAATGATCATAATGATGATGCGCGCGCATCCGTGACAGAACCGGCCAGCCGGCCGGCCCGCCCGCCCGCCCGCCCATGACGGTCGTGACTATATATATTAATGGATGGATAATAATAATAATATATATATATATATAATAATAATAATAATAATTATTATTATTATCATTAGATAATAATAATGATCATAATGATGATGCGCGCGCATCCGTGACAGAACCGGCCGGCCGGCCCATGACGATCGTGACTATATATGTTGATAATAATAATAATAATATAATAATAATAATAATAATAATAATTATTATTATTATTTGATAATGATAATGATCATAATGATGATGCGCGCGCACTCGTGACAGAACCGGCCGGCCGGCCCATGACGGTCGTGACTATATATAGGGACTAGACGAATGGCCCGGGCAACGCCCGGGTTTTACCCGAGTGCGTATATATTTTAAAAACGTTTCAATTCAAATACTATTCGTTACAATTATAAATTGGCGCCATGGATGTCACTCTTGTGAAACGTCCCGTTCCAAACTGTGTGTTTTTAAAATGTTTTAATTAAAATACCTATTTAATGAATATCATATTTTATTCTTATAAAGGTACTTATATATAATGACCCGGGCAACGCCCGGGTTTTACCCGATTAAATGCTTTTATTCAAATACTATTCGTTACAATTATAAATTGGCGCCGTGGATATCATTCTTGTATAATATATAAATTAGTTTTAAAAATTGTAAAAAAAAAAAAAAAATGCATCGGCCGGGAATCGAACCCGGGCCGCCCGCGTGGCAGGGGAGCATTCTACCACTGAACCACCGATGGTTATGAAAATTCCCATCCGTGAGCTTCAGACAAACAAACAGACAGAATAAGGCAAATATATAAGTAGATGACCTGGGCAACGCCCGGGTTTTACCCGATTAAATGCTTTTATTCAAATACTATTCGTTACAATTATAAATTGGCGCCGTGGATGTCATTCTTGTATAATATATAAATGAGTTTTAAAAATTGTAAAAAAAAAATGCATCGGCCGGGAATCGAACCCGGGCCGCCCGCGTGGCAGGCGAGCATTCCACCACTGAACCGCCGATGGTTATGAAAAATCCCATCCGTGAGCTTCAGACAAACAGACAGAATAAGGCAAATATATAAGTAGATTTACTCTTCATTGTTGGCTTTTTATCTTACATTTATTCTTCATTGTTGGCTTTTTATATTACATTTAATCTTCATTGTTGGCTTTTTATCTTTCATTCATTCTTCATTGTTGGCTTTTTATATCATATTTATTCTTCATTGTTGGCTTTTTATCTTACATTCATTCTACATTTTTGGCTTTTTATATTATATTTACTCTTCATTGTTGGCTTTTTATCTTACATTTATTATTCATTGTTGGCTTTTTATATTACATTTACTCTTTATTGTTGGCTTTTTATCTTACATTCATTCTTCATTGTTGGCTTTTATATTATACCAGCGGACCCGCCCGGCTTCGCCCGGGTTTTACCCGAGTAAAAGTTTGTCTAACGAATCTCTCGATAAAGTGAACATTTTTTTCCCGGTCCCTTGAAAAATACTCGATAAGTTGAATAAAATCAATATTAATTGGTTCCCTCGGTAATTGGAAGTTAAAGGAATAGTAGCTTGCCTTTGAATTGTATCATTATTCTTGTCTCAAATAAATTGCCGTGTCATCCTGAATTTTGTCTTTCCTAATTTTCTACATTACAAAATCATCGTATCATCATGATAATATTTAGAGCAGATTGTTGAATTATAACAGATAAATTAGAATATTTATCTTGATTATTTCTAGGCGAAAAGTTATTTTAAAAATTTTATTTGCTAGAAACCTTCCCAGTACTATACTAAATAACTTCCCAAAGTTTCATGGCGATCCAATGAGTGGTTTGGTCAGGCATAAAGGACAAACAAACAAACAAACAAACAGACACACATACATTCATTTTTATATATATAGATTTACTCTTCATTGTTGGCTTTTTATCTTACATTTATTCTTCATTGTTGGCTTTTTATATTACATTTACTCTTTATTATTGGCTTTTTATCTTACATTCATTCTTCATTGTTGGCTTTTTATATCATATTTACTCTTCATTGTTGGCTTTTTATCTTACATTCATTCTTCATTGTTGGCTTTTTATATTATACTAATGATGATGCGCGCGCATCCGTGAAAGAACCGGCCGGCCCATGACGGTCGTGACTATATATGTTGATATTCCAAATTGTACCTTATCAGTAGATTTGGTCTTATTACCTTCTAATCTATAATCCAAATTATTTGGATAATGATAATGATCATAATGATGATGCGCGCGCATCCGTGACAGAACCGGCCGGTCGGCCGGCCCGCCGGCTGGCCCGCCCATGACGGTCGTGACTATATATGTTTTTAATGGATGGATAATAATAATATAATAATAATAATAATAATAATAATTATTATTATTATCATTAGATAATGATAATGATCATAATGATGATGCGCGCGCATCCGTGACAGAACCGGCCGGCCGGCCCATGATGATCGTGACTATATATGTTGATAATAATAATAATAATATAATAATAATAATAATAATTATTATTATTATTATCATTTGATAATGATAATGATCATAATGATGATGCGCGTGCACCCGTGACAGAACCGGCCGGCCGGCCCATGACGGTCGTGACTATATTTTTATATATTTAACCTTATAAGCGTCAGCGCTAGAAGTGCGGCGTTACCTTTGCTCTGCCCAAGAATTTATTCTGCACGGATTTACTAAAAAACTAACCTTCAACATTAAAAATACATTATAATTTGATTACACTGAAGTATTGTCCTTCAAAATGTATTAACTAAGCACTGTAATTATATTAGCTATATATATAACTTTAGCATATGACATTTACAAGAAACCTTTTTTACAAAAATAAAATAGATAATTTATATTCAATTAGAAGGTATAAAGGTGAGCAACACAAAATAGGTCACTCAGATAAAATATTTGGTTCAAAGGTTCCTCTTATTTTTACAAAGGTGTGATTCCAGGATCCAGGTGCACACAGTAGTTAATTTTTTTAGACACACTAGACTTGAATCAATATTCAGATGCAGGGAGGGCAAATAATAATTTATAAGAAAATAATCAATATAGTCTTTTTCAAAGTTGAATGACCGTTTTGTCATTGATTTCTTTCAGAAAAATAAAATGCTTGAGGATACTAGAAGAGGGATAGGCTTTCACGCCTATACCTGAAATATCTTTATCACGAAATTCATTCTCAGATGGAGTGAAATCTTTAGAATAATCAGAAGCCTGATAAAGTGCTTGGTTTGGTTCAGGATGTTCTTGGTGATTTTGGTTAGATCTCGAAATGTTATATCGAATTGGATTATATTATGATAATGTCTGGTTTTGTATCGCTTTTTGTTGCGTAATGTAGATTCTTCAAATGTGACCATTTTCTTTTTAATTTCATATTTTCCGAAGTTGGTTTAGGAGATCGTCCTTCATCCAGTTCAATGATATAATGAAGCTTTTTTCAGATTTTGTTTAATGATCCTATTTTTCCAAAGAATTTTTTTTGAATAAAAATTTAATTTGAACTCTATCCCCAACCTAAGGGGCGAATACATGGCAAGTGTCTACTGCGTAGTCGCGCGGGCACGACCCATTAGCCACAGGCTGCGAATGAAGGGTGACTGCCTGGCGATGGCTCGTTAGAGAAGCCCCATCAGGTGGGGGGCCTGGGAGGAAACGATTTGTTGACAGAGGCTGACAGATATCGTGCATACCAGGACGGTCAGGGACTCGACGCCCAGGAGATTCCCAGGTTTGTCTGGTGCTTCCAGGAACCTCACCAGAGCCTCTTGCAGAAGTTGACATCCACCACGGAGGTCATGCGAAACTCTTCGAAGATCTGGGGCACGAGCTCAAACTGAGTGTCGTCCCTGATGTCTTCCGCATTGGCGACCAAGTATCCTGTTAAAAGATATATATAATAGAGTTTTAAAAACTGGCCTATTTCGTCAACATGGTGTAAAGCAATTATTCATCCCATTTTTAAAAATGGCGACTGTGATAACCCCGCTAATTATCGAGGTATAGCGCTCTTAAGCAATCTCACTGAGCTTTTTACATCTATCCTAAAAACAAGGCTAAGTAACTGGATCGAAAATAGAAGCATTGTCCAAGAGAACCAAGCCAGGACCATATATTTACCCTGTTTTATATTCATCTTTATTTCTATTAAATTAGAGAATAAGACACAAAAGATAATTCAACTTTATTATTCCAAATACAAAAGGTAACAATAAATCGTTTGATGCGTGCGCGTCTCGTGAAGTCACTCAAGCGCAATGAGCAAACAATTTATCGCTTTTTCTCTTTTCCTTTCTTCTTTTATATTACAGGGTATATTACACCCTGATTTCACTAATCCAGCTAACACTCAGACACAAAAGAATAAAATTTTATGCTTTTTTTTATCGATTTGAAAAAGGCCTTTGACAAGCTCTTCTGTGGAAAAAGTTGGTAGATATGGGCTTAAACTTCCGCTTTTTTAAATTAATAAAAAATATTATGAGGACATATGACTGCAGCGGTATGATGGAAAAATTCATTTACAGAATTATTTAAAATAAGATCGGGAGTTCTCTAAGGAGAACCTTTGTCGTTATACTCTTCACAAATGATTTAATTGGAGCTTTTAATGATTCAGATATACCTGATATTTACTTGCCAAACTTTGGAAATGTTTACCTTCTCATGTATGACATTGTACTGATAGGCGACTCAAAGATTAAACTCCAAATGAAAAAGATCAATTTTCTAAGAAAGTATTTCAATAAGAATTATTCTACATTGAATGAAAATAAATCAAAGATAATGGTGTTCTGGAATGGAAGTCGATTGTCACAATTGGAAAAATGGTTTTGGGGTCAACGACCTTTGGCAGTTACGTCGAAATATGTGTATCTTGGCTTTCCACTAACCACTACAATTTCGCTCAACCAGGTGGCTCCGTACTATAAAGGTAAAGCGCTTGCAGCTATTGGTGCCGTATGGTCAATTCTAAGCAAATCTAAGATGAATTCATTTCACCCATTAATGAAACTCTTGGACACAATTGTACTATTGACCTTGCTTTATGCTGCCCATTATGGGCAAAAGATCAGACTACAACGCTAGATAAAATCCAAGACACGTTTATACGCCGGTACCTGAATCTGCCAAAATACACCCCTGGCTACATTCTTAGAGCTGAAACCGGAAGAGTCTCACTGGGTGTAACAGTGTTGAAATTATCTTTAAAGTACTGGCTTAAAACCCTAAAGATGGATGAAGCTAGAATACCAGCAATATGTTTATCACAACTCTGGGATACATCCAGATCATTGGAACAAGACATAGGATTCACTGGAACTTTAACCAATATATTAAACATCACTGGATTTTCATGGCTCAAATTTTGTAACGATTACAGGGTTTTACAGAGAGAAATTCCCTTGATTATCGGGAGAGCAATTGATCAATCTATACAAGATGACCACACGAGAAAGGTAAATTCAAAATTTGACCCGCATAAAAAAAAAAATAAATTCAGCTCCCATAGCAGAATTTTATTTAACTAGTGACTTCCCACTTCCGGTCAAACGATGCATTGCGCAATTAAGAATCTTGTTAATAGATTTATACAAATTTTGTGAGAAGGCTAGAAGGATGTAAAGCATGTGTAAATATTTTTCCTCTTTTTGGGCTCATGTTAATACTGAATTGTACATAGTACTTGATTATGTTCAATTAACACAATTGCCATACTGGGAGAATCCTGTATGGGGCTTGATCCCTAATAAAGGTTTTGTGTGTATGTGTGTGCATTGGCGACCACGCATCTGCGGCCCAAGATC
>CP092868.1:61423973-61477996 GCA_030710605.1 Cordylochernes scorpioides
CTCTAGAGGCGGCCTAGCAGAGGCCCAACTCCAATGCTGAAGAGGGCGGCTCTGAGGCGGCAGCTCTGCCTCATTCCGTTGAGAAGCGGGAAGGCCTTGGTGTAAACACCTCTGACCTGGATGGAGGGTCTGATTCACCGTAGAGGACAGCAACCCACCCGGGAAGGCAGATGGTAGGCCCAGTTTCTCCACCAACATGGCGAACAGGCAGCTCTTGTTCAACGCTATTGAACGCCGACTTCAGATTCAGAGAGATGACAGCCAGAGGCGTGCCATGTTTTGATGCCTAAGCGACTTTGTTGGACATTCGTGCAATGTTCCAGGAGGATGACCGTCTTGGAATGGCTTAGGTCTGACACTCATGCTCGAGGTCTGGCAGAGGACGATGCAGACAGCCCATGAGCACGCTGCTGAGGATCCTGTAATCGGTCGTTGGGTGGCTGATTGTACGAAAAGCCTGTAGATCTGGGCCACGATACTATTTCGGCAGCAGGATAACCTTCCTGCGCCTTGAAGATTAGGCGAGGCCCCGCGGAGTCGAGAAGCCTCGAAGACTTGCCAAATAATTTCAGAGGAAAAATCCTCAAAGGCTTTGACAAACTCGCAGGGTAATCCGTCCCATCCTTAGGCATGTCCCCTTTGCAGGCGGTCTATAGCTGTCGCTGCCTTTATCTCGGGAGATTCAACGAGAAAGAACTGGTTCCACTCGTCGAGCCTTCAAGGAGGTCCCATATCAGCGAGGAAGTCGGCGATGGATTCAGCTGAGCTTGGAGCCTGGGTGAAGCGACTGCTCTGGGCGTTCCCGAAGGAAGCGTCATAGCTGTCCCCCGGAGCCGACGTTGCCGTCGTCGTTGGTCAAGGTGAAAAGGGAGTGAGGTCTGGCTCAGAGGGAACTTCGAGGTTCGACAGGGAAGGATATTCGAAGCGGGCAGTGTCGTCCTTCAGTCCCCGCCTCAGGAAAGTGGTTTGCTCTCTCGATGTACCCCTCACTGGACTCGGCGATGGCAGGCCCGAATGACCATATCTCTGCGATCAGATTTGCCTTTATTATAGTTCAATGGTTCCACATAATCGGGAGTGGAAAATATGCTAGGCGCTCACACTTGAATCAGAACGGCACGGTGGTTCGAGTAAGCATAGTCATAGATTCGGTCGTGAGTGACGGGGTCGTAGATACCTGATGGAAGTAGGATTATGTCCAGACGACGAGCGTCGACCCAGCTTCCGATAGTCGCGACTCTGGTGTTCTCCAGCGCAGCAACGAAGAAGGTGGCAGCGTTGAATAGGTCGGCTTGGTACAGTAGCTCCGCGAGGGCTTCTATCTAACCCGATGCTAGGTTCTTAGGCGACTCCTCGGAGATGTTCAGGTCACCAATGATCCACACGCCATAGCTATGATGGTCTAGAGCTGGCGGCACCGCTATTCATGAGCATGAGAGACGTGAGCGTTAACACACGTCATGGAGCCTCCCCGGACGGTGAGATTGATGACAGCAACCTTGCCAGGCCATAGGATCTTCTTTCGTTGCGAGGCCTGATCCCGTGGTGGTCGTTGCGAGTGCAACGACAGCGCTGTAGCCGTGGCAGAGGTCTCGTACGTTGTCCAGGGACATGACGTTGGTCTCCTGCAGGAATAATATGTCGATCCCATGCTCCTTTAGAAAACAGCAGAGCTGAATTCTTCTCTGAATAGTGGCAATGCCGCGCAGGCTCAAAGTCGCAACACGGTAACACATTCAGGCTGCTGAGCAGGGTTTCGGGCCCGTGATAGATCCTGATAGATGTACAGGGTGTTGTTGGTGTTCCCTGTAATAGTCATAAGTGCTGTGGCCAAGGTAATCGATGGCCTGTCTCTGCTGGACCTTCGATTAGGCAAAAAGCTTGTCCATCACGCCATTGTTAGTGAAGGGTTGGAGGAGTTGTTCTTTCTCCAGCCCCAACTGCTGAATGCTGGAATGTTGTTTCTGCGCCGAAGTATGCTTATCTAGGGATGAAGGAAGCTCTTGAGATTGAGCTGACTGGCTGGAATTGACATTCGCTGAATCATTTGCCTCGCTGGAAAGAGGGTCTGCGACGGAAGGATGTCAGTTGCTGTGAAGGCCTGAGAGGAAGAGGCTTTCTCAAGGCATTTAGGCGCGCAACTGGCGGTCGCTCAGGGAAAAGTAGCTTGTCTTCTGTCATGACTGTATTTTGAAGGGCAGTTGCCCCGCTTGTGTCCTTGCCTATGGCAGAGTGAACAGCGGATCCAGTAGCTCACGTATACTGAAGTGATGACTCCCTTAGCCTTGATATCCAGCCGGGCAGGAATCTGTGAGAACATAACTCTATGGTACAAAGTAATAAAGGCTTCCCGACTAGCGTTAGCCCGGCAGGAATTGTCTAGCTCCTTAATTTTCTGGATGATGGAAGTAACTCAGCCGTAGGGCTTGAGCGCCGCGATCAGGTCAGCGTCTGCTACAAAGAACAGCACGTTGGCCAAAGCGATGCGCTCAGCCTTCTTCCACAGAGGAAAGGCTCGCAGACTGGCGTCTCATATGTCCAGGCCATCCTCGATGATCCTCCCAGCAAGCTGCACGCTGGAGAGGCCGACTAGAATATGCTCCTCCATCTTGCTCATCTGGTAGACGCAGCCATTTTCCAGCTTCACTTCCAGCGCCATGAAGTACTGCGCCTGGCTGAATTCTGGGGAGAATTTCAGGTAGACACATTGGTCTACCTAACCGGCCGCCGACTTAGCTCTGAAGTCCACCTGTTTTTGCAGAGTTTTGGTGCAACTCTGTACTCGGGGCTTGTTCGCAGAGGGGGCAACAGTTGGTTTGGTGGCTGCAGGTTTGACGCGGCCTCTTCTGCTCTGCCGATCTGCCACGTCTTCGGAGAGCTTTTTTCACCATGGCTAACGATAATGAGGCCATTGTTTACTTTCTCCATCGGGAGTTGTTTACCTTGGTTGACGAGGTCAACTCCAACTCGTCGAAGGCTTGCCTGTTCCAGGCTGGGGTTCTTTTGTTACCACAGTAACTGCTGGGGTTTGAGGGTCGCTGATGGCATCAGAAGGTAGCGATGGTGAGTGGCTCTATCAGCCAATACCATTGAGCTTTGAGGAGGTGGGGAATCCCCATGAAATAAGGTATAATACTTTTTTCTATTTTTAGGATTAAAAAGAACGTTAAAGACAACGCCAAGAATGGCGGGGTGAGCGGGAGCCCGCGGTGTAGAGATTCGATGTTAAGTGATACCATTCTTGAATTTCATGTTATTGTTTATTTATTTATTTTTCTATTGAGTTTAAAACTGAATGTGTATGAGGCAGCTGTTTCTGTATTGGGGACAGAACACCACTCCGCCCCATAGTATTAACTCTTATTCATACACTCTCTGGTTAAATTGTTATCTTTCATTCTCTGTCTGTTGTGCTCAGACATTGATCTTTATAAAATTATATAAATTTAAGGACAAAAATACTGTAGAAAGAATTCACAAAAGGTCATTAATAGAGAAGTATATATTTACAAAAACATTGTTGCCAGGTAAAAGTACACTCATGGACAAAACTTAAGAAAGTTAAAGGTCTTTGATGTCGCCAGTTGTCTATTTTTTGAAGGAGACAGAGGCAATTTTGTTTACACTCTTGGCTATCTAGTGTGTCTTTAATAAATGTCACTGTGTATCAAATATCTTTCAGAGTTATTATCTGAATCCCGATATACATGCTAAAAGGTACAACTTCTTTAAGTTTTGTCTATGAGTGTATGTGAATGTTATGTACATATATAAAAAACAAATCATGACGTTTGTATATGTCAGTACTAAAAAACTCCAAAGGTGTCCCTTATTTTGCCGTTACATATAATAAGACCTATATAATAATACATTTTGAAAATAGAGCAACCCATAAATAAATCTTTAATTAAAAAGGCATATATCGTATCAAAATATCATTTATTTTACCAATATTTAAGTTTGATAAAGGTTGGCGTTCAGCCAACTGAAATATTGATAAAATAAATAATATATTAATCCAATATATTCCTTTTTAATTAAATAATAATGCATATGTCGTTATCTAACGTATGTCGTTACATGTAGCAGTCCAGTTTAGAGGATTCCATTACACATAGCAGGCCAGCCAGTAAGCTCGACAAAGCAGGTTGGTTACAGGCAGCCCAGCAATACCTGCCAGACGTTGTGATAAACGGCAGCTGCCTGTAGCTGGCAGGCCATAACTGCCTAGTAATTACTACATGAAATGTCGAGATACTAATTTTATAAAACCTCTGGATTGAAAGGCGGTGAAAAGCTGATGGGGAAAAAAAGATGCCTACAATCATTTTGCCTATCTAGGGGTACATTAGTACCTCTATTTTTGTAGACGTGGAGTTATCCTTTTAGTTTTGAGTCTTTTTTCTATTTCAGCGTGAATTTATCGAATTGAAAATTCCGAAAAATAAAACAGATACGAGTGGATACCACTTAAAATTTTTATTTTTAGAAGTTTCTATGAATATATTTCTTTTACTTATGTTCAATATTAATTGAAAAATAGTGTACATTTACAGTTTCAGCAAACATTTTAGGGAATTTATTATAAATAATATTTTTTATAAAGGCATATATTTTTTAAGAACTGTGATTTTTTTGTCACACAATTCAATACAGTACTTCATAAAACAAATTTTTTTTTTAGATTTGATATTATATCGTTAAAAAAGAGGTTTGGAAAATATCTAATAGATACTAGAGCCTATAAATGTGAAATAATCAGAAGGAAATGAATGTTTTTGCAGGACATGTACTGCTAGGATCATGAGAGAAATTGTCTATTGGCCATACCGGAGGGATACAGCTTAAATAATGATGTGAGAAGTAGACCAAGGAAGGATTAATCCTATAATATAATAGTCAGGAATTTGAAGATATGAAGAGAATTATTCAGAAAAGCGTTCATAATGGCCAACCTCCATATCGCAGTTAGTTGTATATGATAATCAAAGTAGGTCATAATCATGGATATTTTTGTTTCATTGAATCACCGACTTCGCTAAATGTACTGTATACAATAGGAATTAAATTTTATATCATTTGGAGAGAGAGTGCGTTATTTATCAAATATTCAAAAGTGTTTCTTCAATTTTCATGCAGAAAATAAGAGTGAAAGAAATAATACAACTACATTCTATACAAATTTAGTCACTGCTTTTAAATTCGGTTAAAAAACTTGCCCCAACTTTGTATATTAGAGGAGGTGTTACTTATGTTGAGTTGGTTGCTCCGAGTGTAGCAAGTCGATGTATCGAGGCGGCAGAGAACCAATGAGATTCACCCAGGTGTGCGTGTGTCATTTGTTGTGTTTACCCAGGTAACTGTCACGACATAGCTGGCCGGACAATGAGGACCTCTGGACACCTTCTCCTGTGGTCCTTGTGTCTTCAGTCACTCCGAGGTAACCATTGATATCTACTGTCCTTCCTGGCTGACAGCTACGAGTGATAGATTCTTCTTGTCTACCGCGGCAATGACATGGTATGACAATGACATTTACAGTACATATAGTCACAACAACCCCCTATATCATAATGATCCTTACCTGGTAAGACATGCATACGTAAAAATGTAATGTACTTAGGTTTGCAATCCTCTACTAACAGCTATTATCATGGCCTGGTACAAGTCTTGTACTACCTATGTAGATATGTGGTGTACAAGTTGTCACAACCTTCGACCTATCAAATGGTCTGGTACTATAAGTGTGTAGACATGTGGTGTACTTCAGTACAAGAAATGTCACAATCCTTTATCCACAATGGCGTGGTACTACACGTGTAGACATGTGTCAGTCAGTCATGATGGGAATCTAATTGATCTAATGAAAAGTTTCATTATCAGCAGAGGGTAGACATGTGGAGTACTTACAGTAAAATAAGTGTTACAACCTTAGACCCAATACATATGTAGACATGTGTAGTACTTACAGTGCAATAAATGTCACAACCCTTCACCCCCTATGGTCTGGTACTACATATGTAGACATGTGTAGTATTTACAGTACAAGAGGTGTCACAACCTTTTACCCACTATGGCCTGGCACTACATGTGTAGACCTGTGTAGTATTTACAGTACAAGAAATATCACAACCTTTTACCCACTATGGTCTAGCACTACATGTAGACAAGAAGTTACACAAATATAATAAGACACGCCGCATCTATTTTTATTTTATATAAAAAACAGTTACGGCGTCTTGTGATTTTTTTGTGTAATTTGTTGAAACACGCAATCCTGTAATAGCGAGTACAAGAAGTTTAATAATTCTTTAACCATTATTAACCACTTTCAAGATTCCATTAGATCCCGTGTAACTCTTGGAATAAAGTCCGCCCTAGGCTGACGAGGGCCATTAACCCGAAATCATGGTCTCTAGGTGGACGCTTTTCAGTTTGCCAAAGCTGGTGTTGTGGCTTTGTCACCGACCCGAAGCCGCTAGTTTATGGCGACGGTCATTAGATGGCGTCTAGTTTTGACGTCTATTTTGACGGGAGAGGCGACCTTTATCTTTTTTAGATCATATCCTCCCGGCAAAATTTCTATCACTATTACATATGTTGATATTAAAATCAAAAAAGGCATATTCTGACCACGAGCACATGAGCTTTTTGTCGTGGTGTTCGTGAACTTGTGGTCAGGATAGGCCTTTTTTGGTTTTAATATCAACACCTGGCCTTTTTTATTATTTTATTATTATTATTAAAAAATATTTTTCACATGTTTAGCGTATTTACTCAAGTTTGGCATTAAATACCCATTTCTTGATTTCTCAAGAAGCCTCTGGGACCAAAACATTTTTGGTCGCAGTGGTACAGCCTTTATCACGCTGGCGAGGTCCAACAGCCCTAAAAGCCTTCGTGGCTGTTTTTTTTTATTTATCAAGAAAATAGGTTGGCCAAATATCAGGGAACAGGTTAAATCAACGTTTAGTTTTTTCTGTTCCACTAGATGGCGCTCTGCCATCTAAAAAGCTCATGTGCTCGTGGTCAGGATATGCCTTTTTTATTTTAATACCAACACTTGACATTTATTATTAATATTATTATTTTTTAAATAGTATTTTTCACATATGTAGGTATGTAGAGTACCTAGAGTGTAAAAAGTGTTACGACCTTTCACCCGTCATGGTCTGGTATTAAATCTACCATGGTTTATTGAACATTTAACTCCTATGGAATATCTAGACTTTATCAAAGCAAACATTGACCTTGTTATCAATGAATTACCAATGGATAAATGTTTGTGTAGTTTAGATATGCACATAACTTTAAATCATTTATTTCTGTTTTCAGGTCTGGAACCGATACAGGTAAATTTCACAATTAAAACTTCTAATTACAAACACAGAATCCACACTGATGGATAAAACTTAAGAAAGTTGAAAGTCTTTTATGTCGCCGGCCTGTTTTTTTTTTTTGAAGGAGACAGAGGCAATTTTGTTTACACTTTGTTATCTCTTTTGTCTCCAATAAAGGTCACTGTAATATATTTCAGAGTTATTGTCTGAATCCCGATATACATGCTGAAAGGTACAACTTCCTTAGTTTTGTCCATGTGTGTGTCTTCAATAAAGGTCACTGTAATATCTTTCAGAGTCATTGTCTGAATCCCGATATACATGCTGAAAGGTACAACTTCCTTAGTTTTGTCCATGTGTGTGTCTTCAATAAAGGTCACTGTAATATCTTTCAGAGTTATTGTCCCGATATACATGCTGAAAGGTACAACTTCCTTAAGTTTGGTTCATGAGTGTATGTTGAGTGAGTAGGTCCTAAAGTCATTGTGCGATCAAAACTACTATATCACACCTAAATTTACAGCCTACGTAATCAATGACGGAATCCAGAGAGGTTTAAAGACATTGCATATTAGAGATTGATGGAT
Source organism: Cordylochernes scorpioides (assembly GCA_030710605.1). Classification (NCBI taxonomy): domain Eukaryota; kingdom Metazoa; phylum Arthropoda; class Arachnida; order Pseudoscorpiones; family Chernetidae; genus Cordylochernes; species Cordylochernes scorpioides. The sequence continues at coordinate 61,431,901 of CP092868.1, forward strand.
TTATATCCCCATCTGTTATTAAATTCGAAACTATTATAGACGCGTATGATTCTTTTGAAAATTAAACAATTTATACTGCCCTTACTGCTATGGAAAAATTAATGGGAGAGCCTGGCTCATCAGTGGTGAACCCTCCAGCGGTTTCTCCAGTTTAATCTACCATACCGCTGTTATATTGAATTTTTCGGCTTTCCTTTTATGGTGATACTGATGCTAGACTCTTGGAATGGGTATCAGTATTACTATAAAAGGAAAACCGAAAAATTCAATATAACAGCGGTATGGTAGATTAAACTGGAGAAACCGCTGGGAGGGTTCACCACCGATGAGCCAGGCTCTCCCATTAATTTTTCCATAGCAGTAAGGGTAGTAGAAATAATGATATTGAAAATATGAGAAATGAGAGATCTAAAGTCAAAATAAATAAAATAATAAAATCAAAATCTGGCGTAATACTTAAAGTTGATTCAGGTGAAAATTTGAATACATTGATTGAAGAGTTTAAAAAGATTGATGAAGTAAATCAAAAAGCATTAATTTATGCACCAAAACCACTAGATCCTACAATTGCTCTTAAGTCAATTACTAAATCTACAGATATTAAGGAATCGCCTTCGCTTTTATGCAATATGAACCCAGAGTTAGAAGGTCGAGAGAAGAAGATAAAGGTTCTGTTCGCTATGAGATCAAATACTGACGTACAGGATGTTGTTCTCCGCATTTCCCCGGCAACATACCAAATTATGAAGAAATTACAACGTATATATACAGACATACAGGTTACATATATGAAGGATAAGGTGCTTGTACGTCAATGTCAAAACTGATTTAGTTATGGTCATAGTAAAAATTCATGTAACATCATAAAATGTAAAAATTGCGGAGACAATGACCAACATGTTAACTGTCAATCCTTGCCCAAGTGCATAAATTGCTCTACACATCCTAAATATAGGAATAGCAATAATCATCGTTCTAATGACAAATTATGTCCTGTGTTCCTTCAACAAATGAAATATGAGATACAAAGAACATGTTATGCAGATTTAGATCATGATATTGTTACTTTGGATTAGAATAGACTTATTCTTGTTTTTTTTTGGTCAATGTTCAAATTAAAAATTCTACAACAAAACACGCGGAAAAGCAATTTGGTTAATAATGAAATAAGGGAATTTATTTCTGTTGAAGTTTGAGATTGAATCAAGGAATAAAAGATTATTTATTAAACAAAGTAACTTAAAACAAGATGTTAAAATAGCAACATTTTAAAGGCAAGTCTATATAGGAAGGCGAGGGACAAAGACTATATATTGACGTCGACCGCAGCGCCGCCGCGGCCGTTGATTGGTCGATCCTCCAATGGTCCACGCCAATCTTTGGATCGCTATTCCAACACTCCCTCTCGATCCAAAATGTTCAGTAGACCTCTTAAGTAGTGGAATTTGTTTCGTGGAAGAGGTTTAGTCATTATATCAGCTAGCTGTTCTGAGCTGCAAACATGATGCACTTTAAGTTCACCTTCTTCATGTTTGGATCTAATGAAGTGGTAGCGAACATCAATATGTTTCGTTCGTTTGTGGAATACTGGATTTTAACAAGTTTTATTGCTGCTTGGTTGTCGATATAAAGTTCAGTTTCTTTAGTAATATCACAGCCGATGCCCTGTAGAAGTCTTCTGATCCAAATCAATTCCTTAGCAGCACTGCAGGCAGCGATGTATTCACTTTCGGTGGTTGAAAGTGCGATAATTGGTTGTCGTTGGCTTGCCCAAGAAACAGTTCCTCCGTTCATCATGAAGGCATAACCAGTCGTACTTTTTCTGGAGTCAACATCACGAGCAAAATCACTATCAGAGTAGCCAACAAGTTGGTCTTGTCCAGTGAAGAGAATTCCCATGTGTAGAGTGCCTTTCAGATAACGGAAAATATTCTTCACTGTTGTACAATGTGCAGGTCCTGGATATTCTAGGAATTTACTCACTTGTGAAACTGCATAAGTGATATCTGGACGTGAAACACATGATGCAAACATAAGGGATCCAACAGCTTCTCGAAAAGGGAATTTAGGCATCTTTTCCTTTTGTTCTGGAGTAGGACAGTCCTGCTTTGTTAAGATGACAGAAGGATCCATAGGCACCGAAGCAGGAATACAGTCAGCCATATTAAATTTACTCAAAATTTTGTCAATATATGATGACTGGCGAATGAAAATACTTGCCCTATCTTCTGACTGCTCTATTTGTAGCCCAACAAAAAAGTTAACACTTCCAGATGTAATTTCAAATGCGTGTTCTAACTCATCCATTATAATAGCTATTGCCTCTTTATCTTTAGATAGAATAATTCCATCATCAACATAGAGAGCTAAGATAACATTTGAATCATTGTGTGTTCCAATGAAAATGCACGGGTCGGCGTCTGATGTTTTGAAATTATGGCTATACAAAAAATTGGTAAATTTCTTATTCCAATTTCTAGAAGATTGTTTTAGACCATACAGACTTTTATGTAATCTATAGCAGCTATTATCATCTCTCTTGTAGCCTTCTGGTTGTTCAAGATAAACAAGTTCCTCTAATTCGCCATTGAGAAAAGCTGTCTTTACATCGAATTGCTTAAGAAACATCCTTTCAGAAGCAGCGTGTGATAAAAGAATGCGTAACGAATCATACCTGACTACTGGGCTAAACGTATCGAAATAGTCAACATTTTTGATTTGAGAATAGCCTTTTGCAACTAATCTGGCTTTGAACCGTTGAATTGTACCATCGGACTCCGTTTTAATTTTATAAACCCATTTACAACCGATAGGTTTATGACCATCTGCCAAACGTTCTAAAGTCCATGTTTTATTTTTATTTAATGCATCAATCTCTCATCCATGGCTAATTTCCATCTTTCTGAATCTGAACTCGTTATTGCATCTATATAGTTACTGGGTTCATCAGCGAGCGCAAAGTTACATTGGCTATTCGAAACTTTAGAGCGTGTTATCATTGGATGCGAACTGATATCGGATACTGGCGGCATTTCCTGCACTGGAATGTTTGCTGTCGCAACTGGTGATTCATCCGGAGCGCTGTTAATCTGAAATATTATTTCTTTGGGTTTGGTAGATTCTCTATCTGAATGTGTAGTAGCTTTCTCATCGAATGTGACATCTTTAGAAATTCTTATTTTTCTAGTTTTCCAATCCCATAATCTAAAATTTTTGCTTGTATTCTCATAACCTAAAAACATAAGTTTTATCGATTTATTATCCCACTTTTTACTGTTTTCTTTGGGAATATGCATATAAGCATTACAGCCAAATATTTTATAGTTAGCTACATTAGGCTTTGTGCCAAAGAAAAGTTCATAAGGTGTCGTTCCAGGGGTTTGCTTAGTCGCACTTCTATTTAGAATATGAGTTGCTGTGTTACAGGCCTCAGCCCAAAAATATCCTGGAAGATTTCGTGAATTTAGCATGGACCTGGCTGCTTCCACAGTCGTACGATTGTCTCTTTCTATACGTCCTATCTGTTCGTGCACATAAGGTGCAGTGAACTCGTGAATTATCCCAAATCTTTTACATAAATTTGCAAAATTATCGCTTTTGAATTCTAGCGCATTATCAGTCCTAAGAACTTTTATCTTATTTCCAGTTTGAGTATAGATTAGAGTAGCATATTCTTTGAATATATCTAGCACATCTGATTTGTTTTTAATAAAATAAATATGGCGATAACCACTAAAGTAATCTTTAAATAAGCAGAAATACAGATATTTACTTAATGATTGAGTCTGCATTGGGCCACAGATATCAGCATAAATAAACTCACCTAGCTGGTAGTTTTTGCCATCTGAGGGATAGCACGACTTTCTATGGGCTTTTCCAAGTTGGCATCCTTCACAGAAGAAAAATTCTCCCTCTAAATCTTGAGGCTGCAGACCATCCACCAATCCTTTGGTCGCCATCTCTCGAAGTGTAGCAACTGGAAGATGCGCAAGTCTCTCGTGCCACAACTGAAGCTTGTTCTCGCTGGTGATGTATCCTTGTGATGATGACGTAACCTTGAAGAGCATCCTGTAGAGGTCGTCATGACGCACTCCTACGGCTTTTAGGTCATTATCCATGAAGATCTGTAGCTTGTCATGTTTGATAATGACGTTGAATCCTCTTCTTGTGGACGTAGAAAGGCTATACAAATTTTTCTTTAGTTGCGGCGAGTAGAGCACATTTCTTATGTACGTATTGTACCATCCACCGTCGACGTAGGCTTGAATCTCGATGTCTCCCATGCCTTCTGCAAGTAGTGTCGAGTTGTCTCCCAAGTAGATTGGATGATCACTGGTGAACGGCGTGTAGGTCTTGAACCAATCTCGTCGAAATGTCATGCTGCAGCTTGCACCGCTGTCAGCATACCAAATATCATTGGGCTCTACTTGATTATCGCACAAAATAAGTCCATAATCACTTGAACTTCCTTTTGAATCATGAAGATTTTTGGATTTATTTTTCTCATTAGCTAATCTTTTTCTACATTCGCGGCTCCAATGTCCAATTTTGTGACAATAGTGGCATTTAGCGTTCTTCTTGGCATCTTGAAAAGAACGTTGTGTATCTTTAGGCTTAGTTCGTGCTTGCCTGTGTAACAAGGCCTCATCTTGTTTAGAAGAACCGCTTTGTTGATTCCTTGTTTCTTCAATCAAAAGTCTTGCAGTTAAATTGTTAAGAGTTTGAGCTTTCGGATCTAACGATTCCCACGCTGCAACAAAGTAGCGCATACTCGAAGGCAAAGTATTTAAAATTTTTGCTACCTTTTGATCTTCCGTTATGGTTCCGCCCATTTGTGAAATTTGTGCAGAAATATTTTCAATTTTTGCTATGTAATCACTTATTGTTTCCGATGTCAATCGTGCATCGAAGAATTGTTGCCAAAGTAGGCCAATAGTAAATTCGGATTTTTGTTCATGAATAGCAAGTAATTTCTGCCACATTTGTGAAGCGGAAGTACAGTTCATCAGGGGCTGAAGAAACTTTAATTCGATTGCCTGTGATAATAACATCCTTGCCTTAACGTCCTTTGATTTCCAATTCTGTAGTGAACTTTCAGAGTTACTGTCGGAGGAAACAACATTCGGCTTTATTTCTAAGCCTTCCAATAATTCTAGTAATTTTTGTTGTTCCATAAGAAGCCTGAATTGGAATTTCCATAGTGAAAAGTTTTCACCATTAAAAACTTTAATCCTTGAAAGACAATCTTCGCTCATCTTCTTTGTCTTGGAATCGGCCAACGACAAAAAGAAACTAGGGTTATGGTTGGCGGTTGACGCCTAAACTTCGAGCAAAACAAAGGCTTACTCACTGCTGGCGGTAAATCCTTTTAGGCGCAGTGGAAGCGTGCTGGGCCCATAACCTGTTGAAGTTTGAGATTGAATCAAGGAATAAAAGATTATTTATTAAACAAAGTAACTTAAAACAAGTTGTTAAAATAGCAACATTTTAAAGGCAAGTCTATATAGGAAGGCGAGGGACAAAGACTATATATTGACGTCGACCGCAGCGCCACCGCGGCCGTTGATTGGTCGATCCTCCAATGGTCCACGCCAATCTTTGGATCGCTATTCCAACAATTTCTAAGGAAAAATATGATATGATTATAGTTCAAGAACCATATAGTATAAATAATGAAGTAATCTTTAATATGCGTTCAAAAATATATTATGCAAATATACCGGGAGTTCCAATATATACCGCAACAATCGTTACAAACCCTTTCTTATCATGTAAATTAATTAAAGAGTTTTCAAATTCATTTGCAACCACTATATCAGTACAAACTACTAAACGGCAAATTATTCTTTCAAATATTTATATACACCCTAATAAAATGGAAACCTGTCATGTTCAATTCCTTGATAAATTAATTAAAATTTTTAACACAAATCCATTGATTTTAGCTGGAGATTTTAACGCTCGAAGTCAGATGCGGTTTGATAATATTATTAATCAAAACGGTAGAAGACTTCAACCTATATTTGATTTTCACAATATGCTCATACATAACAATCGAAACAAAACATGTCAAGGATTAAGTATAATAGATCTTACTATTACTAATAGTCATGCTCATGTACTTGTTAATGGATGGAAAACGTTAAATCTTTCGCAAATCACAGACCATCACGCAATCTCATTCGACATTAGTCTGGAAACAGAAAGTTTATTACATGAAAATAATTCTACATGGTATTTTCAAGAGAAAAGAGCCAATTGGCAAAAATATGAGCAGGCAATCAAGGTGTCTAAGATAAATGAGGCAATGATGAAATTAGGTAAAATAGTAAATAAAAACGATATAAACTGTGTAGTTTCTCTCATAACTGACATATTAATTGAAGCTGCATATGCATCTCTACGATTAAAACCAAAATATTTAAATAGTAATCCATTTAATTGGTGGACGGATGAACTGGAACTTTTTAAAAATCATTTTAAATATGTTCGAAATCTATATTATCGGGGGTAAACGGTCTAATAGACAGCTAGTTGATGAAAAAAATGTATAAAGAAATACGAAATAAGTATATGAATATTATTGAAAAAACAAGAAATGTAAGCTGGAGGGTATTCCTGGAGGAAGTTGAAAATACATCTCCTTTTGGTAATATTTACAAAACTTTTAAACAAAAAAATTCTCCTAGGTCTTTTGATTTACCAATTCTAGATGTATCTCAAGATGTGCTCGAATCAGAAATGAAAAATCTTTTATCTTCTCTATTTCCGAATGACTGTCAATCTTCTGACACAAACTATCATAAATTAATCAGAGACAAGAGTTATACTTTTTCTAATGATAAAATCATTTGTTTTGATAATATTCAAATCTGTTCAATAATTAAAAAACTTAAAAATGGCAAAGCTCCAGGAATAGATCATATAAGCAATCAGATGATCAAAACGGCAGTTCATCATATATCTCCTGTGTTAACAAAACTGTTCAATGCTTGTATTGGACTTAATTATTATCCGGAGGCCTGGAGAAAGTCAGCAGTAATGATTATAAAAAAACCTAATAAAGAAAATTATAAAGATCCGAAAGCCTACCGCCCTATAAGCTTGTCTTCTAATTTAGGTAAAATTTTTGAAAGTCTAATTCATATTGAACTTTTAAGTCATATTAATAGTAACAATGTTATGCATCCTGCTCAACATGGATTTACACAAGAAAAAATCAACAATCTCTGCTTTACAAGAAATAACTAAATTAAGTCTTCTGAAAAGAGAAACAGAAAATACGGCAATAGTAACAGTGGACATCAGCGGAGCTTTCGACAACGCATGGCATCCGGCAATTCTCCAACAATTGGACAAGGCAAATTTTCCAGCGGTACTTATAAAAATAATTAATTCTTACTTTGAAGACCGGAGTGTAGAGTTTAAATATACTAATGTAAAGTGTACAAAAAAGATAAATAAGGGATGTCCCCAGCGTGGTATTATTTCTCCCATTCTTTGGAATATATTACTTAATGATTTCAACTTATCTTTTAACGAAAGTTTTGCTAGAGTAATTGCTTTCGGGGACGATGTGACATTTGTGGTATGGAGTTCAAACATCTATGATCTTCAGCATAATATTACCAAATGTTTAATAAAAATCAAAGCCTGGTGTGAAAAGGTAAAACTTTCACTAAGTCCAAACAAAACAGGTATACTCTATCTACATAACTATGAAAAATTGCCCATTAATTTTGATGGAAAAATAATTCAACCATCAGAAACTGTTAAAATTTTAGGAGTTATTTTTAAAAATCATAGACAAAGGAATAAGATTAATTTTGGAACACATGTTGACAATATAATTATGAAAGCTACGAAACTTAAGAATATATTATTCTCATTATGTGCACGTACTTGGGGCATTGATACTCGGCGTAGATTGATCTTATATAAAGCTATGATACGCTCTACAATAAGCTATGCATCAAATATTTGGTTTCCTTTTATCACTGCAGCAAAATGATCCAAGTTGAATTCTATACAATATCAAATTCTTATTAGATGCATTCATGCTTATAGGACTTCATATTCTTACATCACACATATACTAGCGAAAACCCCTTTACTGTCCGATTATCTTGAATTATTACAAACAAAGTATAATATGAAAAATTCTCTCACAGATCGAACACTCAAAAAACCCCTTCAAAAAGAATTAAACAAACTATATCTGGATCTAAAATTTAAGTTTTATCTTTCTCAATCAAATGAACTGTTCAAGAAATTCTTTCCAATTGCTGTCCCAAATTTCATTTCTTCTGATAAATTCACTACTTTATTCTTAACTGGCAAAGGACCCTTCTTAAGTTTCCTATTCAAACTGAATGCTATCAATGATCCAACATGTGAATGCCGCTTAGATGTTGAATCACCAGAGCATCTTCTTTTGAATTGCCCTCTGACTAATCAAATTGTATGTAGATACTTTAAACATTACCAAATTCTCTTTGTGTATATACTCTATCTTATGAGAACTTTGTTAAGTTTAGAACTATTTGTACAATAATTTACAAAACAATACTAATCCATCGTGTAAATAATTAATCATATATATGTAAATAATACTAGCACAGCACAATAGTCCTTTGGACTTCGTGCTTTTGTAACAATAAATAAATAAAAAATAAAACAAAGGGTAGTAGAAATTGTTTAATTTTAAAAAGAATCATACACGTCTATAATAGTTTTGAATTTTCATAATGGGTTTATTTAGGAAAGGAAACTACTCAGCGAGGGATTTCTTCTTTTAACCAAATAAAACAACTTCCTTGTCCTTACTGCGATGGAAATATATTGGGAGGGCCTGGCTCATCAGTGGAGAACCCTTCCATGCGTTACTTTCATACAGTTTCCATTTGTTAGAAGAAAACAATAGTTCCTCTCACCCTTCACCTTTATTGGTCCTTTCTACCGCTTTTCTCGAATGTTATAAGTCTTGCTGTTTTAGTGAAATATATTTGTAATTTTTTTGTCATCGAATTTTGCATTTATATATATACCAGCCGAATGACCCGGGCAACGCCCGTGTTTTACCCGATTGAATGTTTTTATTCAAATACTATTTGTTACAATTATAAATTGGCGCCTTAAATAAATGCATATATTAGTTAATAACTATAGCCTATGTGCTTTATCTGTCTTTGTACTGTTGGCTTCCGTAGGCGTCTCTTACTGGGTAAAAGAAAGAGAGGATTCCATTTAGTTATTAACTAATATGTGCATTTATTTAAGGAGCGACCCGCTCCAACACAATAGTTACAAAAACAACAAAGCGAGTGGGGGGGGGGGGGGGATGTTGGGGGGGGGGGGGGGGGGGGGGGGGGGGGGGGGCAAAGGTGGCGTGATCGTAGCCAACCAATAGGAGAGCGCCATTAAAAAAAAAAAAGCAAACGGTGACAGAGATGAAAAAGAATTGATGACGCTCGTAACTGTATATAGAATGGTAATCTCCAAAATAATACGGAGTTAATGTTTAATTTATCTTAAAATGAAAGAGAGAGTAATGTACCGTAATGTTTTGTCGGATTATCCATGTTTTTATGTACCATTATATAAAAGAGTAATATTTCTCTATTTTTGTTAGTTAAGTCTTAATTTCATATTTCATATGAAAAAGTAAAATTTTTATCGCCAATTTTTACCAAATTTTAGACCATTTTCTTAAAATAAATTCACAAAGAAGCAAATTAAACCTAAATAAAACATTTATAAGGCAGTAATACTCCATTTGTATATATAAAAAGAAAGTATTTAGTTATATTTTTTATTTTCCAAATTAAAAAAATATCCATTGTCCTTAATGCGAAAGAAAGGAGGGCCTGGCTCATCAGTAGTGAACCCTCCAATTGCCATCGTCATTTTCATCTACCTGTCGGACCTTATGTTTAATGCCTTTATTAAATTAAAATAAATGGTAAATTTTGACTACAATCAGACGTTTAAGATAGATATACTTGTTTCCTGATCCTCCTCTATATCCCGGCTCTCCTGGCCTCACCTGGAGATGATCCCCTAGCCACCCATCCCCAGGTCCCTCCAACAGTGCTTTGTATATATTCTGCTTTATGCGTCCATCTAAGCTCAAAAAGCATTCATTTTGGTTAGTAGCTCCGTAAATAAAGATATTTCCAGAGATATACCTGGCACCAGGCGGCGTTATATCCATTGTATAGGTTCTCCTGTAGAAGAGCAGAGATGCTCGAAAGCTTGACACGGTTTTAAAACAAAAAGAAACCCATCTCCAGAAACCTTTTTAATTGTTTACTTCATGTCCAGGGGATTTGAATCCATCGAGAGATACACTCCGTCTAGTTAGGAAATGACACAAGGATATATATATGACAATATAATAATAAGGTGGGGAAAGAAAAATAAGGACACCACAAGTTGGAGAAGGGACCCAGACAACCAGCGAGAGAGACGGGCCCGGCAACCGCCGGGCGTCCGTTCGAGTCGAACACAATCACCAACTGCCCTAATACAGATCCGTAGTCTTGAGGTTCCAAGTAACGGGCCCCAACGGGCCCCTTGGAATGTCGCTGATATCTCAAGTGACTGGAATTTACATCCTGTCTTAATAGTCCCGAGAACTCACTGGCCCCTCTGGTCGCCCCTTGGAATGTCGCTGATGTCTAAAGTGACCGGACTTTACCCGCCCGTCTCTCTCTGGGTCAACTGTAGGTTTGCTTTATTATTCATGGAAGAGTATATATTATGACATATATATATATATATAGAGTATAATTTAATCATATAATTTCCATTATGTTTCAGAAAAACAGCCAATTGCAAGAATCCTGGGAAAATTTCCAGGCGTTGAAAAAGGAGTTGAAAGGTCAAACAATTAAAGTTGGAGTATTAATGGTAAGTCACATGCTCGTTCACCTGTTGGAAGTTTAAAACTAAACTGAGAAAAATGACGATGGGCTAAAATGTTTTTTTTTTTCTTTCTTATCCCTAGTACACGTGGTACAGGCCATGATAATCATGGTGGGTAGTTAGCGACTGCTTTTACTGTAAATGCATCACATGTCTACACATGTGAAAAGTAGTCGGTTACTATGATGACAGAAAACATTTATTAATAATTTCAACTGAATATTGCATTTAAATTCTGTAATATAAAAATATTTAAATTATTTTTAAAATTGATCAATCGGAAACAACATCAAATCCATTTAAGTACATTATTAAGAAAAAAATACACTATACCTATATATCAGTTTAAAGTTTAAACTTTAAACCTACGAAAATTTAAGAATGGAGAGAGAGAATCTAAAAAAACAGGCTTTATTAGAAATATCAGTTTTATATATCCCGGCATACATGCGACGGAGAAATTTGAATATATACGATCGAAATTGCTAAACTTTATACGGGCAACGCTTTGCCAACGAACTCGCGCATGCCTCCAGTTGACCAACCAGCATCAACAGTTGTACTTTCCCGTTAGCTGACGCAACTGTCGGACTGACGGGGCTGAAGCCATTTTTTGTTCACACTTGGTTATCTCGTGTGTCTTCAATAAAGATCACTAATATCTTTCAGAGTTATTGTCTGAATCCCGATATACATGCTGAAATTAAACCATTAAGAATGTTTCCGGAAATGAATTTCTTTTTACATAAGTTCTCCTGTAGAAGGACAGAGATATCCGAAAGCTTGATACAGTTTTAATAAAATAAAAGAAACCCATCTCTGGAAACATTTCTAATTGTTTAATTAATATCCAGGAGGTTTAAATCAATTGTTACATGTTAAAAGGTACAACTTCCTCAAGTTTTGTCCATGAGTGTAATTAAGACGTATTGTATGTATATATGAAGATAGTGTTTTCCTTCATTCACACATAGACGGTTGTGTACAGAACGAGACTATCGGAGCCGTCCGAAACCTCAGCCGACATCTGCCCTTACACCTGGAGCCGTTCGCCTACGTGGACATGAAGCTGTTGGAGTCCTTGACGAGAGTTCTGGGATTTGAGTGAGTACAGTGGAAGATTGGGCATTTTGACAATTGACATACTTGTATTGCCATCTTGTCTATACATGCAAACGTGTACAGTCTGCACGATTATTTTAACATGAGAATTCGATATATGAAACTACTAAAACAACAACAACAACAAAAAAAGACATATCCTGACCGCTCACATGAGTTTTAGATTGGTAGAGAGTGCCATCTAGTGGGACAGAAATCAACTAAACATTGATTTAACCTGTTCTCTGATATTTGGCTAACCCATTTTCTTGATAAATCAAGAAAAGCCAACCACGAACGCGTTTCGGGCTGTTGGCTCTCGTCAGCGTGGTGCAGGCTGTATCTCTACGAACAAACATTTTTTTTGGTCCCAGAGGCTTCTTGAGAAATATAGAAATGGGTATTTAGGGTCAAAACTTTTTTCCATTTTTTAAAATTTCTCACATATACAACTATATACAATGAATATGTACATGTCGCCTTTGCCACCGCTGCAGAGCTTGGTGGAGAATCGCCAGCGGGTCTCCAGCGAATACATTGTACATCTAGAGAGATTAGAGAAATTAGCAATTAAGTCAACTAAAGGGACGGATGTTGTAAAGAGCTTCTTTGTACTATAAAATCAGCGAGCTTTCGAGTGTTTAGTCTCTTCCTCAGACTATTTATAATAAAAAGAAGCAATTTACAATTCATCCTTTCATTTTACTTGATTGAAAGATTGGAGCTAAACACTGGATACCACTCTGCGTAAACAATGGAAACATTTATCAGGTGACGTCTATTCCTTACCGTATAAAACTTGTAAAAACAACAATCATCATTAAATCTATTTATTAAGAATATTTTATATATAATGGGGCGCGTCGAAGTATCTTCTTCTTTGACAACCATCATGACTGGGTGAAGTAGAATGCGTCTGCCTTTGTCATTAAGACTGGGAGCACTACTCAGTGGCAGGCCGACTTAGCTCCAAAAGAAATGGCCGCCTCTGATATGAGGAACAGACGCCATGTGCAGCCGCTCCTAACATGGAATACAGACTCATCCTGTATCCCTGGATCCCTTACAGGGTACTATCAGCCGGGCCAGCTGAGCCCAGGTTGTTTAACGAGCTTGTTACTGCTCCCCCTCCTCCTTTTTCATCTGGGCTTGGGACTGGAAAGTACCGAAGTATCTTTAATTCTAATAACTATGAATGCCGGCCAGGTGTAACCATCATAACAATTTCCATGTTATGAGTTATGTAATTGGTTAATTCTTAGCGAGTTGCATAACTTGGGAATAGTTAAAATGGAATTACACCAGAACCTCCATTAAGTCTCCCCTCTTTTAAGTGGGTATCCTCATTTATAAACTTCCCTAATTTTGACTTAAGACCTGTCGGATTTAAGACGGAGATCTCCTGTTCCAGAAGTCTAAAAAAATATTTTAGTTTGAAATATAATCGGAAAATTATATCTTTGGAATTTTGACCGAAATACTTATTTTTCAAATTACCTATCTTTTTTATAGTAAAAATAAATATGCAAAACTATTATAGACGCGCATAATAATTATTTTTTAATTAAACAATTTATACTGCCCATATTGTAATGGAAAAATTAATGGAAAAAAAAAAAGAATCATACGCGTCTATAATAGTTTCGAATTTTCATAACAGATGGCGCGCTAATGCATCATAAAAATAAACACTTAGGTTTAAAATGTTTATTTTAATAATTAACATATACTGTTGGATATATTGTTACACCAGGTTGCAGTTTTGCAAGGTCATTAAACCTTGATTTCCTCCTTCTTGGTGCTATATACGTTTACAAGCGGGTATCCATACTTAAAGTAAATAAAAATAAAATTACCTTTTTAAGTTATTTTGTTTATTTATTTGTTATCTTCCTCGTAGTTTGTGATCCTGAGTCTTCACGTACCTCCTCTTTCTCTCTCCAAAATAGATAATCAAACGATATAAATAATAACAATGTTATAAAAGAAATGATACTATAGTATATAATCTGTTAATGTTTTTGCATATAATCCTTTGCTAGCAATTTTTATATAATAAAGTAAATGTCCAAGTATCTTTTTTAAAACTTTTTCTGACTTTCGGGATAACGCCCTTCTACAGGAAAAATTGATACAAAATGAAACTTTTTAACAACTTCATAAGATTTTAAACCAATTTTGAACATAATATTCCGAAAGGTCGAAAAACGTTTAATAAAAGATACTCTTACTTGGACGTTTGCTTTATTGTCTGAAAATTGCTAGCAAAGGATTATATATTATATAAAAAAATGTTTTTCAAACTGAAATAAAGTAATATATTTTTCTCTCAATATATAATAAGTATTTTAAAATGTATATAATAATGTGTATATAAAAATATATAATCCTCTGCTAGCAATTTTTATATAATAAAGTAAATGTCCAAGTATCTTTTTTTAAACGTTTTTCGAGTTTTAGGCATTACGCCCTTCTACAGGAAAAATTGATACAAAATGAAACTTTTTAACAAATTCATAAGATTTTATATCCACAATCTGCCAAAGAGGTCTGGTAGAGTAGCTAGGCCAAATCTATGCCAAAATATAAATGGAAACTTTGACGAGAAGAAATTGATCTATAAAAATAAAGGTCGCCTCTCCCGCCAAAATAGAAGAAAAAACTAAGCGCCATCTATTGACTGTCTCTGCAAACTAGCGAATATAGATGGCTCTTCGTTTTAGCGTTTATTTTGTTGGGAGAGGCGATCTTCATTTTTGGATATCAATTTATTCCCGGAAAAATTTCCATATATGTATATATCCCCCAAACTCTATCAGAATATTGGAAAAATGATTCTTTCCTAAATTGTAAGTTATGTGGAGATGAAATTCAAGATATAGGATGTCCCAAGTGTTCTTCCATTGTTGCAGGTTTCAGGAGGAAAGACAAAAATTGATAATTTCTCCAGCCTATCAACATAACACAAGTGAGAGATTTACAAGATTTTCTGTGATTCACTGGCAAATGAGACCAACTTGTATTACCAGCAGAAAGTTGGGGTATCGTTAGGAAACCAAAATGAGCAGTAGACACGCCATGTTTGTTATGTCTCACCACAAAGACTATATATAGCTGGTATTTGTTTGTTGATACTTTCTTCCTTTGTTTGCTTTTTCTTTTCTTACTTGGACTCCACGGGACCAGTATAGCTAGATAAGATGAAATGTTTTAAGGTTTTTGTTGTTGTAAGGGCACACAATACAACTTTCAATTTGATATGCAGTCCAATCTGTCTAAAGCGCGAATTGAATATAATTATATAAAAAGAGCGTATCTCTGTGTGTGTGGATCTGTAAGAGAAATTCAATTTTTGAGTCTAAAATATTTCGAGGGATTGCTCCCTCTTCACCAATTTATTGCACTAAAAGCAAAAGTATCCACTCATGGACAAAATTCGAGGAAGTTGTATCTTTAGCATTTATATCGGGATTCAGACAATAACTCTGAAAGATATTACAGTGACCTTTATCGAAGACACATGAGATAACCAAATGTGAAAAAAAATTGTCTCTTTGGGTTTGAGGTGCTGTTTATCTTTTTGTCTTTTATCCTCCCTCTCGCCCCTTTTTAAATCTTATATATTTAAAAATGAGTACATTATATAAGGAAAAACATATCGAATATTTAAAGCGAGTTTTATTACAAAATCTTTGTAAAATGGTAGAATATGACACAAAATTTGAAAAAAAAAAAATAGACCACCGGCGACATTATATTATGAAACTTCTTAAAGTATTGTCCATGAATGTAATTTATAAATTCGTGTAGATCATATGAAAACAATTTTGTAATTGATCAAAATTAAATTATATCAATTTATTGAATTTGATCACTGACAAAGTTGTTTCCGTGTGATCTACGCGATTTTGTAAATTAATTTCAAGTTTTTAGTGCAATACATTGATAAAGAGAGAGCAATCTTTCGAAATATTTTGTAAAACCCCGTCTGAAGCTCAGGGGACAGAAACAAAAGGTTGGATATAAACACAGGTTATTCAAGTAACTACAGCATGATTGTAGTCGTAAACCACTGGTTTCCGGCACGTTTTAAAAAGACAACTCTCTTTTACTGTTTTATAAATTCTTATGAAATTCTATCTACATTGCTTCATATAAATTCGTATGAACTTTGTATCTACGTTGCTGATATATCCAACTCTGGTTTCAAACGTACATAGTGAGGCTTGACACCAGCAAGGAATCCCATCTACCAATGTTGATAGATAGGTATTACCATGAAGTAGGTAGTGGTGTTCGTAGACACTTGTTCATACCGCGGGGGTATTTTTGATTCTGCCACTATCTACATCACATATCTATCACATCACTGTCTATCACATCACTGACCTATCTCAGAGATGAAATGCTCTCACTGTTGACCGGAAACTACAATTTTGCATATATACTTTTTATTTGAACTTTTGGAGATACACTCATGGACAAAACTTAAGCAAATTGTACCTTTTAGCATGTGTATATATGGTAATTTAAACCAACAACCCCATATTGTATACAACTTATAACAATATTTTCATGTTGTATAATAGAAACACATCTGTAAATGATTATACGCATTATTGACATGTGTCATTACATCATCATATGTAATGTACTTTGTACAAACTGAGGATAAATAAATAAAACTCTGTAATAGATTAAGAGTTGAGCTAAAGCAAGAGATGGAGGTTCAACAACATCTAAAGATAGATAGGAAACGGTCAGGACGGCACCAGTGTTTAATTTCGCCAGCCGATCCACGCTCTTGTTGCATCTGCTGAAATGCAAAACTTCCTTTCTCGGAAAAGATATATAAGGCCTCCGCCCTAGCCAAAAATACAGTCACTTGATAGTCACTTCACCATCAGCGCAAGCCCTCGTCGGTTGTCACCAAGGTCCTCCTCATCCACCATGTAGACCAGTAAGAACTCTTCTATCTCCATCTTTCGCTCCTAGCTCGAGTCTTATCTGTTCACGGAACTTTCCTAGTGCAACTGTGTCTTCGTTTTTTGTGTATGGACATTCCCAAGCTTTCCACTCTACCTCGACCACGACTGCCTGTACTCTGTTAGAACTGTTAAAGGTCTCCCAAGGGGCAGAGAGGTACTGGAAAACTCTCCACGCCCTGACTGTCCCTCTCAGTTACTACAGGTTTCCCCCTTTCGGTTACCATACCACAGCGAGAGACCCTCGGTTACCACAGTATAGCGAGAGTCGACAGGATCTCACACCATAGTTTAAGTCGACTGGATACCTCACCACATATTTAGTCGACAGGATTCTACAAGAGTCAAAAGGACCTCTCACCACGTATATTTATTATTATTATTAAAATTATATTATATATATATGGTAATTTAAACCAACAACCCCATACTGTCTATATAACTTGTAATAAGATTGCCATGTTGTATATAGAAACACATCTATAAATAATTATGCGCATGATTAATCTGTGTCATTGCATCACCTATGTAACGTTATTTGTACAAAGTGGATAAATAAATAAAATCTGTAATAGATTTAAAAGTTGAGCTAAAGTAGAGATCGAGCATAGTATTGCCAAAACAACAGAGTCTAAATATGGAAGTCATAAATCAGGTAGATTCACAATTCCCACGACAGGCCACCCACACTGTCACATGTGGTGGAATGCAGAGACCCCTCTCACACCTGGACAGGTAAAGGCGCCCTTTCTCAAACGCCCCTGTCACATAAGGTCCCCCCCCGTCTTTTAAAATATAAATACATCACCTGACAGTTCAGTACAGTTCAGTTTAGTTTAGTTCACCCTTAGTGTAAGCCGCGTCGGTCGTATGTTATGTCGATCTCATCCAACATGTAGTTAGGAAGAACTCGTCTGTCTCCATCTTTCGCTCCTGGCTCAACTTTTATCTGTTTACGGAACTTTCTTAGTGCAACTGTGTCTTCGTTTTTTGTGTGGATATCCCCAAGCTTTTCCACTCTGCCTCGACCACGACTGCCTGTATTTTGTGAGAACTTTTAAAGGTCTTCCAAGGTGCAGAGAGGTACTGGAAAACTCTACATCCTGACTGTTCCTCTTGGTCAACACAGTACAACAAGAGTTACCAGGACTTCAACTTTTATTTCAGTAGTCGACAGGATCTCATCACAGATAAGTCGACAGCAACTCATCATCACATTTAAGTCGACAGGATCTCTACAAAAGCTACTGGAATTCTCATCTCATTACATGAGCCGACAGGATGACCAAAACGAAGGATGACACAACGAAGAGGTAAGAAGACTGTTCAGATAGGAAGCGAGAAAGAGCGAAGATGGAGGAACAAGCCCGACCATTCCAACGAAACGTCCAAGCAATCTCTCCCCAAGATATTTACGGAAGAAACGCCGCCCCAACGGACTTCCGCATACCCGCTAACCGATCGCCAACGTCGGGAGCAAGCTGACCACGCCAACGACAGCCCCGATATTCCCACAAGTCATGGAAACCAAGCAGCGATGTACCCAAACCCTGTGAGAAGTTCTCCACCTTCGACTTGACATCATCGAGACAATGCTCAAGGCAACAAGCGACAAACAACTTTCCAGAAGTTACAAGCTTCTACAAGATCTACATGGAGCGACTTCCCCGACAGCAGGACGACCACCAAAGACTAAGTATCCTGACTGAACCTTCACACAATTGTAAGTTTTTAAAAAACCTACCTTAACCTTATCCTCAACTTCACAACTTGATTCAACCTAAATTTTGTATTTATATTTTCACTTTAAGCATTTAAAATCAATTTTTACCTTTTTTATACCATTTTTTAATTCAATTTTTAAAACTTTCACATTTTCATTTATCAAATTTACTTTAATTTTTAATCAGATTATAAATTTCAAGTTATTACTCTCAATTTTACTTAAAAAAAAAAAAAATTTCGCGCATCATGCTTTTTTACCATTTTTACTAATCTTACATGTCGTTCTTAAATTTATCTAAAATGGTACTATCCAAATATACAACTTAAAAAAAAAATCATTATTATTATTAAAAAAAAAATCTCATTCATCATAATTCTCAACTTATTTTGTTTTACTTATTAGTTATCTTTATACCAAAAGACCAATATCTTTATCAATTCTTAAAATTTGGTAATGTTCACCATTTCAAGTAAGCGCCCAATTCAAATTATTTGTAACTCTCACGACATTGCCTTTTTACAAGGAACATCTTTACGCTACCATAATCAACGATCAAAAATATCAATTTTTAAATATAAATTAACGTAGGTGAAACACATTTTTTTTAATTGCAAAAATCGGAAGATACAATATCTTCAAAAACACCACTAGGGAAAACAACTATCTTTCCCTAAACAAGTTGAAAATAAAGATTCCCTCCACTTCATCGCCAGTAGCTAAATTAGGTCACAACCTACCAAACTTATTAACAACATTTTATTCTAACTTAGATACACTCCCTCGTCTCTACTTTTTACATGCATAATTAAGCATCAATAAATCTCTCTCAACAAATGTTACAACACTCACACATCACTTTATACAATTGGCAACCATTTTTAGTGCGCGACTTAACACACAAATCCAAATCTTGAGCCACACAAGCCTCCACTTAACTCTATATCGTCGCCACAATAAAATAATTTCACATTAAACTTGCCAAATCCACTAACAGTCAAATATTCTCTCGATGTGTTTCATACAACAACCACCCATGACTTTATTAAATTTGTTATTCATGGTGAAACAGGTTAGATTTTGTGCCAAACTAAGACTTCACGTGACACCTTTTTATTCACATTTCTCACTTCGTGTCACAGTGCCACACCACAAAACTTTTTCACTTTTCAGACCAAAGACGCCTTCACGCCTGTGACACCACATCTCAACTCAAAGCGTGTCCACGCTGAAAGTCGAACTTTCACCACACATCTAAACCTGACATCACCTAATAACATTTTTTCTAAGTCTAAACTAAATTCGAAACACAACAACTACAAAACACCGAGAAAATCATATCTTTCAATTATAACAGTAAATTGCCAACTCAACAAAAGAGAGAAAGTCAGTTTCGAGTAAATCTCAAACATAGCAAGCCATCCCACATGTGTGACCACCCCAAAAATAGAATTTCCGTGAAAAAAAAAAAGGGAAGTGGACGCTTTTTTTGACGTCACTCCCTTGGTCACTACTATCTTTTGAGAATATCTTTGGACATGCCCTCTCTTCCCCCTCAAGGCAGATCTTCATGACCGCTAGCTTCATGACGCCATTTTGAACACATGTGTCACACTACTCATTTAGATTTCCTCGAGAATCTCACAAATCTCACCAACGAGATATCACAACACAACATACATTAAACATTTTACATGTTAAATTGATAACACCAATTAAAACAATTTGGTTAAGTCTTATATAGACTTTATAACGCGAAAGAGAAATCATTCTCTACATACCAGCATTGAGGACAAACGAAAAGATCATTTCACATATTCCCAGTTTCAGAGTCATAGAAACACCGATGTTACCAAAGGGATATAATCTAGTCACACACCACAACTATAACTTGTCGTCAAAAGAGACAATTTTTGTTCAATTTTACACTACTTAAAATTTATCCAATCATTAATAACCTTCAATTATATTATAAATTTTGTATAAAATCTTGAATAATTATTCTTATTCTTACCTTTCAATTATATAAACAAATTTTTTAATCCAACATTAAAAAAAAAAAAAAACCTTTAATCAAATTTACTTTTATTTTTCATGATATTATTTTAGTATTGTAAAACATCTAATTGTTTCAAAAATTATTTCTATTTTATTATTTATTATATATTTTATATATTACAGGTTTAATTTTGTCCACTTACACTTTTTGTACCCGCAATCATATTTCTATATTTCTATTCACTATATTTTATTTGTTTAAATACCTTTATTATCTGACAAAGTTTATCATCCACTATCGGGCATCTACAACAATCGTTTTCAACAATCATATTCTTTAACCAATCCCCTATATTTTCATCACTATCTTTTCAGTCATTGCGTCACATCAATGTAGAAAAACGACAGCACTGCTTGACAATTTATTTTTTGATTTCGTAATTCAACAAACGCCTTGAACACAGTTCCCCAGACTTACAAATCCAAACTTCTGGTCTGAACAAGCTTCAAGAGTTTATTTCATTTCATCCGCAGAGCAAATCACCAACGCATACACAAAGCGTTCACTTTTTTCAACTTTCAACTTTTTTTTTCAGCTCTAGCGGACCACATTCAACCTTTGATTTCGAGTCAAGTCAGATCACCTACTGTCGCTACAATTCTACTTATCGCATGGCTCTATTTCACTCCTTTCTCAATCATATTAATAAGCAACTTTTCTTCAACAACTTCTAACCCAATAATCCTAAAATTGTGACAAAACACTGTAACCCTTATATAGGATCGCAAGTGAAACATTGCCAAGGAAGACAGCTCAAGTCTATATCCTCGCTTTGCACCTGGATCTGAGTATTTGGTTTACATGAGCACTTCTAACAATTACATATTCTTCAACAACTTTTCAACCCAATAACACTACAATTGTGACAAAGCACTGTTACCCTATACAGGATCACAGGTGAAACATTGCCTAGGAAGACGCTCAAGTCCATATCCTCGCTTTGCACCTGGACCTAAGTATTTGATTGCATGTGTAAATCTCACAATTGCTTATTCTTTAACTACTAACCCTGTCCAACGCCCACCAATATTCTCTTAGAATGTGAATTTTTATGTCATCATTTTATTTTAATCATCTTTTTTGTTAATCAAACAAAATGTCATTTTTATTTCACTTTTATATATCCAACAAATATCATCTTGTTATAGCCCTTTTTAACCCTCACAGTTTAAATTAATTAAAAGAAATTTTAATTACTTACCTGTGTTAGAGAGGCTTTACCCGCCTAAACCCGGATAAACCCTTTCACTCCCGGGGCCCATCTATGGTAATTTAAACCAACAACCCCATACTGTCTATATAACTTGTAATAAGATTGCCATGTTGTATATAGAAACACATCTATAAATAATTATGCGCATGATTAATCTGTGTCATTGCATCACCTATGTAACGTTATTTGTACAAAGTGGATAAATAAATAAAATCTGTAATAGATTTAAAAGTTGAGCTAAAGCAGAGATCGAGCATAGTATTGCCAAAACAACAGAGTCTAAATATGGAAGTCATAAATCAGGTAGATTCACAATTCCCACGACAGGCCACTCACACTGTCACATGTGGTGGAATGCAGAGACCCCTCTCACACCTGGACAGGTAAAGGCGCCCTTTCTCAAACGCCCCTGTCACATAAGGTCCCCCCCCGTCTTTTAAACTATAAATACATCACCTGACAGTTCAGTACAGTTCAGTTTAGTTTAGTTCACCCTTAGTGCAAGCCGCGTCGGTCGTATGTTATGTCGATCTCATCCAACATGTAGTTAGGAAGAACTCGTCTGTCTCCATCTTTCGCTCCTGGCTCAACTTTTATCTGTTTACGGAACTTTCTTAGTGCAACTGTGTCTTCGTTTTTTGTGTGGATATCCCCAAGCTTTTCCACTCTGCCTCGACCACGACTGCCTGTATTTTGTGAGAACTTTTAAAGGTCTTCCAAGGTGCAGAGAGGTACTGGAAAACTCTACATCCTGACTGTTCCTCTTGGTCAACACAGTACAACAAGAGTTACCAGGACTTCAACTTTTATTTCAGTAGTCGACAGGATCTCATCACAGATAAGTCGACAGCAACTCATCATCACATTTAAGTCGACAGGATCTCTACAAAAGCTACTGGAATTCTCATCTCATTACATATATATTTTTTGAAAAATAGAGCAAAATACATACAAGGTGTGTCCAATAAATAATGAGACCGGTCACAAACAAAGAAAAATGAAATGATAATTTTTTTTAAAAAGTCTTTTAAAAAATAGAAAGCTTCAGCTACACTGCGGTATATCACATCACGTGATTGCGCGCGCAGTCGATAAATTGTAAGCATGTAAAAAGAACGCCTTGCATAACAACTTCTAATTTGTAATGGATAGAAAATTCGAACAACGATTTTGTATTAAATTTTGCTACAAAATTGGCAAATCGGCTTCAGAAACTATAGATTCGTTGAAATTGGCATTTGGAAATGAAAATGTAAATAACCCCACCACATTTAGATGGTTTTGACGATTTTAAAAATGGAATGGAATCGGTGAAAGATGAGAAGCGTGTTGGACTTCCAATTCTGCACAGGAACCCTGAAAAGGTGAGCAAAATTTCAAATTTGATAAAAGAAAATCCACAAATAGGGTTACGGGACATTGAGGAAGAAACAGGGATATCAAAATCATTAGTTGGATCGATAATTAAAGAAGACTTGCAGTTAAAGAAGACGCCTTCAAAATTTGTCCCTAAAATGCTCACAATCCAACAAAAGGAGAATCGCGTTGAAGTTGCCAAAAAATGCTTGAAATGGTGGAAGAAAACCCTAATTGGAAGGAAAAGGTAATAACTGGAGACGAGACATGGGTTTACGGGTATGACCCGGAAACAAAACGCCAATCCATGGAGTGGAAAGGAAAAGATGAAACAAGAACGAAGAAATCCCGACTTTGCAAGTCAAAAAACAAAAGTCTTATTGGTCACGTTCTTTGACATAAAGGGAATTGTGCATTATGAATGTCTAGAGGAAGGTCAAACAATCAATAAGGAGTCTTATTTAAACATTATGAGACGTGTACGTGAATCAATTCGTCTGAAAAGAAGTGAAATGTGGAGTTCCAAAAATTGGATTATTCATCATGATAATGCACCACCATACACCGCTACATCTGTACTGACTTATTTGGCTAAACACGGAATCCAAATACTTCAACACAACCTCCCTATTCCCCAGACCTAGCTCCAAATGATTTTTTTCTCTTTCCAAAACTCAAAATGGCTCTAAAAGAAAGGAGATTTGACACTAGAGAGTCCATCATAGCGGATTCGAAAAAGGTCTTGAAGAACATCCCAAAAGATGCCTTTTCTAAATGTTTTAAATCATGGGAGAAGAGATGGAAATTATGTATAGATGCGGGAGGGGACTATTTTGAAAAATACTAAAAAAATATTTTAATCATTCGATTTTTTCTTTATTTTTGACCAGTCTCATTATTTATTGGACACACCTTGTAAATAGATATTTAATTTGAAAATAGAGAAATCTATAAATAGATCTTCAATTAAATTTAATTGAAGACATTTTATTATAAAAAGGCAAATATAAATTGGATTAAAAAATAATTTATTATAAGTGAAATATTGGTAAATAAATTATTTATTGATCCAATATATGCTTTGAAATTAAATATTATATTTTATTATATATTTTTATTTTTTAAAGGAGAACGTTCGAATTTACATATATGGGAAATCGCTGTTATATAAGCAGATAAGGAGTGGTTTATACTTAAAATTTGAAATTTCTTTAAGTTTTCTCCATGAGGATACAAAACAGCTTTTAATAGAAGTTAATAAAAACTTTTTATAAAAATTATCAATTATCAATTTCAAAAGTATTTTTTCACCATCCTCCATGAAATCCAAAGAATACGATGAGTAGTTGCGCTATTATTGAAGGGAATTTGTGGAATGGGCGCTGTGTAAAGACATGATGCTTCTAGACTAAGGGTCGGCAACCTTTTGAGTCGGAAGAGCCAAAAAGTCAAATTAAAAATTTTCAAAGTTTTTAAAGAGCCACAACATTTTTTCTTGCCAACAATAAATAGTACTCGAATAAATAATACTTGCGTATGGAACTATATAAAGAACTTCACCTCCAAAGAGCCGCATGTGGCTCGCGAGGCGCAGTTTACCAACCCCTGGAATAGGCGAATCTATCTAGAATATCGTGAAATGTCCAGTTGCTAGTTTAAATGTACGCAGTGTTCTCCACCCCAGTGAGCTGTGGTGTGTTCCAGGGTCCTGGCAGTGGCAGCGGAGGACGGGGAATACGGCCGTCCTGGAGTCAATGGTACCTGGACCGGTATGGTCGGTCTGGTACAGGAAGGGGTAAGTTGGCTAGTACCTACTGTCTCTTCATAGCTGCAGCATTTATACACAGCCATCTATTCGAACAAATTGTTGTTATATATCGCCAGGAAATTCTACAAACCCACCGAGAAAATGTAGGAATTCTTTAGAATTTCCCCAATGGCTTCGCTGACTGCCCGCGATTTCACTCTCGATCTATCAGAACTGGAAGATAAGAACTAATAACGCATGCGTAGTTCATTTTATTTTGACCTGTTTTGCATGCACACTGACTGGAAAGAAGATGGGTCTCCATAGACTCGGCCTTTTTCTTTGAATATTTATAAAGAAATTGCTTGTTGCGGGTAAACTTGGGACAAGGTTGGCACTGCGGGTTGAGATGTCCTCCAGGAAGGCTAACTACCAACTTGTAGATGGTGTCTTATTGTGTTAGAAAGCCAATATCTCCATGGGGGTCATCAACCCTACATCAGAGCGGATGAAAGTGGTCGACTTCACGCTCCCTATCTCAGTGGACCTGGTCATCTTCATCACCAAGGCTCCGGGATTCAAGTCCAACCTCTTTGCCATGGTTCGGCCATACTCTACTGGGGTAAGTAACTCCATTCCTCTGGTGTCCTGCGTGTACTCGCAATAGCCCATATAGTTCCACATGTGGGATAGAGAAATTATAGAATATCTAAAAACCACCTATAATAGGTTTAAATATATTCAACTTAAAAATGAGATAATATATTATACTTATTTTCTCATTTTAGATTGAATATTTGCTTTGATTTAACTTTAAAACACATAGTAAAAATTTGATTGGCGTTATTTATAATGGAGAAACTTTTATTTCTTAGAAGGATATTTCACAACTGCCTGGCTCGCGTCCGCCCAACTAACCAATCAGCAGCAGAAAGGGTACTTTGCCGTCCGTCGCCTGCACTCCACCTTCCACTGTGCTAATACAACGCGAGAGAAAGGAAATGCACTACGCATGCGTCACAAGGTAGCGCCAAGAGAGGACTATTGAGCGGGAGAATAAAACGAACACCATATAAGCCGATTATATGGCTGAGTATAGATGGATTTTTTTTTTGTCGGGAGAATATTGATCTTTAAAAATAAAGGTTGGCTCTCCCGTCAAAATAGACCCCTAAACTAGGCGTCATCTATTGAATATCTCGGGTCAGTGACAAAGCCACAACATCAGCTTTGGCAAACTGAGAAGCGTCCACCTGGAGACCTTGGCTTCGGGCTAATGGCCCTTGTCAGTCCAGGACGGACTTTAATTCCATGAGAGATCCACAAGGATTCAAATGAAATCTTCACAATCTGCCAAATATGTGTTCAGCTGGCAGAGTGCCTAGGCCAACTCTATGGCTTAAATATAGATGGCAATTTTGCCGGAGGAAAATGATATATAAAAATAAAGGTAGAGCATCTCCCGTCAAACTACACGGCATTTATATTTGGTGTCTATTTTGACGGGATAGGCGATCGTTATTTTATAAGCTTGAGTAAATTATAGTGATGTCTAGCTACCAGCATTGTCCCAGGATCCTATCTATCTATCAAATGGTTATCGATTTCTACTGTTTAGGTCCAAGTTTCGCTGCCTAGAATTCAGGCATACTCCACTAGGACCTGTAGTGTAGTCTCCATTCACATATTAAAAGAGAACTGTAAAATCAAAGTATCTACAGATAATTAGATAAGATAATTTAACTTATCTTAATTGACACTACTTTTATAATACTTATCAACAACTGAAGATGAATAATCCCACCGCTGCCACCAACCCCCCCCCCCCCCCCCCCCCCCCAGAGGTCCAACCCCTCCTCTACGTGGCGGGCGAGAGAAGCAGCACAAATAAGGGACTGTCCTGTAGTACGGTGTCGTGAGCCCCGAGCCGCTACGGTAACCGTGAAGACCTACAGGGAAATGTGGCTGACTAACGGAGCAATGGCACCCCCAATCCATGGAGCAGCAAAATCAGAAATTGACGATTGGAAAAGACGCCACCAATAACTGACAAAACAATCAAGATTTTTATATCTTCACGTGATCACTATCTTACTAGACCAACCCCAATTAAATCCATTTAATGAAATCAAACGAAGAGACAATATGTTAACAAAGTATGAAATCCAATACTCACAATCACATAGCATATACAAGTATATAACACGGTACCCTACTGTACAGAGAAAGTATTTAGTATGGCGTGACGCATGTATTTCACATGGAACAATGGGAGGGATACATTAGAGTGATGTAGACATCAACTTTAGATTACCATAACTATATATTAAGATTATAAACTCAAAAGGAGCTTCTTCTATATAACACTAGCCGAATGACCCGGGCAACGCCCGTGTTTTACCCGATCGAATGTTTTGATTCAAATACTATTTGTTACAATTATAAATTGGCGCCTTATATAAATGCATATATTAGTTAATAACTATAGCCTATGTGCTTTATCTGCCTATGTACTGTTGGCTTCCGTAGGAAAGACGCTCGTAACTGTATATAGAATAACTATAGCCTACCGCCCGCCATGCGCGCGCACAGGGACGTCACGTGCTCGCCGGCAGCCAACGGGCGCGCGCCGCCGGCAGGGGGGGGGCAAAGGTGGCGTGACTCAAGGTCAAGGTCGCGCCACGTGGTGGCGCAGCAAACGATAACACGTGATCGTAGCCGACCAATAGGAGGGCGCCGGCAAACCGTGACAGAGTCGGCCCGTTGACGGATTAGGAAAGACGCTCGTAACTGTATATAGAATGTTTATCAACACACCTTGTCTTTACTCCCGTTGAAGAACGAATTTGTTCGAAAGCTAGCGAAATAAACATGTTTTATAGAAGAAGCTCCTTTTGAGTTTATAATCTTATAATACATTAGAGTGATATTATACAATCCTTATAAAATATGAGCCATATTTTCCACCTTTGAACGTCTAGACGTCTATTTGCCTTGGTAATAACTTACCGTCCCTCTTTTGCAAACCTCTTATAGTTTCCGGAATGTCCAGACATCACCTCTCATAGGCGCATTTTGCCTTTCATTTTTACATATCAAGCTTTATTTGGTTTTGTTGAAGATATTAATCTGCGATTTTAAATGTTTCTTTTTGACCAGTACTTTTGTTTTGTTTTTGCCTTTTTCCTAAAATGTTTCTTTCTTCTTCTTCATTATTATTTGTTCTATATGTGAAGCTTTGTTTTTTGATACTTGAATAAACAAATTCAACTTTATTATATTTTTGGTGTGCTTTTAAAGTTGGGTTATGGACCCAACCACGCATTCACTGCGAAATATAACAAAAACGAAGCAACGGTAAGCCTAAAAATAATTCTATTTTGTTTATCACGTTAAAATTTATATTTGTAATGGCTGGAATGGATAATATTAAAATGGGTATGAATATTCCCAAAATGGAAGGATTAATAAACTGGCCAGAATATAAGAAAAATATAAAATTGCTTTCAACAATAAACAAAGTAAAAGGCGTTGTTGATGGAACATATAGAAAGCCAATAAAACAAGAAACAAATGAAGAAAAAGAGGCATATGTAAAATAGGAAAGTGAAGATGCAATATCCCAATTGTTATTTACAACAAGTGTGATGCCTGATGTAAGTCAACTAATCATTCCCTGCTCAAGTGCTAAAGATATGTCGGACAAATTGTTAAGTGTCTATGAGCAAAGCTCTGGTCAAAGATTAGACATGCTCTATAATCAATTCTTTAATTTTAAGAAGGATCCTACAGATGATATTTCAAAGCACATTTCAAAATTAGAAAGTTTATGGAATGATATGCAAAATGAACTTACTAAACAAGAAAATTTGAAATTGCCAGAATCCATGCTGATGTGCAGAATCATAAACACCTTGCCTGATGAATATTTTGATTTTAAAAGTGTTTGGGAATCAGTGTCTAAAGAAGAACGTTCTGTAGACAATCTCACACAAAGGCTTCGGTTACTCGAAATAAGAATTCAACAGCGAGATGAATGCAGCACATCAAGTTCGACAGCACTAATGGCAAATGCATATGAAAATAAGCAAAATATGAAAGGAAAAGTTACCAAAAGTAATGAAAATTTTCAGAAAACAAGAGTAACAAGAGAATGTTACTTTTGTCATAGAAAAGGACACTTGGCCAAAGATTGTAGGTATGCAAAACAGAAGAAACTAAAGGATAAAGAAAAGGATGAAACTAAATTAAAACTTAATTCAAAATTAAGTGAAAGTTTAATCAGTGAAAGATTCAATGAACAAGATGAAGACATTTGGATTGGTGACTCAGGAGCTACTAACCACATTACAAGAAATGCAAGTTTTTATACTTCTTATAAGGATTTTCCTACCCAACAGACTGTTAAAGTTGGAAGTAATGAAAAATTGATAGCTTATGGAAGTGGAACTATAACAATTGACACTTGTGTAAAAGGTAAATGGCAAACTCACTACCTAACTGATGTATGGTATGTTCCCAATTTCAGTCGTAATGTGATGTCATTACAGTTCACATTGGATAAAGGGTTTGAAATGAAAATGGATAAAAAAGGTTGTAAACTTTTTAAGACAACAACTGGAGAAGTTATTGTAGAAGAAAAAAGACTATCAGGAGGCTTGTATGGCATGTTAATAACAAGTATCAAACCTGAAAATGCTGCAGAAGTCAATTTAGCCAAAACCCAAAATGTCAATATGCTACAACTATGGCATGAAAGATTTGGACATCAAAATAAAAGACATGTTCAAAAATGGCTTAAAGAACAAGGAATAGATATAGTCATGTGATGTATATAGTTGTTTATTTGTTTTGCATATTTTTCATTTATAAATTAATCTCATAATTTAGTCTATGAAAATAAAAATATTGGACCAGTGACGAAAACAAAAAAATATATAGTTGGCTTAATGTTATGATATAATTGTTTGTGATGATATATAATTAAATGTGATGTTTATGTAATTTTGATCGTAATTGAATAAAATATATAAAATGTAAATGTGTTTTAAATATTAATGACAAGCACAAAACAACTGGCGACGAGGAAAAGCGAATTTTGTAAAGAACAAAGAAATTGATTTGGGAGAAGAAATTATACTTCAAATGTCTTCAGGTACGTTTGAGAAATTTGATGAGAATTTAGAAAATGTGGAAAATTATATATATCGCTTAAAACAATTTATGTTAATTTCTAAAACAAAGGAAGATTTTTAAGACGCAATTTCTTATTTCAAGTATAGGCCCTAAATATTTTAGTATCTTGCGAAATTTAGTTTTTCCAGAGGAAGTTGCTCAAGTTCCTTTTGATAAATTATGTACGATCTTATTAAAACATTTTAATCCAAAAACTAATATAATATATGAAAGATTCATATTTCAGAAAATGGATCAAAAGTCTGGAGAAACTATTTCTAAATATATGATACGCCTAAAAGACCAAGCTCAAAAGTGTTCTTTTGGAGATTTTTTACAAGAATCCTTACGTGACAGATTTGTTGCTGGCATCATTGATTCATCTACCCAAAAGAAACTCCTACAAGAAGAAAACTTAACTTTTGATGGTGCAGTGGACATAGCTCTGTCTGCGGAATCAGCGGATAATGAGCAACATAATATCAAAGGATCCGAAAATGCCCATCAGTCCCCACAGTATCTTCACGCCATTAATAATACCTGTAAACACTGTGGTAAGACTAACCATCTTCATTATAATTGTTTTTTTAAATCTGCTACTTGTAGAGTTTGTGGTAAATTAGGTCATATTTCCACAATATGTTATAAAAAGACAGGTCTGACCATAATTTGCCCATAAATTCTAAAAATAATTTTAATAAATTTAAGTCGCACCCTAATGTTAATAATCCTTCAAATTCTCAAAATAGTTTGTCATTGTATAATATAAATTTACATCCTCCTTTGACTGAAACTGTGTATGTGAATGAGATTGAACTTTTGGCTGAAATTGATACTGGTGCAGCCATTACTACTTTAACTAAATGTGTTTACTTTAAATATTTTAAAAATATTGAGTTAAACAAATGTGATACCATCTTAACAGGCTATAGTGGTTCTAAAATACCTACTTTAGGCAAGGCTAAATTTGATATAAAATTTAGAAATGTTTCTAGGGTGATTGAGATACTCATAACTGATTTAAATTTCTCTAAATTTCTTTTGGGAAGAGATTTCCTTAGTTTTTTTTATATTTCTTTCAATTCTTTACATAACTTGGACTCTTTTAATGTAGAGTCACTTATAAATGATTATAAATCCATTTTTGAATACAAATCTGGCCCTATTAAAGGTATCAAATGCCATCTTGATGTGAAGGCTGACTTTATCCCAAAATTTTACAAATTCAGACAAGTTCCTTTTGCCTTAAAACAACTGGTGGAAGATGAAATTGATAAATTGGTTGATTCAAATATTTTGTCTCCTATAGATAGAAGTGATTGTGCTTCCCCACTTGTTTGTGTTGCAAAACCGGATGGCCAAATTAGACTTTGCGCTGATTTTAAAAAGAGTTTAAATCCTTACTTAGAGGATGTTAAATATCCTATCCCTAACATTGATTCAGTCTTAAGTAATTTTCAAGGAAAGAAATTATTTACTAAATTAGATTTGTCAAAGGCTTACCATCAAATTGAGATGGATGATATTTCAAAAAAGTATTTGGTTGTCTCCACTCACAAAGGTTTATATAAATATAATCGTTTGGCTTTTGGTATAAAGACTGCTTCTGAAATATTTCAGAAAACAATGGAATCCTTCTTATCGGGAATCAATGATGTTTACATTTATTTTGATGATATTCTTATTGCATCAGAGGATTTGGAAAACCATTTAGATATTCTTAAGAGAACACTTAATATTCTTAAAGAAAATAATTTTACGATAAACAATAATAAGTGCTTGTTTGTTAAAAATGAGATTGAATATCTTGGACATAAAATTAATGGATTTGGTATATACCCCTTGAAAGACAAGCTAGCTTGCATAAAAAATTGTCCAGTTCCTAAGAATATAACTGAATTAAAAAGCTTCCTTGGATTTTTGTCATTTTATAGTAAATTTTTGCCAAATCTTTCAGATTTAGCATATCCTTTATACAACCTATTAAAAAAGAATGTGAAATGGTCTTGGAATGTTGAGACAGATGGATCTTTCAATTCCTGTAAAAATGCATTAGATGAGACCTCATGTTTATCGCATTATTCCCTAAATTTGCCTTTGATTCTTTCTTGTGATGCAAGTCAGGTGGGAATAGGAGCAACCCTTTCACATTTGAAGGATGGGGAGGAAAGGCCTGTGTGTTTCATTTCCAGAACTTTAAATGTTCATGAAAGAAAATATTCTCAAGTTGAAAGAGAAGGACTTGCAATTGTTTTTGCAGTAAATAAATTAAAAAATCACCTTTTTGGTAGGAAATTCACCATTTATACTGATCACAAGCCCTTAATAACTATTTTTGGAGATAAAACAAATTTGCCTCCACTCATTGCAAATAGACTTCATAGATGGGCTCTAACTCTTTCAAATTTTAATTTTGAAATTAAGTATAAAAAAGGAAAGGATAATATCATTCCAGATTTCCTTTCTAGATTTCCAGAGTTTCAAAAGAATAATTTGGAATATAATGATGGGAGTGGTGAAATTTTACTCTTAAATACTTCCATCATTGACCATGTTCTTGTGGCTCATGAAACACATTTAGACAGAACTTTATTCAAATTGTATGAAATTATTGAGACAGGGGAGTTACCCTCAAGTCCCAATGATGATCTCATTCCTTATTTAAAAAGGATTGATGATTTTACCATTCTCTAAAAATGTATTTTTCTTGAGAATAGAATGGTTATTCCAAAAAGTCTACATGAAAAGGTACTTCAATTATTACATGAGAGCCATGCAGGGACTAATAAAATGAAAATGATGGCTCGTTCATCTATTTGGTGGCCCGGCATGGACTCTTCAATAGAAATAATTACAAAAAATTGTAGAACTTGTCCTTCTAATGAAAGTTTGCCTCATCAAAGGACTGAGAGTTGGCCTAAATACGCAGGACCATGGAGGAGGGTTCACATGGACTATTTCAATTTCAAAAATAGACTGTTTTTACTAGCAGTAGATTCATTCTCTTCATGGGTTGAAGTTTCTGAAGTACCATCTACCAGTGCATATTTTTGTATAAATTTTATGAGAAATTGTATTGCTCGTTACGGATTTCCACAAGTAGTGGTTTCTGATAATGGTCCTCCTTTCTTTAGGAGTGACTTTGGTGATTTTTTGTCTAAGAATGGCATATCCCATGTGACATCTCCCCCATATCACCCAAAATCGAATGGACAGGCAGAAGTCTCTGTAAGAGAGGTAAAGAAATTGCTAAAAAAGCTATTATATGAAAACGAGCAGGTGGAACTAGATTTGGCTCTGTCCAGGGCTTTGTTCTCTATAAGGACAGATGTAAATATTAGAAAAGGGACATCACCTGCGGAACTATTTCTTGGAAGAAAGATCAGATCAAGACTTTCTGTGTTGTCAAAAGAAGAAGTAAAAGTCTCCAAAGTCAATGGTCAATATGTTAACAGTAAATTTAAAGTGGATGGGACTGTGAAATTTAGGTGGATCACTAATAATCATCCCTCTTGGTATACAGGAAAGATAATTAAAATACTAGGAAGGAATGTTTATTTAATAAAACAAGGTGACAGTAAAAAAGTTCATCAAAACTACATTAAAAAAATGTTACCTGGTAAATCACATCCCACTAATATGAATGATGCTGAATGTGTGCCAACTCCAATCTCCGAGGAGAAAAGTGTTACAACCCCCAGGTACCCTCAGAGGGAGCGCAGATGTCCACAGATATATAAAAAATAAATAAATAAATGAGGGGCCAAGCCTAAGAAGGGGGAATAGATGTATATAGTTGTTTATTTGTTTTGCATATTTTTCATTTATAAATTAATCTCATAATTTAGTCTATTAAAATAAAAATATTGGATCAGAGACGAAAAAAAAAAAGATATAGTTGGCTTAATGTTATGTAGTTATGATAAAATTGTTTGTGATGATATATAATTAAATGTGATGTTTATGTAATTTTGATCGTAATTGAATAAAATATATAAAATGTAAATGTGTTTTAAATATTAATGACAAGCACAAAACATCATGGACAATGAACCTTGCGAGGCATGCATTTATGGCAAACAAAATAGACTGAGTTTTGGATCAAGAGAACAATATGCTTCTACTCAACCTGGAAACTTAATTCATGTAGATGTATGTGGCCCTATGCAGGAGGTTTCGAAAGGAGGGATGAGATACTTTGTGTGTTTCAAAGATGATTTTACAAAATACCGATCAGTGTATTTCCTAAAAGAAAAGTCACAAGACATTGAAAAGCTAGAACAATTTCTCTTGGAAACAAAGACTACTGGACATATAGTGAAAGAAATTCTCACAGATGGAGGAAAGGAGTTTGTAAATAAAGAAACCTCAAAAATTACAAACAAGTATGGTATTAATCATAGGATCACAATGCCATATACTCCACAACAGAATGGTTCAGCGGAAAGAGAAAACAGGACTTTAATAGAAGCAGCTCGTTCAATGATATATGCCAAAAATATGAGCCTAAAGCTTTGGGCAGAGGTAGTTAACACTGCTACATATGTTTTGAATAGAACAGGACCAACACAAATTGAGGAAAATACACCTTATGAACTATGGTTTGATAAAAAAACCGGCAGTTGATCATCTTCGAATATTTGGAACTGAATGTTTTGTTCATGTGCCTGATGAAAAGAGAAGAAAGTTAGATGCCAAAAAAGCGAAAAAGGTATTTTAGTTGGTTATAGCAGTAACAAGAATGGGTATCGAATCTGGATGCCGAACTCAAACAAAGTTGTCACGAGTAGGGATGTAATAATCAAGGAAACTATACCAACATTTAGCCTTGATTTTGAAAAGAGAAACAAGGAACTTTCAAGTAATCAGATTGATGAACAAAATGATACTCAAGATATTGAGAAAATTGAAAGCAATGTTCAAACATCAGACGTATACAATCTAAGAGATCGATCAAATATATCAAAACCTCAAAGGTATATTGATGCTGAAATAAATATTGCAGAAGGTCTTGAACCCAAGACATACAAAGAAGCAATGGATTCTCCAAATGCACAGTTTTGGAAAGAAGCAATGAATGAAGAAATGAATTCTTTAACGGAAAATGATGTATACGAATGCACAACATTACCACCTGGCCAAAAGCCAATTGATTGTAAATGGGTATTAAAGACCAAATTGAATTCTAAAGGAGAGATTACAAGATATAAGGCAAGACTGGTGGCAAAAGGGTTTGTACAAAAGAAGAGTATAGATTATGAAGAAACATTTAGTCCTGTGGCAAGACATGACACCATAAGTACTCTTTTAGCAATTGCTGCTAATGAAGACTTAAAATTGGTACAGTTTGACATAAAGACAGCCTTTCTATATAGAGACTTACAAGATCAAATTTATATCAAACAACCTGAAGGATTCAACAATGGAACAGATCTTGTATGGAAATTGAAGAAAAGTCTCTATGGACTTAAACAGTCACTAAGATGCTGGAATCAGAAAATAGTCAACTTCATGAAAGAAAGATGTCTAAAGGAAAGTACAGCTGACCCCTGTTTATTCTTCAGAAAAACAAATGATCAACTACTCATTATTGCCATATATGTTGATGATGGAATCATTGCTGGTACAAATGAACAGGAAATCAAAGAATTTCTTGATGAACAAGTGAACCATTAAATTACTTTTTGGGTATCGAGATAGAGCTGCAACCGGATGGGTCAATCTTCATAAATCAAAAGGCATATATAAAAATAATTCTTGAGAAATTCAATATGTCTCAAGCGAATAAAGTGGGAACACCAACTGATAATTCTACTGTTCCTGGGGAAGCAGAGATTCTAGAAAATGTTCCCTTTCGTGAAGCGATTGGTAGTCTGATGCATCTGAGCTGCTTAACAAGACCCGATATCACTTTTGCATTGAATAAAGTTTCTCAAAAACTTGCAGCATCAAACAAAATATCCACTGGGTATGAAAGACATTTGAAATCTGATTAAGGGGAAGTGTTGAAGATATTAATCTGCAATTTTAAATGTTTCTTTTTGACCAGTACTTTTGTTTTGTTTTTGCCTTTTTCCTAAAATGTTTCTTTCTTCTTCTTCATTATTATTTGTTCTATATGTAAAGCTTTGTTTTTTGATACTTGAATAAACAAATTCAACTTTATTATATTTTTTGTGTGCTGTTTTTTGTGTGAAGTTAAAACACAACAGGTTTTATAATTAACAACGATAATTTTATTAATGCTTATTGATAATTTATTTAAAATAAATTACCTCTTGTGCTATTTTCACTGAAATATATATTACTATTACATTCGTGTGTATTGCTAATTAGTGCCAATTAAGTAGTGTGATTGCCTTATTTTCCCCATTAAACTACTTCAATTTGATCCAGTTGTTGTTATTATTGGTGATCTTCTCTAAGCGTCCATTCAGGAAAACCTCAAGAGCGGTCGGAGGTTTGGTTGTAGTGTAAAAATGAAATATATATCTAGCATTATCTTAAGAGTTATATCTATAGGCCATATTGTTTACATTGTTTGTGTGTTGTTTTTTACATTGTTGTGTGTGTGTTTTTGACAATTAAAACAAATTTATTAACAGTTCAGTCGATATTTACAAAATGAGGAAGAGACCACAAATTGTTGTGTGTTGTTGTTTACATTGTTGTGTGTTATTGTTTACATTGTTGTGTGTGTTTTTGTTAACATTGTGGTGTGTTTTGTTTTTTACATTGTTGTGTGTGTTGTTGTTTACATTGTTGTGTGTTATTGTTTACATTGTCGTGTGTGTTGTCGTCTACATTGTTGTGTGTTGTTTTTGTTTACATTGTTGTGTGTGTTGTTGTTGTTTATATTGTTGTGTGTTATTGTTTACATTGTTGTGTGTTGTTTTTGTTTACATTGTTGTGTGTTATTGTTAGCATTGTAGTGTGTTGTTGTTATTTACATCGTTGTGTGTTATTGTTAGCATTGTTGTGTGTTTTTTTTTTTACATTGTCGTGTGTGTTGTCGTCTACATTGTTGTGTGTTGTTTTTGTTTACATTGTTGTGTGTGTTGTTGTTGTTTACATTGTTGTGTGTTATTGTTTACATTGTTGTGTGTTGTTGCTGTTTACATTTTTGTGTGTTATTGTTAGCATTGTTGTGTGTTGTTGTTGTTTACATCGTTGTGTGTTATTGTTAGCATTGTTGTGTGTTGCTTTTGTTTACATTGTTGTGTGTGTTGTTGTTTACAGTATTGTGTGTATTGTTGTTTACAGCGTTGGGTGTTTTGTTGTTTATAGTGTTGTGTGTGTTTTTGTTACAGTATTGTGTGTGTTGTTGTTTACAATGCTGTGGGTGTTGTTGTTTATAGTGTTGTTCCTTTTGTTGTTTACAGTATTGTGTGTGTTGCTGTGACGTATTCGAAGTACATAGGCTATGATAATCATGGTGGGGTAGGAGTTTCTGGGTGATTTTACTGTAAGCACACACCACATACCTGCATATGTAGTTGCAGTTCGACATTTGTATTTACCAAGTATCAAAGACAGGTTTGGTTACTTGCACTTACTGGTGGGGTTGGACTTGTTGCAAATCGGGGCCCATTAAAGCAAATTCATTTTATTAATTGGTTATTGAAATCCGCTAAAATAGATATTGACCACATTATTCCACACCAGGTCTGGGGTATGATACATGCGATGTCTGTGCGACCAGGTGTGGATCTTCACAGCAGTCTCTCTTTTCTACGTCTCGGCAGCCTCCCTGGTGGCCCAGAGGTTCGGACTGATGGATCAAGGGTCCAGGACTCACATCACCTTCGGGACTACACTCTTCTATCTCTCTGGACTCCTTACTGCACATGGTAGTGTACCCATTCTCTTTGGTCGACCGCTTCAGGTCTGACAACGGAGAGTTTCTTCAATGGCTATATGGAATGTAAACACATTGTATTCTAGCTATATAGGATGGTAATATCTCAACGATTGTTGTTAACAGTTACCATGATAATAAAACAATGAACTCACTAAACAAACAACAATAAACAGCGAGCAACAAAAATAATGAACAACAATCAACTTCAAACTAACTAAATGACAAAACAATAGACTAAACAACAAACAATATATCATATTGTGGCGAAGAAATATTATATTATTTAATTTAATATTATTCAATGAAAATATTCAACAGATTATAAAAATATATATTACTCTGTATTTGTAAAATAATCTTTAAAATATTTCTTTGCTTGCTTGTTCAAGATTCCCTAGTTGTAGATAGTTTGGTTGATAATTGTCGACTAGTCGTACTGACGTCATCAATAAATAGTTTGACATCTTAAGATATACAGACTTGATTTCTACGCTACAATATAATAAAATTCCACAGAGCTAAGTTTATTGTATAAATTTTAATTTTCTCACACAAGCTTTTGGACTTATCAGCTCTTCGACGACGGGGGTATCACATTCACTAAATTAAACGCCGAAATGAATTATTTATACAAATGCTTATTATTATTTATATATTTCAAAACTATGCTTATGGTATTTAGAGAAATCTATTACAATATTTGAAAAACCTGTTTTGAAAATATATACATTTTAGAAACGCGCAGGATGAAGCAATATATACAAAGACAACTACCAATAAAATAAAATAACAATAAACAAGCAAACAACAAGCCCAAACAACAGTGAATAGAAAAGATCAATCAAAAAATAATCATAAATACACGAACCATCATAAAAAACCCCACAAACAACTATAAATTATAATTAAAAATAAAATAAACAACCTTATACAGGAAAAAACAACCACAAGTAATGATGATGGTTAAAAAATCAAACCAAATAATAGCAACAATAAAGTAAAAAACATTTGTAGCGATAAACATTAACAACAACAATCAATAAGTCAAACCAAACAACAATAAACAAATATCAACAACATTACCAATTATATTCACTGATAACACTTAATCATCATATCCTCACCAACATTTGAAATATTTATTATCAATATTACTCTATCAACCACGATATATTGTTTAGATTTGATAGATAAACTTTTAGAAAATTATCGAGAGAATTATATCAACAAAACATATATAGATGTTTCTACATAGAGTACAGATACCCATGTAAAATAAATATTATTTGAAATCCCACAAAGGCAAAATAAATCTGGAAATGATCATTTTAAATAGAAAAGCTCAGGGAAAAATATATCCCGTTTCCAGGAAAATCCTCTCAGTTCAGTCGCACGTACTCTAAATTGAAATGTCTCAAAGATCCGTTGTTTTTTCATTGTTATTTCTATAAAATAGGTAATGGCTGCTTTCTTTTCGAATGTTAAAATATCCTACACCTCTTTTGAAGCACCATGTTCAATTCGATAAACTTTCTAAGAAAACACTAAAGACATTAAACAAAGTGGGCAACTCAAAACTCGATATTCTTCATTAGAAGAAAATATTCTAAAGAAATCTTTATACACATATATAGTTCAGATATATGTAAGACCCATTGTTGATTCTCGTTTTATTACCAAGCAATCAAGACCAGACAATTCCAGTCTTAATTCTAATATACAGTAATATCTATTTGCGTACAAGCAAGCAAGTACAAAGACCACAATAAATCAATATTAAAAAGAAAGCGAATCTGTACAGAGAATAAAAAGATAGATTTATAGAAATCCC
Source organism: Cordylochernes scorpioides (assembly GCA_030710605.1). NCBI lineage: Eukaryota > Metazoa > Arthropoda > Arachnida > Pseudoscorpiones > Chernetidae > Cordylochernes > Cordylochernes scorpioides. Next base: position 61,471,878 of record CP092868.1, read on the forward strand.
ACCATATTTACATACCCAGCTCGTTCCACGGACCTTGTTGCCCCCACAATAACCATTATGGAGACCATCGTATGTCAGGTTTATGGTCTGGTGGTGTCATTTGATGGATTCCTTCAGATAGGTCAGGTGTCGGCAAACTTTTGAGTCGGAAGAGTCAAAAATTACAATTTATAAAATTTCAAAGTTTCTAAAGAGCCACACAATTTTTTCTTGCCAACAATAAATAGTACTCGCATAAATAATATTTACGTATGGAACTATATAAAGAGCTTCACATCCAAAGAGCCGCAGTTTACCAACCCCTGAGCTAGGAGAGAACATCCAGTCTGTATCCTAAGTCATGTAGTCCCCGTGATAAAATTGAGAATCCGATTATTTCAATAACCATCGCTAGATGCCAATCTCCCATTTAAAAACGACTCATCAGTCGTTGCCAACTTCCACCAGGTTCAGAGCTAAAGATATGATTTATTTGGGTCCAATATTGAATGGTTGAAAACATTAAAAATTTCAAGTTTATATACCCATATTGACTATAAATAGAAACGCAATATTAAAAATGGTCTTGAATAGAATATAAAAAATATTTAAGAATTTGAGAATTTAAAATCTTGTGGGCATAAATCCGATTGGGTCTTAAATAGAGAGAGAATCGACTTTAGAGAGAGCGAGAGTAGCTATATGTATGAAAGTTAACACAAAAATAAATAAAATACTTATCGCAATTTTTTTTAGACTAGCGGTAACTTATTTATTTTTGTGTTAACATTGTATACCCTACAATTGCCAAAATTTCAAATATATGAAATATATGAGTTACCTCTATGTTTCCAAAAATGTACGTATTGTAAAAATTCAGAAGAATCATATAATATTAAAACAACGTTAATCTCCCTAATCGCTATAGAAAAATAGGCCGGGGATTATATATTTATATAATTAATATATTTATTAAAAAGTGCACTTATTGCATATGAGAAATGTGGGTTTAGGATATCTCAGGCTACCATCCCAAGTTATGGCGATGTCGTGCTGCCGCCAGAGATGTTATTCAGGTGAATCAGTCCTAGCTCCTCCAAAATGACCATTCCATGTCTTCAAGTGATGGTTTCTTGGTTTGCCTTTTCAGTTGGTACACAAATGTGGTTCGAGCATTCAGTGGGGTATTTCATTGAAGAAATATTGCGGTAGCTTCCCCTTTGCCTTCAGCATCCATTTGCCAAAGACCTATTAGTAAGTCTTCTTCTTCTTCTTTCTTATCTTCACACTGGATGAAGTAGAATGCGTCTGCCTTTGCCTATTAGTAAGTTGTTTTTCGGAGCTATTTCCAAATTCAAAGGCAAGAGAGTGTCTTCATCAGATGTCTTGAATTAGAATACAAAATAGGCTACGACTGTGTTTAGCCGTTCTCTTTAACATTCGGTTACCTACAGTACCTTTCAGAACATATCGGCCTAGAGATCTGCAATCCGTATATCCTTCACGAACATTTAACCTTCCAATAGCCATCTAAAACAGGATCAACCTGACAAAGGCAGCGCAACAATGGGACTAATACTGATCTAGCTACCCAATTTTTATGACAGCACAGAAGCTTCAAAACAATTAGAATCGCTTCAAACCAAAATGATAAGAAAAAATCACTCTGGTTTAATAGAAACGTGATCTCTCTCTCTCTCCTCAGAAACTATATCATGGTCAACACTATCTACGAATATATGCTAAAGCAAGCGTTCAACTTTCGTTAAATACAAAAAAAAAATCCATTTCATGGAAGCCAGCAACCAAAATACGACATAAAGGGAAAAGAAGCATGAGGAATAAGCAGATTATCAGAAAAAAGTCAAAACTATGATAAGTAGAACTAAAGAAATACTTTCTGAAATTTCAACATGTCAGTAAAAAGTTTGACCTTATAATAAATGTTCTTGTATACAAGCACCACTGTAAATATGATGCCGTGTGTCGTTCTTCTTGAGCGGTGTCTAGTAAAGTTTCAGCCTAGAAGAATTCGTTTAACCTCTCTCTCTAACCAAATGCAGCCAACATGTACGGTAAGCACTTTCTACCTAATTGTTCTGTCAGTTTTCTAACTTCAAAGTCTAGTAGATATTAGATTCTGTATCCCGTCTGGGCCAGACTCCAGGTTCTAGATTTGTGTTCCGTCTAGGACAAGACACCAACTAGAAGTGCCCTGCATGTTCCAGGTTCTAGTTTCGTGTTCCGTCTGGCCCGGACTCCAGCCAGAAGTATCATGTATGTTCCAGGTTCTGGTTTCGTGTTCCGTCTGGCCCAGACTCCAGCCAGAAGTGTCATGTATGTTTCCAGGTTCTGGTTTCGTGTTCCGTCTGGCCCAGACTCCAGCCAGAAGTGCCCTGCGTGTTCCAGGTTCTGGTTTCGTGTTCCGTCTGGCCCAGACTCCAGCCAGAAGTGCCCTGCATGTTCCAGGTTCTGGTTTCGTGTTCTGTCTGGCCCAGACTCCAGCCAGAAGTGCCCTGCATGTTCCAGGTTCTGGTTTCGTGTTCCGTCTGGCCCAGACTCCAGCCAGAAGGGTCCTGGCATCCTGGATGCCTCTGATGGCAGTCTTCGTCGCCAGCTACTGCGGGACTCTGGTCTCTCACCTCTCATTCCCTCTCCAGGAGGAACCTCTCCGGGACTTTGAGGCTTTAGCCGCGGCCCTGAGTCAGCGCACTGCCCACATCTGTATGCCCGATGGGGATTCGCACCATCAAGCTGTCATGGTACTTCACTTCTCTCTGTGTGTTCAAAGATACCTTATTTGCTATTCAAGACTTTTATTCAAATTCAGAAATATATATTATATTCAAAGTATTTATATAATTTATTCAAAAAATTCTTCAATGTCATTTATTATTCTTCAAATGGAGTTAATCCTGTATTTATATTGGAATTTTTCAATATCTTCATATATTTTCAAAGAACATGGCTTCAGAAGTTTTATATCATCTTAGAATATTCTCTTCTCAAAGGATTTTTTACGGATTCAAAAGTCTTTTCTTTCACTCTCTCTGTTGTCAAAGACTTCTCGTTTCAAAATGAATTTTTCTATTATTCTTAGGTACTCTTTCCCCAAATTATTTTCCCTGAATTCTAAGGATTTCTATCTCTCCTTAAAGATTATATGTCTGCCACAATGAGAAACTATCAGATCATATTTGAACTGTAATTAGAAATATTATATCTGTATTTTATGTAATTCCAGAAAAACGCTTTTGCCCCAGGCTTCCACAACAGAACCTATGGTGTCCATCCGCAACCATCTACTGGACTTTCCAGAGAACGCTGCCAAAGGCGACCTAATCTGTTTAGAGAAAACTCAAACGGAGCGGAGGACTGCGACCATGGGAGAACGCGCCATCCTGGCCTATGAGATCTCAGAGCTGAACACTCAAACTGATTTCTTCTTCTCGGACGATCCGTTGTACTTCGCCTACAGCAGCATCGTGGTGGCCAAAGAGTGGCGGTACAAGGCCGTCTTCGACCTCGTGTAAGTAGCACCTTTCAACAATTGGAAGAAAGGCTGATTGAGTTTATTAAAGTTTCAGGAGACATCTTATATTTTCTGTTTGAATAAATAAGCTTGAGGGATGAGTCTCTTTTAATTACCTTTATTTCAAGCTTTCGGGCTCAACCGCCCTTCGACAGGACAAATTATACGCTACTAAAGTTTTCAAATCTATATAAACATTTGAGAGACGCCTGTGTCTCGAGTGTAATACGAGGCTTGCCGCGGGAGGGGATGAGATCTTTGAAAAAGATGGCCGTTTAGCCCATTGAATTATCGGAAATAAAAGATTATTTGTTGAATCGCAGAGTTCATGATACCGAGGGGGGTTTGGTGGCTGCAGGGAATATTACATTGTATATTTCAGGTAAATCAATGTTGAGCCCGAAAGCTTGAAATAAAGGTAATTAAAAGAGACTCATCCCTCAAGCTTATTTATTCGAACATAATATTATGGGATTACCTATTAATAATAATCTTATATTTTCGATAAAATAATTCCTTGTAGTAATATTATGGTGGAAATATCACAAGCTTCCAAGGATAGGTTTCTTAATTTAAAAATCTTTTAAAAAATATTTTTATAATTTTTGATTATTCCCAAATCTCTCTATATCGCGTTTTCTCCAATAGAAAGGCTTCCGCCCGAAAGCTTGAGGGAGATTTGTAAATAAAATTATTTAAAAAGAAACCTATCCCTGGAGGCTTAATATTTCCACCTTAATAACTTTTTATTTTGTTTCAAATAAACGATTTAAGACCATATATTGGATATAAAATACGATTAAGTTTTAAATCCGTCAATTCTATCATTATCACAGATTCCATTGCTGATTCAAAATTTGGCGAACATCAGTCCTCGCCAATTGTCACGACCTTAAATCCTCAGGCTTTGACATGGCGATATGACATGGTGTATTGGAATCTTCATATATATTTTTTAATATCTCTATATGATTTTTAAACTATTTTATTTATTTTTTATTCTACTCTTTATCAAGTACCAAGCCGGTACTGTAACTTAGAATAGTGTTTTTCCTCCTGCCATCGACTTGTTTGGTCAATATAATGTTTTCAATCTCTCTCGGCGCGATTATAAACCTAAAAGTGAATTTCGGGCTTTATAAGCTTGGTTTTATGTCCTATTTGGTATCTTGAGAATGCCGATAGTTATTGCGTAGTTTTCATAACAGAGTTATATCCGGAACTCTCGGAGCTAGAGTATTTTGGTTTTAAATGAAAATTTTCACTTTAAATCTGGTATAAGTTTTAAATAGAGAATCGAGTACGTTGAATATATTTAGCAATAACTAAGTCATTTAAAGTTGAAACTACATCAACATTCTGCTAAAAAAAACTCGCAATACAACAGTAGTACAGTCTGGAGCCTAGTGCTGCGTCGTGGGGCTAAAGGAATCCAGGGACTACTTACATATCCAGCCAGAGCGGTCTAGCGGTCAAATTGACGAAACCATTCATCTTGAAAACTTTCCATAGAAACATTACACTAATAAACAAAGATAAATAAACTATAAAATAATTATCGCAGTTAAGTTTTAAGAACTATTTTGACGCGTATGTTTCTTTTTAGAAATAAAACAAATTTCTACTGACCTTACTGCAATGATAAAATATTGAGAGAACCTGGCTCATCAGTTGCGAACCCTTTCAGCGGTGTCGCCAATTTAAAGGATATAAAAGGAAACTTCAATATTACAGCGGTATGATTGATTAAACTAGCGAAACTGCTGGGGGCGAGGGGTTCACCACCTCAATATTCCATCATTGCAGCAATGTGGCAGTAGAACATTATTTTATTTTGAAAAGAAACATAAGCGTCAAAAATAGTTTAAATTTCTCGTAAAAGATGGAGCGCTAGTGCAATTAAGTGTTTGTTTATTTATTTACCCACTCAGAAGAAAGTTTTTCAGCCATTACTTCTATGAAAAATGTCCGCAGGAATTTGTAGGATATATGGTACAGTCTGATTATATCTCTCTCAGTGAAACTCATTTTAAAAATTATATTTAACAACAACAACAAAATACTATAAAACTAGCGAGGAATATACATGTTAAGAATAGATCGAGTCGAAATCCCGACAGACTCAAATCCCCCGACAAGAGAGAAAATAAGGAAATTTATTCTGGCTGATGTAAATATAATATTTTATAAACAAACTATCCTAAACATTGTAAAATATTTGAAGTAAACGAAAAAATTGCGCTACAAATTTTAAAATAAAACTACAACCCCTAGAAGGGCGGCTCCAGCCCGAAAGCTCGCGCATATCATAATAAAAGAAACTTATTGCGAAAGGTTGTAGTTTTATTTTAAAACATTGTAAAATAAAATACTCAAATGCTGAATTTTTTTTTATTTTATTTATTTATTGAATTTTGACCATGTCAGGATTTTGGGTTATTGAGGTTTGGGCTGCCAGGATTAAGTCCGTAATCCTTTATGCACGGTGCTGTAAGATGGTGTTATGGAGCCACAAGATATTTCTCAATTAAGAGAATTAGGTGGATTCAAATGAATATGTAAATGAACGATAATATTTAATTCATCTTTTCTAAGCAATTATGCACTT
>CP092868.1:61478096-61501032 GCA_030710605.1 Cordylochernes scorpioides
CTATTTCACGACTGCACTTCATCTTTCTTTTCAATAACAAAACAATATATTCATAACATATATTTAAGATAGAAATTTATATATAAATTAAAATATCCTTTGCGTGTGTGTTTTCTTACTTCTTTATTTAAAATGTTTAATTTAAATGTATTCATATTTGAATAGAATTGACATTTTACTGTGCGGATAACTCCTCCGAGGCTTTCACAATAAGAGGTATTTATGGATAAATCCTGATATGTAAGTGCTTCCGAAATTTTTGGAATTCTTCTGGAACCCAAAAAATAGGACTTTAAAATGGAAAATATTTAATATAGAATCTAAGCGCGCATGACTTCTGATATTTCAAAGAAATTTACGGTGAATTAGCATCTGCATTGTTTTTCGCTTTAAATCTTTTTCGGTGCAGATAAATCCTTGAATTTCTCTGTGGGCTCACGTTCTATTTTAGATAAATATAAATCTTAGTACAGAGAGCAGAGAGAGCTGGCACCAAGCTGATGAAGGCCAACAGCCTGAAACGTCTTTTCTTGATTTATCAATGAAAGGTATTCGGCTAATATTCTGGGATAAACATAATCAACGATTAGTTGAAATTTATTCCGATAGATGACGCCAGCCATCAGCAACTTTCAATTAAACGATTCAAGAAAAGTTTTTTTCCGATTTTAAGTTAGTTATACGTTTAGAAGAGATTGCCGTCATAACCCTGACTTCCATTTTCAAAATAGTTTTCACACATGAGTAATTGAAATAATCGTGGATCACACACATACACATACATGTAGAGAGTAATGAAGGCCTTTAATTACCAATCACAGTTAGATGATGCACTATCTATCTACCAGATCAGGGGTCGGCAAGCTTTTGAATCAGAATAGTCAAAAATTACAATTTACAGAAATTCTAAGTGTTTAAAGAACTACAAAATGTTTTCTTGTCAACAATAAATAGTATTCGCATAAATAAAGTATATATATATATATATACGACACACAGCTTCACATCCAAAGAGGCTCTCAAGCCGCAGGTTACCGACCTCTGCACCAGACCAATGTAGTGTAATGTCGGTTCCCCAACATGTTACTGTAAATCACCATCGTCAATCAATTAGGTAAGATCAACAACATTCTAACAATTGAACCACTCAGCCCTTAGTAATGAGTTCCATTCATCCTCCAACTTCCATTCTTCAATGGTTTGCTATGTACAAGACTGATTCCCGGCTCGAGGGACCAATGTTTCGGATGCGATCACTGCCTCACTTACTAAGCTCGAAAACCTTGTGGCATCATGGATATGTCTGACCTTATCTAAATAGTTATGGCAGAGCTTGACTGTATCTTCTTGCGAGACTTCTTCTGGTCTCCAACCGAATTGAAGTCTATATGCTTCTTTAAAAGTGCCCACAACACCAGAAACCCTGATGACACTAATAATTCACCAACACCCGATTTATAACTGACACTGAAGAATAGCTAATTAATCTATGTTCCTCACTCCGGGGGCTCAAATTTTCCCTTATTTGGACGATTGTTCATTACGAATGCCCGGCTCCCTATCACTCTTAAGTGAGAAACGCTTAGGTTCCTCTTGGTGAAAAATTCATTGGGAATTTTAGAATTCTAATTTTCGGGCATCTATTTCTTCAATGGTCTTCTATGTACAAGACTGATGATACAAGAATGATTCTCATGAGTCAAGATATTCTAGAGAAGACATGGAAGTGTGTAACATTCAGGTAATTATAAAACTGCTAATGAAAAGAAAATGTGTTATAAAAGTGTTATAAGAAATTTAAACAATTTTAACGCGTATTTTTCTTTTTAAAAATAAATGTGTGTATAATAAAATAATGCACTGTTGTGCCCTTACTGTAATTATCAAATTGATTTTTTTTTTTAATAATACGCGTCAAAAATAGTTTAAATTTATTATAAAATATGGTGCGCTAATGCGTCATACAACGGTGTGTTACTATATTATATCAGTAACATACTGTTTCCCCTTCAAAGTACAGGAGGAATGTAGGAAATGTATCACTATGAGGTCTCATCTCCAAGGATCGAAGAATCCATGTCGCTTCTATGTAGCGGGACAACGTCTTAGAGTGACTAAGCCACGATGGACCAAGTAGAGATAAGTCTCCAACTCCTTCTTAATATAGAGGAGGGTACTCACTTGTTCTTGAAGTTGGAAACGGTTTCTAAAGTTAGAGTAAACTACTATTAAGTCAACGGCATGCGGAGATGGAAGTCGAGGGAAATCATCGCATTATTTTCCCCAAATTTTCCCAATGAAAATTCTCAATGGACCGAGGCAACATCCTAACACCAGCCTATAGATCAGTGACCTTGGAGGTTGATGGAGGAGATATACGGCGTTAGAGAATGGATTCACCTCAAATAAATATACTAATAACAGCTAAACTGTATATAGTTCTAATATATACATTCGATTCTTGGTTAAAGACCAAGGCGCGCGGAACCAGAAATTTTTGTCTTCTAAATCCAATATAGGCTTTTTTTAAATCTAGAATCTGTAGTAGATTTCAGAAATAAGTTTTCGGGCATTTATTAAATAAATAGATATATAATGGAACGGAATACAAAGCCATACAGAAGGGTATTCCATTTTTAAAAGAACGATTTTGCAACGCTTTAGTTCCCGAAAGTGATTCGAGTGATGTTTTATTTATTCGAAAGAGACTAATCATGATTTACATTTAATTAAAAACACTAATTTTAAATATTATAAATGCCTAAAATTATAAGTGATTTTTGTATAAAGTTACGTTTTTCAGACTTTCCGAGGAAAAATACTCTCGTTTAAAATTCGAAACTATTTTAAAGGCGTAAGATTCTTTTTGGAAGTACCTGACAGGTGAAAAATGAAGAATGTTGTTACACTGGACGAGGCATGGGTTTACCTCAATGATAGCAACCAACCGTGTAATTTACTACAACAACTCAAATAAATATCTTTTCAGAACTGGGTCAAGCAATGCAAGGAAAGTTTCTCAAAGGGCTTCACGAGGTTTATGCTTCAAATATTAGACCCAAATTTCAAATTAAATTCTCGAATCTTAGACCCATTATTCGACAATCCGGTCTCATTTTTGTATCCATGATCAATGGATACATTTCTCAAGATCCGTGTTGCTGCAACAGGATAAAGCCACGAGTCATACATCACGATCAGCACGTCAATACCTGGACGAAAAGATGGATGAAACCGGCATTTCTTACATCCATTTTAAGCACATCGCTGCCAAAATCCCCACTTGGCCCCTATTGATTTTTGTGATTTTGGCTTCTAAAAACTGTTCTTAGATCTTGAAAATCGAAGACCTAGATGGTCTCTATAAAGTCGTTAAGGACTGTTGGGTGGCTTTATCAATATTTTCGAAGCCTTATTTCCTGGAAACATCGATGCAGGGCTGTTGCTAAACGTCACAAGGCTTGCACTTATAAAACAATAAGTTGTACAAACACTTGTACACTATCTTTTAATAAAGCACTAGAATTGTTCTTTAAAAAAATGGAAGACCCTCTGTAGCATTTTTGACTAACCTTTTATTTCCAGGAATAACACCCATCGCTAAGTGCATTAACGCCCGGGTGGAGGTCTATGAGAGATGGTAGTAAAGATTAGTCAGCACTTAGATAAAATATTGATTCATTTTATTGTTGGAAGAGAAGTCCACTGCGCGCGCGGACTTTTAACTTTTCACTTTTAACTTATTTTGTCGACATCTTTTGTCAAAGTTTAATTGTAACTTTAATACACCTTATTGATTTTATTAACTTTTTATATATAATTATTTCCGCTCCAATTTTTATAATACCCAGTTTATAACGAACCATGGAAATTTAAATGATTTTTATCAAAATTTGGCGCGATTGAAGACTCTAAGTGTCATTGTGGCAAACGAATTCCAGGACTCGAGACACCTACTGCTGGAATGTCCACTCTCTTCACCGCTAGACAACAGACAAATAAATAATGTTGTAGATCTATATCAATTTGTAAATAGCAGAGAGAATTATCATAAGTTTAACTATTTTTGTAAATATATTCATGATTTTCTTTTCAAACCTGAAAGGTTCAGGTTCCTAATATATATATTTTTTCTCTTTTATTTCGGTTACTTTTTTTGTAAAAATTTTATAACTGTTTCTGTTTAAAAAATGTAAATCGACGCAATATCCCTAGCCGGGATGTCGCGTTTGTGTGTTGAATTAAATAAAAAATATATATATAATTATTTTACATAATTTTGTTTTGTATAATTATTTTGCATTACTTTTTGTATCGCTGAATTCGCATACTTTTGTTCTTTTCGATTATTTAAGACACACAAATGATCTTTATTTACGAAGTTCTTTTTTTTAACAATTAGTTTTAAATAAACGTTAAAAGGCTTCTCGGATGTTTCTCCAAGTACCTCAGGTCACCAGCGCAACAATATTTACGGAATATATATGGAATAACTTCATACTGTTCGTATTACGATAAATAAGAATGTTGGGAGAGCCTGGCTCATCACTGGTAAAACCCTCCTAGCTTTTTCATCATTTAAATCTACCAAACCGCCCTAACATTGCATTTGACTATTCTTCTTATATATTTTATTTTTAATTAAAAAGGCATATGTTGTATGCAAATATAATCTATTTACCAATATATCAGTTGAACGTCAACTTTTTCAATCGCGTTCAACCACACAACTGAAATATAGGTAAATATATTTTGATCCAATATATATTTTTTTTAATTAAAGATCTATTTAAGGATTGTTCTATTTCAAAACGAAATTATATATAGCTATAATTTATATTTAATAGTTTCCAAGTGTATTATAAAGAATCTCTTTCCCAGGTAAGCGGTTAATAGTGGAAGGCATTCAGTTTATAAGTGGATATGTAATGATGACAATAGAGAACCATACACCTCATTTTCCATCGGAGTGGCCTGTACAACATCAGGCTACTCAGCTAGTCTACTAAAGAAAAAGGCTGTCTATATATATTTAAATATTTTTATTTATAAAAATGGAGCTCGAAATACTAAATCATACTTAATTGAAAAACTTTATTCCTAAAAATATATTCGATAAAAAAAAATATTTTCGATTTTAAGACTTTATAAAGCTATAAAAACCAGTTTAACCGCATAAGTTTCTTTTTATTTATGAAAATCATTTTTAATTTCAAAGAGAAATAATTTAAATATTTCTAACTTTTGGATGACGTATGACAAGGTTGAATATATGAAGAGTGATGGTCTATATATGAATGGATGACGTATGGAGGGTGAAAAATATGAAGAGTAATGGCGAACGGAAAAATAAAAGTGTCCAGGAGCGGGAATCGAACCCACAACCTTGTCATACGTCATCCAAAAGTTAGAAATATTAAATTATTTCCCTTTGAAATTAAAAATGATTTTTCATAAATAAAAAGAAACTTATGCGGTTAAACTGGTTTATAGCTTTATAATTATACGCCGCAGTCATTTATAAGTATTTTAAGACTTTATTTCTGGTATTTCGAACGTCAGTATTCTGAGTTGGTTTTGCAGCATATCAAGCGTGGTAGAGAGATAAAGCACGATCTCTATAAAATGGAAAAATCTATATTGTATATAGCGTTTATTTTGTCTGTTTCTCAAAATATATAGTCCTGTGAACATTATACTAACCTTTTAATGTAAATAGTACTATAATTAAAATAATTGAGACATTTTAGCAGACTGAATAGGTCCTTATTCCTTCTTAGAGTTCTACATTAATATAATTTAAATGCTAAAGTATGTGTGAAAAGTATGAGATAATAAGAGCAATGAAACTAATTACAAATAACATTTGAAATATCAAACCGCCTGGCGTTGCACGGGAGTACCGATAAGAATTCTGTTTTTGACAGTCAATCTATGGGATCTGAGATTTATTTAGGCTGTCTCCATTGGTTACAATTTGTTACCGACTGAAATTCCAGGCTAGTAATTGATTACATGAAGGGAAGGATTTTTGTAGTACTTTAAACTATTAAATATGAGAGAAAAATATATAAGCAACTAAAATTATATTTATAATATCAAACCAAACTCAAATTTGATAAATCGTGAGAATTTAATAAAATTTAACTCAGTGATCAAATTTGAAAAAAATTGCACGTTTTTTATTCTACTCAGTGAAAAATGCATGCAATCAAATATAATGTAGCAATTAAAAATGCTACCATCTTAGTATAGTTTCAATGGTGCTATAATCTAAGTCTTGTACATAAACTAAATGAAGCTGTTCAGCACGCTTACAATTAAACTTATGTCCTTACGGCGATTAAAATATTCATCAGTTCATATAGATAGCCTTGTGTGTCATTTTTGCCTGACAGGCTCTGTTTGAATTGTTTTCTGAAGAGCTCGATGCAAAATATTTATTACATTTGACAATTATCCCGCAATTGTTTCTTTTGAACGAAAAATCGAAATTTATTTTAACGAGAAATAACGATTATTTCTAACCTTAGGGATGAAGTATGAAAGGATGAATGGTAAAGAGTAATGATAAACGGAAATAAATGTGTCCAAGGATGGGAATCGAACCCACAGTGTTCCGCCGGTAAGCGGAATATTTGTCGTTCTACAATCATAAGCCTCGTTGTATTACAAATATTTATATGTAATTATACTGTCCTATATATTTTGCCCATAGTTGGCTCAACTACCATAACTAGGATTTTATCCTGCTTGTCACTTATATATGCAGAATCGACCAAATTTGTAGATCTTTATAAAAGGGTCTGGTGGATTAAATGGTAAGATTCACTTTGATGAGTAAAGTCCTCCCAATATTTTATCATCGCAGTATATATATTTGTTATATGTGTAAAATAACCATTCTTAATGTTTTTATTTCTATATATAAAAATGGCGCGTTATTGCCTAGCGTTTGTATGTTTGGTATTATTGTATTAAACCAATAGAGCTACTTTTATTTCACTTAAATGTGATAAATCTCGGGTTATTTTTGTAGAAAACTACCGGAATCCATTCTTTTAATTATTAAGCCCACGACAAATACTTCTATTGGTCTTCTTCACTTTCCGTCATATTTGGGACTTGCGAGGAGAGAGAGAGAGAGAGATGCTAATAAATTTATAAAATAAATAATGCTTCCAGGGCTTTTTGTGTAACTTTTTATTTTCAAGCTTTCGGACTTATCAGCCCTTTCAACAGGAGTATCACATTAAAAATTAATGACAAATATTTTCATACAAAATATCAGTTACATATTTTAACATTTAAAGAAACATATTTGATAATATAACATCTTAGATACACGCAGGTTGAACAATATCTCTAGAGTTTTCAAACCGAATTTAATAAACTCATGAACTATTGTATATGCCAGTGAATTGTAGTAAACGGTTTAAAGTGCCACCTGGTACAACCATGCCAACAAGTAGCACAAAAGTTATGCAAAAAGAGCAATTTGGCCCTCGGCTAGGATTGAAACGTTTGAAGCAATATACATTATCTTATATACATGGGGGAGATAAAGTTATCACAGAAACTGCCAACAAGGCGCTATATCCGGAGAATAAGGCGGAAGTTGCGTGAGTGAGGAAACCCAGAGAAATCTTTAAGCTCACCTGGGATGATTGATGATATCATGTCAGGTACTGTCTACTCTCACGTGGGGACTTCTTTTTCTAACCATTCAGATAAGCTGCTTTCTTCTTTTCTGCTATCTTCCTTTTATATTTCCTTCTTTATAATTTTATAGGAGGATTATTCCTCGAGTGCGCGTGAAAAGTAATCCCTTACTTTTTTAAACTGCATCAAAACAATGCATTGGAGGGTCATCTTCTCTAGAGAAGGCAGAGATTCGGATAAAAGGATATTTCACAGCTTTAGCACATCCAAATGCCAACCTGTTATTCCGGTCTACGTCAGTACATGGCTTGTTCCATAATCTGTGAACTCTGAATGATGAATTATGAACAAAAACATATTGTTAAATACAGCCGAAGTTGGATAATTCGAAGCACAAGGGACCAAAAAAATATCGAATTATCCAAAAATTCGAATTAAAAACGTAAATTCTATTTATAGGAAATTCCAGGGACCAGATAAATATTTAAATTGAAGACGTTCAAATTATCCTAGTTCTACTGTACCATAATCGATTCAAATCACTGAAATTTTCAAATTATTTTTTATATGACGCTACTTTTTTTAAATACTTATAATTTAAGCTATTTCTATACAGACCTTATACTGCAATGAATAATTGCAATGATTGTTTTAATTCGTTGCAATATAAGAGAGGTCGCGGTAGTAATAGTTTTAAATTACAAGTATTATCAGAAAGAAGCGGTTAAAATTATTTATAATTTTCAGAAAAAACATTGTTTTTATACATTTTAAAGAGTTAAGATGACTTTTCGCCCATTTCCTTTTTCGCAATTGCCTTCCAATTTCCGTCACTTTTATATCGTCATTTTTCCAAGTTTTCGTATCGCTCGGCAAAGTTTGTATTAAGCATGCTCTTAGAGGACCAAGACAGGCTCGAGTTGTCTCTTGTCGGGTAAACACACTAGGTAATTCTGTAAATAAGCCTTTCAGCTCCAGACAATAATTTTCGGCTTAAGACCCGGTTCGTTTAAGACCAATTTTATTGTATCTAATTCTATAGGCTTTTTCATTTGCATGTTTGGACCTATTCCAAATTTTTTAGAGTGCAATTGATCATTACTCCTTTACCGATATTCATATTTCGTTTTCAATAAACACAAAGGTATTTCTTATTCTCCACTGTTTTCTCTACACTTTTGAGCTCTTTACAGACACAAAAGTATCTATCCACGTTTCATCGAATACCTATTTTTAGTTGTTTCTTGTCAAACATTGGTTCAAAAGCGGAATTTCAAATACAATATTTGAAGTACTGTTTATTGATTAAGCTGATGATAACTACTGAAGATGTTCTGCAATGTCAATATCTTCCGAATTGTTAATTTGTTGAAAGCCTACAGACTTTTTGACTATATACAGCAAATGGAAAAATTTATACGCGAATGTTTCTTTCACACATTTACCAAAATTGTACTGACCTTACTGCGATGAAAAAAATATTGCGAGGGCTTGGCTCATCAGTGGTGAACCCTCTCATCGGTTTCGCCAATTTAATCTACCAGACGGCTTCTTTAGAGCTCTAATACTGTATTGAATCATGTGCTTATATATGCTACATTGAAGAGTGGAATCTCAGAAATGGCATTTAAAGAAAACTTTGGACATCAGCTTTTAGGACAATAAAAGTTTGATATGTGTGTGGAAGAAACATTCGCGTCTAAATATATATATATATATATGTCGCGTTATTGCTTTGTATTCATTTTGACTACACGTTTAAACTTTTGACTTCACCTAGCTGTAATCCACTAAGTGGCCGGCAACCACAGACACGCCAACGCCAATGTCGGTAACAACGTTCTATATGCAAATATATTTATTTCGTAAATTAGTGTGTGAACATTGATATGAATGGAAAGTAAACGTGGCTTTGTATATTGATCGTTCATTTGTTCAGCATACGTAGCCACAATTTTTTGACCAATCTCGGCAAAACTTTGAAACGATATAGAGTTAGATGTATGGAAGGAATCACTGTCATAATTTCAATCTCGGAATATGCAAACTAGAATCTTACGGAGCAATTCTGAAGGGTAAAAATGGTTATAGTAATGATATTAATTCCTATCATTACACCAAGCTACGCGCGACTACTGATACTACTAATAATATTATTAATAAGGAGAAGAAGAAAGAAAAGGCTGTCTTTCGTGTGTCAAAATAGACTTAAAGCAATATGCCATCTATTGCCTATCTCTGAAAACTAGCAGACTCAGGTCAGTAGCAAAATGTCCAGTTGCAGACCATAGTTCGAGCCCTCATCTCTCAGTCCATAAATGTGTTTTATTTCATGATATCCGCGAAGGTTTCATGAAATATTCAGAATTTTTATATAGGTGTTTTAGCTAATAAAGTGGATAGGCAAAACCTATTGTCAAAATATAGATGGAAAAATTTGCCTTGAGGAAATTGATCTAAAACATAAAAGGCTATCTCTCCCTTCAAAAATAGGCGTAAAACTCTGCTCCGTCTATCT
This sequence comes from Cordylochernes scorpioides, assembly GCA_030710605.1. Classification (NCBI taxonomy): domain Eukaryota; kingdom Metazoa; phylum Arthropoda; class Arachnida; order Pseudoscorpiones; family Chernetidae; genus Cordylochernes; species Cordylochernes scorpioides. Next base: position 61,488,277 of record CP092868.1, read on the forward strand.
ACAGCCCGCCATGAATTAATGAGCACCATAGCACGAAAACATGGCCTCCAGGTGGGCGCTGCTCATCAATTTGGTGCTGTGGTTTTGTCACCGACCCCTGAATCTGCCTGACTGCGGTCAATATATGGTGCTTGGTTTTTGTGTTTATTTTAACAAGAGAGGCGACCTTTTTTTTTTAAGATGAAATTATCCTCCCGTCAAAAAAATTAGCATCAGTAATTATGATGGTAAACCTTTGAGAGAGAAAAACTTCCATCCAGTGAAGAGTTCATTGCAAAAAATATATCATTTAATTAACTCGAGATTTCGGATCTTGGGAGGCCTTCTATATACATTTTCGGAATGTTGAACCTTTGTTAAAACTCTATTGATTGTGTGAACCTTTCACCTGGACAAACCTGGTCGAAGCTAGATCATTCCTCTTGTAGAGCTGGAAATAACATCTCCCTTCACTATTAAAAAAAAAATAATTGTATTAAACTTAATTATTTTTATCCTATATTTATTTATTAGCAAGATTATTCAACTAGAAAACAAGGTTTTGAAACTAAACTACTTCTAATAGCTCTATCACTAAGCATATAACCAGTTATGTCTTCAGCCGTTTTGTTAGTTTCCCCAAGAAATAAAATGGCAGTTTGCCAAAGGACGACATTACGTTTGAATAAGAGAGAGAGGCCAAATTCATCCATTTTATTTTTGTAAAAAATCGTCGAATTTTCGCGTGACCTGCAAACGGCCATTTTAAAATAGAGAGCCGTCTGCTTTATTAATGTTGCAGCGATGGTTTGATTTTAAAATGTCCAATGAATACTAAATATAACAAATATTTTATAGAAATGCGCTATATGTATATACTAGAGCCTGTTTGACGAACGGGTCTAGAAGACCGCTAGACTTTTAATTTTCCTTAATGAAGCTAAGTGATAAACGATATGTAAATTTATATGCCTTTTCCTCATATATTTGAAATTATTTATTATTATATTGTGGGGAAGAAATAATTTATATTTAATTTAATTATTCAATGAAAATATTTGAAACAGATTTATTATTTTATATTTGAAAATCATCATATAGTTGCCTAGCTTGCTTGCTCGATATTCTCTAGCTGTAGATAGTTGGTGGTTAAATTGTTATTATTTGTCGACGGGTCGTGGTGACGTCATCAATAAATATTTTCACATCTCCAGATATAAAAAGATTTCTACGCTACAATATTTTAACAGAACGTTGTGGACGGTCACTTTGTCAAGACATAATCGAAACTTATCACTAAACACAACATTATCCTAATGACATGTTCAATTGCTGCACTCTATTTATCCTTTGTTTGGAGTTAAATGAAGGGAATGGGGAGTTCCTAGAGTGTACTTCTACTCCAATCTTTCGGTTCCCAATTGACCGAGAGGTGATCCTGCATCTGACATCGCAGTCGCCATCCATGTCTGTGAATGGTAGTGTCTGACTTTGTCTCACAATCCTCTGTACTGACATTGCCCTCTGGCCAGTTCTTTGAGAGCTTCCTCGATATAAAAACTCCCACTTTAAACATGTCAATAATACGCCCTCTCTGAGAATAAGATGTTTACGGGGTTCTTTTTCAGTTCCTCTCATATCTGGTCATAGGAATTCAGAACAGAAAATTGTATTTAGCTAGATAGCACAGTTAAAAACTTATATACTAAACAAACAGTTTTTGCACAATAAATGTTGTGTTGTGCTTGTGTGTGTTTTGTGTTGTGTTTGTGTGTTGTGTGTGTGACAATTGACAATTAAAACAAATTTATTGACAACTCAGTCAATATTTACAAAATGAGCAATGGTTGTGTGTGTGTTGTGTATTGTGAATATTTAAAACGCTTTGCATCCTATATTTAATTATTCATCATACGCCCCACAATAATTTAATTTGAATTAAATTCTATTATTTTTTTCATCTCCCTTTTGGGAGCATCAGTTTCCATTTCCATTCGTATATGTAATATATCGATGATACAAGTTTTATAAAAGAGATTGGTTACAAATCCCAAACACGATGTAAATACAACAAAGTCTTTATAATATTTGGTCAAAAATTATTTTAATTATGCATAGGTTAATTAGCGCACGTTGTCATCTGGAAAGTTTGACTTCATCCACATTCAGGCTGCCCATTCAACCAGCCATCTGTAAAACATCAATACTATCCAAACTAATTACTACACTCTCTCTTGATTAAAATATACTAAATTATAATTAAAATGGAGTTTAATTAACACGCAGAAGGATAGAGCTAACGATAATGACCTTTTTTTCTCTTTACAAAAGATATGCTTAATTTAAAACAAATAATGGTCTCCCTTTAATAACAAAGAATTTAGCCATTATATAAGATTATTCAAAACGTATCCATGTACGTTTAATATTTTAAATATATAAATAAGCGAGTTCTTTTGAGCTCATTTTTGTATTCCAAATCGATATTTGTTCTTTAAAAGAGCATAGTTTGAATGTTATATAATGAAGTTAGCACAGTTTTAATATAAATTATATATTCACACGTAAATATATTTTAATAGTTTTAAATATATCATAGTATATACTCTCTGTATATATCTGTATAATACTCTGTATTATAATGTACTCTCTGTGATATATCAATGAATACTCTGTATTATAATGTACTCTCTGTGATATATCAATGAATACTCTGTATTATAATGTACTCTCTGTGATATATCAATGAATACTCTGTATTATAATGTACTCTCTGTGATATGTCAATGAATATTCTGTATTATAATGTACTCTCTGTGATATATCAATGAATAATCTGTATTATAATGTACTCTCTGTATATATCTGTATAATACTCTGTATTATAATGTACTCTCTGTGATATATCAATGAATACTCTGTAAAATGTACTCTGTATCTGGATATAAATCATCATCCACATCTCGGGGTTAGAAATGTAAACAAGGTATCATTTGAAATGTAAATAAAGACTCATTATTATTGTGTGATTGGGGCTGTCTAACTGAACAAAATACTACACTCTCTCTCTGTATTATAATTTTATATTTATATATTGTCACTGAATAATTATTATAAATACTCTGTTGTTAGTTTATCAACTAAAACAGTTGACTACGTTATTTACCATGCTTGTAGATTATCACTAGTAAAATTAGTATCACGTTTTGTATTCTATAGATTTTGTTGATAAATTACTTTTAACATAAACTTTTGGAATATTTCTCTACCGTGACAAAATATTGTAGAGTAGGAAATGATAGGTGACTCAAGTCTTGGAGAACAAAAGCTTTATTGTATCTCCGAAGAGATATCAAAAATAACTCAATCATAAAAAGAATGATGTTTCAAATTTACCTATTCTTTTATAATGGCCAATATTTGCATACTCCTTATTTACATCTCACAATATAATATATATAATACCCCGTTTAAATTAGACGAATACCCTCTCATCAAATAATCTGGAACAATAGTCTAACCTATAAACCTTATCAAATTTTGCCTTGATAAAGCTAAATGATAAGATGTGAGGAAAATGTCATTATAAAGACTATTGTAAAGTTAAGTTACTTCACTTATATTCGATATATCAAGTATTTTTGATTGAACTATAAGGATTAATATATAACACACAATACACATTTTCAATATTTGAAAATCACAGAACAAAATTGTCTACCTATTAAAATCCCATTTTAATATACGAGTAGAACAATATTCTATATACAGTAACGAGCGTCATGCGTCATGTCTTCATCTCTGTCACCGTTTGCTTTTTTTTTTTTTTTTAATGGCGCTCTCCTATTGGTTGGCTACGATCACGCCACCACTACGCGAGACACTTTGTTTTTGACTTTGCCCTACTCGCTTTTTGGTTTTTGTAACTATTGTGTTGGAGCGGGTCGCTCCTTAAATAAATGCATATATTAGTTAATAACTAAATGGAATCCTCTCTTTATTTTTCCCAGTAAGAGACGCCTACGGAAGCCAACAGTACATAGACAGATAAAGCACATAGGCTATAGTTATTAACTAATATATGCATTTATTTAAGGCGCCAATTTATAATTGTAACAAATAGTATTTGAATCAAAACATTCACAATCGGGTAAAACACGGGCATTGCCCGGGTCATTCGGCTAGTTTCATATATAGAGAGAGAAGAAATAGAGTTTAAAATAAATATTTTAAAATTAAATAACGTTTTGAGGTTCAATTACAACGTTTTGATTTTTATTGAAATGTTTATTATTAAAACACCATCGTTTACAACATTTTATTCCATGTAACTCGTTTTTATATTGTGTGTGAGAGAAAACACAAATGACTTTATTTAGAATGAAAATACGTTTATCTTGATTTGATATTCTGATAATATCGCTTTAGATTCAACTTAACGAGTTTTTTTATATCGAAAAAGATATAAAAAGTTTATAAATGTTCATTAAAATTTAAAATGGTATTACCTAACATAAAAAAGTGTTATTTTAATATTCATGATGTCGTTTTCAAATATTAAAAGGCAATATGACATTAAAATGTAGCTGTAAAATTTTAAATACCAATATATTAAACGTTTAGATGTTGTTAAATATTTAAAAACGTGTTGGGTTAAACTTTAAAATATAAAATTTTATTACATTGGCACTATACCTGAAAATGTGCGTTAATAAACGTTAAAATATGTTGCATTAAAGAAGGTGTAAAACCTTACATACACAAAAGTAAAAAATGACCTTTAACGATATGTATATATATCTATATATATATATAAATGAATGTTTGTATGTTTGTTTGTATGTCCGGTATACAAATTCGCAGTATGTCACTAATTCAAACCAAAATTTCCATACATAGGTAAAAAAATACGGGGAAGACGATAGGCTATTTCAAAAAATATATAAATCAATTATTAAAACTATATATTCAAATTATTCTACTTAGCTCACGAACAGCGCCCTCTATCAAATATTAGATTAAATTATGCTGATGCAAACAAATAGATAATGCTAATAACAAACAATTATTTAAAAAATCTTATCTAAATATATATCACTCGGGTAGATATGCACACAGGTCAATCCCGGGGCGAAGCCCGCGGGTCACCCGTCTAGTATTATATATAATCTAAAATGCAAATATTTTATTTTTCCAAAACATTTTATTTCATCATTGACTATTCTTTTATTTTTGACCATAGGTTTAGAATACTTTGAATATTTGTTGTAAATATGTATAGTTAAAACCTACCTATTTTTTAATTCACGAATATAGGATTCATTTTATAAATTCTATATTACTGTGATAAATAATTTTATGTGTAATTTGCTTCAAGTAATTCAAAATAAAAACTACTTGATGGGTAAATAATCATATTTCCTTTTTTCACGACTGCACCTTCAATTCCCTAACTTTTTCAACAACAAAAAAAATATTCATAACATATATATATATATATGGAAAATTTGCCGGGAGGAAATTAATCCATGGAAGCAATGGTCGCCTCTCCCGTCAAAATAAACGTCAGATGGCGTCAGATTCTGACGTTTATTTTGACGGGAGAGGCGACCATTGCTTCCATGGATTAATTTCCTCCCGGCAAATTTTCCATCTATGTTTTGCCAATAGATTTGGCCCAGCCACATTGCCAGCAAAACACCTCTTTGGTAGATTGTGAGGATTCCATTAGATCCCGTGTGGATCTCATGGAATAAAGTCCGCCCTAGACTGACGAGGGCCATTAGCCCGAAACCATGGTCTCTAGGTGGACGCTTATCAGTTTGCCAAAGTTGGTGTTGTGGCTTTGTCACCGACCTGAGTCCACTAGTTTGAAGAGACGGTCAATAGTAGAGGCGACCTTTATATATATGCCCTTACTAAAAATTCAAAAAGTAAAGTTTTATCTCATATATTTGTATATTGAAAACAAAATAGGCATATCCTGACTACGCTCACATAAGCGTTTATTATTTTTAATTTTAATTTATTTTTTAAAATTATTTTTTCACATATATACTTTGTGTATATTATTATTTTTAAAACATTTTTATTTTAATAAGGTCATTTCTTCTGAGCAATATTTTTAAGTTCAATAACAGCATATATTTTAAAGACCGATACAAAATTCGAAAATGCAATCATATTTTCGATTTTATTGCTTTTTCCATTTTTGTCCATAAAATTATTTTGCACATAGTACAAATTGTTTGAAACTTTGTTTTGAGAGAAAGTTTATATATTGATGCGATACATATTGAAATATATGAATATTTTTCAAAATATAAAAAGGAGCGATTCAATTTAAATTAAAATGGTGTTATTTTTAACTTTAAAAAGGCCTAAAGTGTTATTTATTTGGTTAGCCCAGTTTCTTGAAGCGTGTCCTAAAATGTTAAAACCAATATGTATGCACACAAATATATATATAGTTATTAAAATCCCAAATGCCTATATTAAAATCCTAAAAAAAAACCCCAGTATAAAATAAATATCATTATTAATATATTTTAAATTTCGTTATATAAAAATCAAAAGAATATTTACTAACCAATTTTTAATATTATTGAAAGTACAAAATTTAAAGTTGTTTTTTTTTAATCATTTGATGATTTTGGACACTGATAAGTCAATTTGTCAGAAGCAAACTGGGCTCAAATACACTTTGTTAATTCAATTATAAATTTATCGATTATATCAAACTCACCGAAAAGTTGAAGATATAAAAAAACATGAGTTTATTTAAGTTTTTAATTTTCGATGTTTTGAAGTTTTTTTTTTATAAAGTTTTATTGACTTAATTATGAACAACAGATAGAGAGTGTATATAGGCGCCTTCAAAATATAATTATAAATATACAACTGCATATATAACCCCCCCCCCCCTTCCTCGGTTGTATTTATTATTTGAATATTTTAACCTATAATTTTTTACGTGTATTTGAATATTTTTAAAAAATAAAATAGCACTTAAAACTAACGACATTTAGAGAATTTTTTCACAGATAATTATATTTATAAAATATTTTCTTATTACATACATATAATAAAAACATAAGACACACATATTTTCAAAAAGGCATTTAAAATATGTTTCGTTTGTATTTAATTTGATTAAATAAGATTATAAATTAAACTCCATGCCAGACTTTAATAAGAAGATAAAATATATGACTTTGCTTTTTTCATAATTACAAAAAGATAAAACCTTTGGCAAAAAAAGTTTCCTTATCAAATATTACTATAAAAAAGAAACTTATTGCAAAAAGTTTTATCTTTTTTTTTTTTTTTTTTGTAATTTGTGTCGCAATTTTCTTATATTTTTCATAATCGCACATAATGCATAATTTTCTTTAATAAGTTTTTTTTTTAATAAAAGTATTGTTCCGCGAAATAAATGCATTTCTATGAATTAAAAATATGTTTGAAAACTATGTGCTAAATCATTACTATAAAAATGCTAAATTAAGACATATCAAATAAAATATATTTTCATATATTTGCTATATAATATATGAATATGTGTGTATGACTCCGCTAGAAATTAATTCTTAATACAAAAGCTAAATAAAATGTCTCATCTTTTTTTTTTTTTATCGAACGATATACTATACTTTAAATAAATTGGTTAGAATTAAATATAGAAATATTGATAGACAAATATACGGAGATTTTTTTTAAAGCACAATAAGAACAAGATGTGACAGTTGTTCTATTTTTTTCTTTTATGTTTTTAACATCAAATAACTATATATTTTTAGAATAAATTAGTAAACACATTGAAGAATAAATGTCTTTTTAAAAAAGAGAGATAAATATGCGCGATAATATTTAAAATAAGACAATCAATGAAAACAAGATGTGTGTGACAGTTGTAAAATTTTGCAATAAAAACAAAGTATCGTCTGCATTGTAAAAAAATAATACACAGAGTAATAGTACTCACTGAGGCCGTCAAAACGACGGATGATGGAGTCGATGAAAGTATTGGGAGGCACGACGTGCCCTCTCTTCATCGGCATCCTTCCTTACTCCATGTTTGTGGGGTGGGGCGACACTCCTGCCATCTACAGGCGCTCCCCACAACTACGTAGCCCCTCCCCCTTCCACTCACTAATAGCTACCGTTCGTCTGCTCTCTCTTAACGATCGTCTGAAACTAAATTCCTTTTCTCCTTCAAATGAATATAGCCCTTCTTTATATTTATTATTTAAAAATTACTTTATTTTCGGGGAACAAGATATTTTAGCGGAATTTTGATATCAAGAAATTGGAAACTAAAACAATAAACAAGTTTTGTATCTTTCGGATTATGGGGATTTGTTTCCTTATCTATTGGTTGCAGAAATACATGATGTATATCATTTTATTACTTTTTATTTGCGCTGTTTAGTTAACGCTTTGGTTATACATCAATACGCCACTTATACCAGTTAACTAGAGCATTTTATAGAAGTCCCAAGTTCCCAACTTCAACAAAATTTCTCTCTTTCTTTCTCAAATCTTGAACATCGACAACTAAAGTTGGTCCCCAATTTTACCATTTTTCTTTTATAAGTAATATTGAATAACTTCAGATATTTTACTACAGTCGAACTTGGATAATTCTAAGCCCAAGGAATCAAAAACAAATTCGAATTAAAAAAGGAAATTCTATTTATAGGAAATTCTAGGGACCAAAATAAATATTTGAATTAAAGACGATCGAATTATCCAAGTTCTACACACACACACACACACTGTATTTTAAAAATAAAAAGAGCATATCCTGACCACGAGCACATGTACTCGTGGTTAGAATATGCTCTCTTTATTTTTAATATCAACACCTGACCCACTTTTATTTCTATTGTTTTTTCACACTGTATTTTATTAAAATATATCATATTTTTAAATATTTAATATAATCTAGTAATGTAAGGATTGTGAATTATGATTAGATAATTGCCTTAATAATTAATCACAATTGAATGTGATCTATCTGTCCTGAGTTTTTAATAAAGAGTTTTACTAGAAATGGTCAGTGTTAGTTTAATCTTGAACAGGTTAGGTGAGGTGTAGGTCGGTTTAGTCCAGAAAGGAGACGCTGTATTTCAGCACAAACAGATGGAAATAACAAAAGATATAAAACTTTCGCAGTCAGTTCCTTTTTCAAGTATTACAACAAGCTACCGAGCTTTGGCTCTTCTACAGTTAAGAGAATAAACTTAAGAATGAACGTGGGTTCTTCGAAGTTTTAATAATTGAGTTGGGAGGTGTGATATACCAACCCCAGTGGATCAACAGATGTTCCAGCAGAACAAGTTTCTTCAATTAGAACTCGGCAAGATTTCAGGAAAGGCGCTCTTTCCTCAGGTAAAAAATTGAGACAATGTAAAAGGAGATAAAAACGGACAAATATCAAGATTTAAGCACTTGAAACTATATTGTAATATATATATGATTGTTTTGAAATTATATTTTGATCCAATATATGCTTTTTAAATTAAATTAATATATAATTGTGTAAAAAAAGTAATTGTAATATATAATAAGTAAAATCGAAATAAAACTAAAGTAAATAAAACAATGCAAAAAATGAATGAGAATATTTTACATAATTTTAGCTTGGACCGTGATCAATTTATGACATGAAGAAAGGAGATTTTCTTTGAAAAAGGTTCTTAAAAAAGAAGAAAGTTACAGGAAGCTAACATTTGTTGATTCATTATCTTTGAGATCTGTTTCTCTGTAATGTTGTACTGGATGGTTGATAGAACTAATGGAATTCTCTCCATTTGACACTCTTCTAAAGTATAGAACAGTGTGAAACTCTTAAATTTTGAAGAGTGTTGTGAAACACTCAATTATCAAATTTAAATATAGCCTTTGATCCTTCAGTGGTCATAGTGCATACGCTCAATTGAAAATTTGGAATATGTTTCAAAACACACTCTTCTATCCTTTAGATATGAGGGATTCTGGTATTGAATATTCTGATTTGGTACGTTGGTTAATGTAATGAAACTCATCAGTTTGAACTTCTAGGCAATATTTACAATGTACTGATAAATATACTGGAATATTTGTTTTGATATTGTATTCATATAAAATTTTATCCTGGTTTCTATATTTCCATACTGGTTTCACCCCTCTACAGTCCCGATTTGACCCCCTGCGACTTCTTCCTTTTTGGAAAGCTCAAAAAAAAGTTAAGGGGTTGGAATTAGAGATTCCTTTAAAATTTACAATTTTGAATATCTCTGACTAGTTTTCAATTGCTAAACATATTAGACTAGAATAGAAAGGAATATCTCTCGATGTAGGGATATTTGTGTATATGTGACAATACGCTTTAAGTGGAAGGGAAATAAAAGAAACAACTCAATTAATTAAATATAAAAAGAATGAGACAACTACAGGGAGAATAAAAATAGCTTAATTATGATAAACAGCTATTTATAGAATGCCGAGCGCGAGTGAACAGCGAGTCCAGTTTCCAATACGTATTCTCCTCAAAGTCGCCCCGATCTCTTTATTGATTCCTGGAAGGATATATATTAATTTATGACATAGAAAATAAGTGGGTCAGGTGTTGATATTTAAAATAAAGAAAGCATATCCTGACCAGAAGCACATGTGCTTTTTAGATGGCAGAGCGCCATCTAGTGGAACAGAAATCAACTAAACGTTGATTTCAACTGTTCCCTGATATTTGGCCAACCCAATTTCTTGATAAAAGTACATGTGCTCCTGGTCAGGATATGCTTTCTTTATTTTTAATATCAACACCTGACCCACTTATCTTTTATTTTTTTCTATTGTTTTTTTCATGTGTTAAGCGTATTTACGCAAATTTGGCCATAAATACCCATTTCTTGATTTCTCAAGAAGCCTGTGGGACCAAAAATATTTTTGGTCGCAGTGGTACAGCCTGCTCCACGCTGACGAGCGCCTACAACGCGAAACGCGTTCGTGGTTGGCTTTTCTTGATTTATCAAGAAATTGGGTTGGCTAAATATCAGGGAACAGGCTAAATCAACGTTTAGTTGATTTCTGTTCTACTAGATGGCACTCTCTGCCATCTAAAAAGCACATGTGCTCCTGGTCAGAATATGCTTTCTTTATTTTTAATAAATGAAAGCCTACTCCACGCTGACGAGCGCCAAAAGCGCGAAACGCGTTCGTGGATGGCTTTTCTTAATTTATCAAGAAATTGGGTTGGCCAAATATCAGGGAACAGGATAAATCAATGTTTAGTTGATTTCTGTTCCACCAGATGGCGCTCTGCCTTCTGTAAAGCACATGTGCTCCTGGTCAGGATATGCCATTTTTAATATTGATTTCAACACCTGATCTTTTTATCTTTTTTTTTTTATTTCGTTTTTTAATATATATATATATATATATCACTCATAAACAAAACTTAAGGAGATTGTGGTATATCGGGATTCAGACAATAACTCTGAAATATATTTGATGCACAGTGACCTTTATTGAAAACACACGAGATAACCAAGTATGAACAAAATTGCTTCTGTCTTCTTCAAAAAAAAAAGATGACCGGCGACATCAAAGACTTTCCACTTCCTTAAGTTTTGTCCCCATGAGTGTGTATTTAAAATTCCCATATATTTGAGAAAAAAAGTCACACTTTATCATTGAAGAAATTAATACAAACGTCCATGGCTGTGTTCGTGTAGGCAGATAAGACTTCAAATACAAATTAAAAGAGTTTAATAAAGAAACTTTTTATTGAAGAATATATTGATACAAAATATATACCACAAAAAAATTTAAAATATTCTCTATTTATAATACAGACAATTGTTACTCATTTTGTGTAATATTTATTATAAGGTAAGTATCTGTTTTTATTTTCAAAATACTTCAAAATAATTCTCAGAACCTTCGCTTAAGGAATTCTTCCAATGACAGATCGAGAATCATTATGACCAGAGTTACTATAAGAGGAAGAGAGAGAAAATTAATATGTGGAGGTACAGACCGCACTTCTTCATCTATAAGCATTCTTGCCAGGGCTCGCGGGAACGTCTCTGTTAAGATGTACTCTTCCAGTTAACAACTCTCCTACCAGAGCTCCCAGCAATATAGATATCCATAGAAACAATATAGATGCACTCTTCTAGATAGCACTTCTCCTATCTGAGCTTCGAGAGAGATAGACCAATAGGAGTAGTTAAGATGTACTATTCCAGTTAAAGACTCTCCTACCAGAGCTCCCAGCAATATAGATATCCATAAAAACAATATCGATGCACTCTTCTAGATAGTAGTTCTCCTACCTGAGCTTCAAGAGAGATTGGCCAGCTAGGAGAAGTTAATATAGACATTTCCAGTTAACAACTCTCCTACCAGAATTTTCCAGGAATATAGATGTCCCTAGAAACAATATAGATGACAATTTAGATGCACTCTTTTAGACACCAGTTCTCTCTTATCTGAGCTTCGAGAAATATAGACAAACTAGGAGAAAATAAGATGGACATTTCCAGTTAACAACTCTCCTACCAGAGCTTCCAGGGAGATAGTTGGTCCTAGAATACGTTTGGATGTGCACTCTTCTAGATAGCAGTTCTCCTACCTGAGCTTCGAGAGATATATAGACCAACTAGGAGTATACACTTTGATACACTTTGATCTTAGCCAAAACGCCGAGAAACGATTACCAACTAGGAGTAGTTAAGATGGACTCTTCCATTCAACAGCTCTCCTACCAGAGCTCCCAGGGAGAGACCC
>CP092868.1:61501132-61558040 GCA_030710605.1 Cordylochernes scorpioides
AAAAATATATTGGGAGGCTTGCCTCAGCGGTTTCGCCAATTTTTTTTTTTTAATCTACCAGACCGCTTCTTTAAAGCTCTAATACTGTATTGGATCATTCTGCTTTTATATGCAACCCTGAAGGGTGGGATTTTAGAAATGGTATTTGCGCAAACTATGGACATAAACTTTCAGGACAGTAGAATTACATTTAAATATTTGTATCGAGCAATGCTCTTCCGCAAACAATAAAGACAAGGCCAGTTAGGCATAAATTAATACATAGCAATAACACGCCATCTATATATATAAAATGAAAACACCAAAACGCGAAGAGTTAATATATACCTTAATAGAGGCTGACGTTTAGAGCCAAACGAATGATTATAAATAAAACCATTTTAAAGCGCAATATACGTCTTTCAATATCCCCTCATAGTCTATCCAAATTACAAGATAAGGTTATGTCGATTAGCACATGTTCAACCACAATAGTGATGGTAAGGCAAGGTGTTTGGCATCAAAGTATCAGTGAATATATTTAAGGCAAATTTATGAAAGCAATTTTCAAAGCTGGTCTAATAGGCTCGAGTCCAGTCTCATTGTGAGATAAGAGGATGCCAGCGGGCGACGCTGGCCTGGGACGCTGTGAATTCTGCGAGAAGCGGCGGCTGGCCAGCCGGCCTGCGCGCGCACTTTTCGAACACCGCCTGATGTCGCCGGCTGTTTACCGCGCGTCGCTACAACCTGCGGCGGTTCCTTCCATTATATAATACTCTAGGCGCTGGAGGAGTAAAAACTGTACTCCACCTGCCTCTTATAATTGTATGTAATTTTTGGACACTTATTAAAATATAAATTATTAATTTATAGTTCTCACTGCAGCTCGAACCTTTACCCTAACGCGGTAGAACATGGCGCAGTCGACATTCGGTTAATTATAGCCGTTTTTTTAAGTGACAGCTCAGTGACAATTAGTAATCAAGATGCCCTCAAGAAGGAATCGCCGACCATCCCAAACCCCTCCAGAGAACCCTGCCTCGCCGACCAGCACCGACATCCTCAGGTCCATGGCCGCACTGTTGCAGCAGATGGCTACTCGGAATCCGACACCGACAGTCCCATTAGGAGCTCCTCCTCACCACGCCACAAAAATCATCCAGCTTCCTAAACTGGCTTCCCCGGAGGAGTTAACGATGTCTTTTTTCCGCGATTGGAAACAACGTTGGAACGACTACGTGGACGCCCAACAAGTAGCCACCTTCCCGCTATCCACACAGCAAGTGACTTTGCGTGCCGCCCTCCATTCCGAATGGACCATCCTTTGGCAATCAGGCCGCCTTCATATTTCGACCACCACCACCCTCGATGAAGCCGTGAATGCTCTCGAGGCCTACCTACGCAAGAAGCGAAACCCCCTCCTTGATCGGCAAGATTTTCATCGTAGGGACCAACAAACCGGAGAATCGGTGGATCGCTACTTCGCAGCCCTCAAAGCTCTTGATGACTCGTGTGCACATGAGCTGGATTTTAAGTGCAGCACATGCGGCGACCCGTGTATTACAATATGCACAAAAAGAGCTTGTGGGAAAACGTTTGCCCTTGCTGGTTATCAACAGCAACTCCGTATCCGTGACAGGTTAATACGTGGCCTGTTTGATAAAGACCTCCAACGAAAAGTACTGGCGGAGCAGTACAATTCCGACCTCTCCCTGGACCGAGTCCTCTCAATTTGCATCGCACATGAGAGTGCTACCGCCGTGGGCGCGACTCTTTCACCCTCCCCAACCACCTCCCCCGAAGCCTTCATTGCAACCAGACGTGCACCATCAACCTACAAGCATCAACAAGCCAGCTCGTCTGAAACCTCACCTAAGGCCAACCGTTTCTTTCAGAAACCCTATGATCCTAATGACCCCTGCTCCGGATGTGGGGCGAACCCAAGACACCGCCGTGACCAGTGCCCAGCAAAAGACATAGAGTGTAACAAATGCGGCATCACCGGGCATTACGGAAGGGTTTGCCGACAACTGAAACGGAAACCCACAACCAAACCTAATATCCCGCCACCCGCAACCAGAAACAATCAGTCCCAACCAGGACCCTCAAACACAGTTGTTGCAGCTGGAGTACGCAACGAACTCATAACCATTACGACCGATATCAACCATACGTTACACCAAATCCGTTGGCTGGCGGACCCGGGGTCAGATCTGGATCTAATCCCAGAATCAGAATTCCTGTTACTGGATGAGCAGACCCGATCAGCACTCAACCCGAAGAACGTCCCTTGCGTAGGAGCCAACGGCATCAGCTTAAGTCCTTGTGGATCGTTCGTCGCGGCACTGCATCTCAACGGGAAAACATACAGTACTACCGTTGGAGTCTGCAAGCACCTGAACGCCCCTCTCTTGAGCAAGAGCGGATGCAAAGCCTTAGGACTTCTGCCGGATAACTGGCCCCATTCAATGATCGTCAATGCCATAACCAACGGACAAGTTCTAACGTTCCCGCCGACCCCGGTGAGAGCCAATGAGATCGATAAGCAGTCTATCCTTACCCATTATGCTAGAGCGTTCGACGACACAGTGTTAAAACCCATGCAAGGACCCCCCATGTCTATCGAACTAGTTAAAGATGCCGTTCCTTGCAAACGCTACCGGGCATACAACGTTCCCTTTCACTGGAGAGACCCCGTCAAAACTCAACTCGATACCATGTTGGCGAAAGGGATAATCGAACAGGTTCCCGTCGGCGAAGCCATCGATTGGTGCCATCCTATGGTAGTCGTCCCGAAAAAAGGCTCATCAGAACCGCGCGTAACCGTGGACCTCACCGGACTGAACAAATACGTCCGACGACCCGCCTATCCAGTCAGGGTACCCCGCGAGGTTGTTGCTCGCATCCCACCAGGCATGCAGTTTTTCAGCACGCTAGATGCCCGTCACGGTTATTGGCAAGTCCCCCTCGATGAAAAGAGTAAAAAACTAACCACCTTCATCACACCATGGGGAAGTTACCGCTATTGTCGCAACGTGATGGGATTGTGTTCCGCCGGAGACGAGCACAACCGTCGTGGAGACGAAGCCCTATTTGGAATACAGAACGTAGAAAAAGTGGTAGAGGACATCATTATCTTCGATTCAGACTACAAAACACACGTCCAACGTGTTCGACAGGTCATTTCCCGGTGTCAGGAACATGGAATCACCCTCAACCAGAAGAAGTTCGTATTCGCTCAGCCAGAAGTCGACTGGTGCGGCTTCCGTATAAATTCTTCCGGTTACACACCTTCTCCACATTTGTACTCCGCTCTAAAGAATTTCCCGATACCAACCAACAAGACCGACGTGCGTTCCTTTAACGGCCTTGTTCAACAGTTTGAGGCCTTTTCCCATCATCTAACCGAGCTATCCGCGCCAATCCGATCACTTTTGTCAGCCAAAGCCGCCTTCGTTTGGGAGGACCCCCACCAGCGAGCTTTTGACGCAGTCATTCAAGAACTCTGCAGCTCACGCATCCTAGCACAGTTCTCCCCAGGACAACCCCTCCGCCTAGAAACGGACGCAGCACAGACCCAGGGACTAGGATATGCCCTTTATCAACAACAACCTGATAGTCAATGGAGACTTCTCCAGGTAGGATCCCGCAATGTGACTCCTGCAGAGTCCCGGTATAGCGCCACGGAAATTGAGTTATTAGCTGTCGTGTGGGCAGCCAAGAAATGCAAGTTATTTCTTATGGGATCTCATTTCGAACTTATAGTCGACCACCGTCCCCTTATTCCCATACTGAACTCCAAAACTCTGGACGAGATAGAAAACCCAAGGCTCCTCCGGCTAAAGGAAAAGCTGACTCCGTACCTCATTACGGCAGTTTGGCGTCCGGGAAAGAAACATACCGTTGTCGACGTGCTCTCTCGCCACCCATCCCCAGTTCCCGACGTTTACGATACCGATGATCATCCTGATTCTGATCCCGCACCTCTCATTGCCGCTGCAGTAGTAGACCCGGTCGACGGATCCAGGGTAATGGAGGATTCGTTAATACGACAAATCAGAGCAGCCGCAGAGCATGATGGAGAGTACAAACGTATACGCAATATCATCCCTCAAAAGATTCAACGTAAAGAAGACCTCGACGAAGATCTTCGCCCCTACTGGAGAGTATTGCACCAACTAAGCGTACGCGAAGAACTCGTTTTCTTAGGCTCTCGCCTACTCATCCCAACACCATTACGCTCAGAAGTGCTAAAAATACTCCATGCTTCGCATCAAGGCCAAGACCGGACTCTTCGACGCGCTGGCCAATCTGTCTTTTGGCCGAGCATCACTAATGACATCCGGAACGTAGTAAAAACGTGTGCCGAGTGTTCAGCCTATCTACCCTCGCAACAGAAAGAACCACTCTATTCCGACCCGACTTTCCGACTCTATTTCCTGCGACCTTTTTTCGCACGCTGGATACCAATATCTCGTTATGGTCGATCGCTTTTCAGGTTGGATCAACGTGACGCAATGTGGCAGAGCACCCACGTCCACCACGGTCATCCGTCACCTTCAAAAGTGGATGGCAGATTACGGCATCCCAGAGATACTCACATCCGACAATGGTCCCCAATTCTCCTCTCAAGAGTTTCGGAGTTGGACAAAGCGTTGGAACATCGAGCACTCCACCTCATCTCCACACTTTCCTCAATCAAATGGACTTGCCGAAGCGGCCGTAAAAGCGATAAAGTACCTTATCAGCAAGACCACCACCAATGGGAATCTCAAGTCCGACACATTTTTAGAAAGTTTGATGGAGTTCCGAAACACGCCCAAAGCAGAGGGACGAAGTCCAGCGCAGATTGTGTTTGGTGCCCCGACACATACCAAGCTACCGCTTCACCGTAGTCAGTTTGCCAAGGAATGGAGAACAAGGATTTCAGAATGCGATCAACGAGCCCAGAACTTAAGGCAGAAAGCCCTCAAGCGATACAATCGCAACGCCAAGCCACTCTCACAATTGGAAGTGGGAGCAATAGTCCTTGTCCAGGATCACCGCACAAAACATTGGACCCTCCTTGCTGAGGTTCTCGAACAACTTCCACGCGGTCGCAGCTACCTCATCCGGACCGACGCCGGACGCCTTCTTCGCCGTAATCGCAGATTCTTACGACCTTTCGTGCCTCCACCGTACACCACCCCACCCAACTCAGCTCACCAGCAGACCTTATCCCCTCGAACCCGAGAACCGAACCCGCGTTATAGCAACTACGTTGGATCGGTCCCAAGTCCCAATCTCCAGGGGGGGCATGAGATAAGAGGATGCCAGCGGGCGACGCTGGCCTGGGACGCTGGGAATTCTGCGAGAAGCGGCGGCTGCCCAGCCGGCCTGCGCGCGCACCGGGGGCTGCGCGCGCACTTTTCGAACACCGCCTGATGTCGCCGGCTGTTTACCGCGCGTCGCTACAACCTGCGGCGGTTCCTTCCATTATATAATACTCTAGGCGCTGGAGGAGTAAAAACTGTACTCCACCTGCCTCTTATAATTGTATGTAATTTTTGGACACTTATTAAAATATAAATTATTAATTTATAGTTCTCACTGCAGCTCGAACCTTTACCCTAACGCGGTAGAACACATTGTAAGGGCTGTTTACAATTATATATTTTGAAATGTTTATACTTAGAATGTGGAAGAGTTCTTTAACTTGAAAGCTTGTTGTCAATTATAATAAATTAGAAAAGAAACTGTTTGCGGGGTAGTTTATAAAGTATTTGTAATTTTCTCAAAAATTATGTGTATTCATGATGAAATTGTGAAAAACGTTTAAAATTACAAAATAGCCACAATTAGTTTCTTTTTATTACAAAATCTCTCTTCAACGGGTTAATTAAAACATTGACTGTATCTTACAAGTAATGTTTACAAATCATTCATATGCCTTTTTATTTAAAGATATATTTATGGATTGATCTATTTTCAAAAAGCTATATAATATATATCAAAAGAAGTCACAAATAAATTTATTTGAATCAATGTGGCGAATCCATAATAAATAGCCTTGGTATGAAGGCCAAGGCAATCATTTACATCGACATCATTAATATCATGGAAGGGACACTAATTCATATTGAACTTTTAAATCATATTAATAGTAATAATGTTATGCATCCTGCTCAACATGGATTTACACAAGAAAAATCAACAATCTCTGCTTTACAAGAAATAACTAAATTAAGTCTTCTGAAAAGAGAAACAGAAAATACGGCAATAGTAACAGTGGACATCAGCGGAGCTTTCGACAACGCATGGCATCCGGCAATTCTCCAACAATTGGACAAGGCAAATTTTCCAGCAGTACTTATAAAAATAATTAATTCTTACTTTGAAGACCGGAGTGTAGAGTTTAAATATACTAATGTAAAGTGTATAAAAAAGATAAATAAGGGATGTCCCCAGGGTGGTATTATTTCTCCTATTCTTTGGAATATATTACTTAATGATTTCAACTTATCTTTTAACGAAAGTTTTGCTAGAGTAATTGCTTTCGCGGACGATGTGACATTTGTGGTATGGAGTTCAAACATCTATGATCTTCAGTATAATATTACCAAATGTTTAATAAAAATCAAAGCATGGTGTGAAAAGGTAAAACTTTCACTAAGTCCAAACAAAACAGGTATACTCTATCTACATAACTATGAAAAATTGCCCATTAATTTTGATGGAAAAATAATTCAACCATCAGAAACTGTTAAAATTTTGGGAGTTATTTTTAAAAATCATAGACAAAGGAATAAGATTAATTTTGGAACACATGTTGACAATATAATTATGAAAGCTACGAAACTTAAGAATATATTATTCTCATTATGTGCACGTACTTGGGGCATTGATACTCGACGTAGATTGATCTTATATAAAGCTATGATACGCTCTACAATAAGCTATGCATCAAATATTTGGTTTCCTTTTATCACTGCAGCAAAAAGATCCAAGTTGAATTCTATACAATATCAAATTCTTATTAGATGCATTCATGCTTATAGGACTTCATCTTCTTACATCACACATATACTAGCGAAAACCCCTTTACTGTCCGATTATCTTGAATTATTACAAACAAAGTATAATATGATAAATTCTCTCACAGATCGAACACTCAAAAAACCCCTTCAAAAAGAATTAAACAAACTATATCTGGATCTAAAATTTAAGTTTTATCTTTCTCAATCTAATGAACTGTTCAAGAAATTCTTTCCAATTGCTGTCCCAAATTTCATTTCTTCTGATAAATTCACTACTTTATTCTTAACTGGCAAAGGACCCTTCTTAAGTTTCCTATTCAAACTGAATGCTATCAATGATCCAACATGTGAATGCCGCTTAGATGTTGAATCACCAGAGCATCTTCTTTTATCTTGCCCTCTGACTAATCAAATTGTATGTAGATACTTTGAAACATTACCAAATTCTCTTTGTGTATATACTCTATCTTATGAGAACTTTGTTAAGTTTAAAACTATTTGTACAATAATTTACAAAACAATACTAATCCATCATGTAAATAATTAATCATATATATATAAATAATACTAGCACAGCACAATAGTCCTTTGGACTTCGTGCTTTTGTAACAATAAATAAATAAAAAAATAAAATAAAAAATACAAATGAAATTTTAAAATTGAAATGTAATTGTTATTGTTAAATTACTTTTTTTTATAAGTTTCAGTTATAAATCTCCACTCTGCGCGCGTATGTATTTGTAAATATTTTTGTGAGATATAGTCAAAGTTTTTATTAAGCCCGTTGAAAAGCGATTATTGCTTGAAAGCTTGCATTTTAAAATAAAAATAAACTCATTGTGAGAAAATATTTAGTAATTTAAAACATTATGTGTAATTCTGAAAAAGCGTATTTATATTAGAGACCTGTGTAGAATGTAAGAGATTTGTGAAATGTATTTCTCCATCTATAGGAGTGTCCCTTCCATGATATTAATGATGTCGATGTAAATGATTGCCTTGGCCTTCATACCAAGGCTATTTATTATGGATTCGCCACATTGATTCAAATAAATTTATTTGTGACTTCTTTTGATATATATTATATAGCTTTTTGAAAATAGATCAATCCATAAATATATCTTTAAATAAAAAGGCATATATTAGATCAAAATATCATTCATTTTACCAATATTTCAGTTGGCTGAACGCCAACCTTTATCAAAGTATTATAACATTTTAAAGTATGTCAAAAACAGATGTGGCGCTGAGTTTGTTGTTGATACACTTTAAAATGTTATAATACCTTGATAAAGGTTAGCCTTCAGCCAACTGAAATATTGGTAAAATAAATGAAATTTTGATCCAATATATGTATTTTTATTTAAATATTATATAGCTGTTATATTGTACCTAAGTTTATTTGTTCGTAAATAACATAAATATAAGTTCAGATTTTGTTAGGTGTATTTGCATAGTTTGGAATGTATTGCCATTGCTATATAAAAAAATTTGTGTATCTTCAATTTTAGAGTTTAGACTGTTTATTGTTACAGAAGAATAAAGCTCTTTTTCTACTTCCCTCTCTTCCGGCAACTATTTTTCTATATATCGCGAAAATATAATTTAATATTAAAATATACAAAATATATACATGCATTTTTAAACATCAAATTTTAAATTCTAAAATGAGATATCATTTTATAAATTTTATGACAGCAGTTTATACTTATGATTATTCGAAATTCAATTTACATTTTATGATTTAAAATTTTGTATTTCAAAAAATATATATGGATTAGATTTGAAATAACTGTTCATATTTATCAATATAAATATTTAGCAAAAAATAAAGTTCAAAACTCTAAAATATATCGATTTATTAAATTGTTAAATAATGTCTTATTATATAAAAAAATATTATTTTAAAGTGATGTATTTTGAATGTGTAAAACCAATATATTAAACAATAAGATATCGTTTGCTGACACCAAAGATTTATTTATAATAGCGAACATTTTTTTAAAGATGTGACAAAACATATTGTTTATTGGAAATAAAAATATAAAAAAATACGTTACCAGTATGAAATGCATATATAGAAAAATAAATTATCTATTTTTTATTCATATATGTAATATATCCAAAGTTATTACACTGCAATATTTGATGTATTACACTGTTGTAGAATCCTGTCGACTTAACCGTTCTGTGACAATATCGTTGCGGAATTTCTTGTTGTTCGATTTGAATGGTGAGGATTGATTGAAACGCAGTCGTTGAGTGGCAAGTGAAGCACACAGTTAGGAATAATCAGGACACGTGATGGGGTTTGAAAATAAAAGGCAACTGGATTGGAGGAAAGAAAGCTTGAGAAGAGCGGAGCGGGTTTTGATTGTTAATTATCTGATCACATGGTGGTGATTGTACTTAGCTACGGGATGAGCAGAGGGAGAGAGGTCCAGAGCCGATGTCACCTCCTTGGGAGCCAAAGCACTACTCTAGGTGTTGTTCCTATGCGAGCGAAAACGTTACTGACAATTCTTGCTTTTCGATTTAACACCACGAGTTGTCTTCCTTCCCATTGGTCGAAGGATGGAACGTGTCCGTTTTTCTATTGGTTGACCTCCTTAGTTGTTGCTTCCTAATTGGACCGGCGGCTTTCTTTGGTGGAAGATACGCTCGGCCTGGTCAGGAAGTATCGGGTGTTAGTTCGACTCTATTTACTTCCGCGGCTATCAAATACGTCCGGTCCTGTCCGGAAATATTGGGCGTCTCTCTACTAATATAACTTCTGCGGATACCAGATACGTCCGGGCTTGCCAGGAAGTATTGACTGTACAAGTTATTTATACTTGTGCCCGCTTTTAGCCTGCTTCCTATGTCTTGTTGCTACTTTCTTTCCTCCAGTTACCTTATTCTTTATTAAATCTTTGAAAATCATACATTGTACATGCATAGTGGGTCGGGGGTGCATACAATTATATACAAATTATGACAGATGCGCCCCCTACATGTGAAGAATTCAAGAAGGGGTTAGCCTGAGAGAATTCTGTAAAGTAAAAAATAATTTTGTGGGAAAATTAGTTGTGGGTATTGAGAGTCTATATACAAGCATTGGTGGCGATATAAGAAGTAAAATAGAATGGTGTTGATGATATAGGTTGAGTATAATTAATAGAAATCAAAAAATTTTTTAATTGTAAGAAATCAAAATGAATGCTATGGTACATAGTGGATTAAAAAGAAAAGAAAATGCGCCTAACTAATTTCTACTCGAAATTGGAAAAAAAATCGAGGGAGTTCTATTAGGGCTTTTGAGAAATCAAAAATAATATAAAAATAAAAAGTTGGACGAAATCAAAGTAAATGCTTGGTTGCATGGTGAGGAAAAAAAATGCTTTGTTGCATGGTGAAAAAAGAAAAGTGCTTGTTGCATGGTAAAAAGAAATGCCTAATTATATTTTACTCGAAATTGGGAATGGAAAACGAGGGAATTTTATTAGGGCTTTTGAGAAATCAAAATAATATAAAGTTGGAAGAAATCAAAGTGAATGCTTGATTCATGGTGAAAAAAAAAAGGAAAAATGCCTAACCATATTCTTGCTCGAAATTGGGAATGGAAATCGAGGGATTTTTATTAGGTCTTTTGAGAAATCAAAAAATAAAAATAAAAATAAAAAGTTGGAAGAAATCAAAGTGAATGCTTGGTTGCATGGTGGGAAAAAAAAATGTTTTGTTGCATGGTGGAAAAAAAAATAAATGTTTTGTTGCATGGTGGAAAAAAAAATAAATGTTTTGTTGCATGGTGGAAAAAAAGAAATAGGAAAAAAAAAGAATGTTTTTGTAAATCAAAATAAAATATAATATCCAATTTTAAAAGAAAACCAATGAGTTCTCGTTGATTTGAAATTATGATAATATAAACTAATTGGTAAAAAAAAATGATAATTAATGATTAAAGGTGATAATAAGTTGAATAAATTGATAAATTGATTATATATTTAAATTTTAATTGAGAGAAAATGATGAAAATGATTAATATGAACAATAAGGTGTATTGTTTTGAACCCTTTTGTATCTACATGCCCTGATCTAAATGTTTTAATTGCTCAATTATGCCCTATAAATTTTTTAATTGCTCAATTATGCCCTATAAATTTTTTAATTGCTCAATTATGCCCTATAATTTTTTTGTCTTTGTGTGTGTTGTGAAAAATGTTAGAAGTCTGTAAAGTAATTGATTTGTTATAATAGGGATGGGAACTCATTTAGATGTGTGTCGTCTTGTGGGTGTGGAATTGGATTGTAAAAAATCGATATGTAGTTCGAATTGGGATCCAAGACTGGCGGTAGGGAGGAGTCTGTGGAGGGGAAAAGCGGCGACCTAATTTTACGTGTTGGCCAGAAGAGGGGTCCGAAGTAATTGGATCCGGAAATGAGGCGTGCGGGGGAGCGGGGTCTCAAAATTCTCACTTCCTTCCGCTTATTTGTTTTTTGGGTGCGACTCGGATCTTGTTACTGGAGTGTGATTTCTCCGACATTGGTTGGTCATCTTTCAGTTACTTCTATCTCTTCGGAGTTTATTTAGATTTTCTGCAAAAATGTTTCCTAAAATTATGAGAAGTTTTATAAATGCTTGTCCAAAATTAAAAACTGCCTCTTGTAGTTCGAAAATTTTGTGAGGGGGCATGGTATAGATAACCAAATAATTAAAAAATATAATTGGGATACATTTGTATGGTAGAACTAACAAACAAAGGATAAAAATCAGATGAAAGATAGGGTATTGCCCCATGTTCTTCCATATTTTTGTAAATAGGGACTCTGAAATATTTGCTTGAACCTTATTAATTGTAGAATTTAAATGATTGGTAGGTTCGCAGTTCTCCTGTTTGATCGTTAATGGTTTTATTAGCGATATGTCGGCGGTAATTGATTTAAGTTGAGATGTGTGATCGTTTCTCTGACGTGGGTGGTGTAATTTTGGCATTGTTTGTGTTGTGTGTACGCTGTGCTTTATGTACGAATTTTGTTTTGTTTTGGGGCCTGTGTCGGTATTTTTACGTGAAGGTTGGTCGGATTCATCGATTCTTCTAGCGAATCGGCAGGTGGGGCAGGTTTTTACCTGTTTTGCGATGTCTTGTGTCATGTTCTGCCAATAATATTGTGACGAGATGAGTCTCGTCATCTTGGAGATGTTTGGATGGTGGTGTTGTGTGTGTACGGACTTAAGAAGTCTGGCTGTAAGTGAAATTGGGACTACAGTTTTAAGTACTCCTTTTCGGGAGACGGTGCGCAGTTCATTGTGATCCATAGTCACGCGAGATTTTCCCGGTGGAGAAGACTGTTGGCTCTTTATGAGTGGCGCATCTAGAAAGCCACAAAATGGGATACGAGTTACAACGCCCGTTTCATATTGTTGTACTCCATTTATGCTACGGACCTCATATTCGTATCTTGACAGTCTTAACCTCCATCGAAACAATCTGCCTGACGGGGCTTTGATCTCTTTCAACCACTGCAATGCAGGATGGTCAGAAAGTATTGTAAACTTTCTGCCCATTAGACAGGCGCGGAAGTTATCCACACTTTCCACAATGGCTAGGCATTGTAGTTCCAAGTCTGAATAATTTCGCTCGTGACCACGCAGAGAGCGGCTGAAATGTTGAACTGGGTATGTCTTCCCATCAGGGTAGACTTGTTTAAGAATGCCTGCAATGCCGAATGTTGAGGTGTTACAGTACACCTGGCATGGCAGACCTTCTTGGTAAAGGTATAATGTGGGGTGTGTGGTAAGGCTTTCTTTCAGGTTAGTGAACGCTTTCTGGCATTCGTCACTCCAGACCCACACGACATCCTTTTTTAGAAGGTTGACAAGTGGCGTCCGCAAGCGGGCGTGGTCCGGAATGAACTCTTTATAGGCGTTCACAGCTTTTAGGAAAGATCGCAATGTTTTTCGATTGTGTGGTTGTTTGGTGGCGTGAATTTTTTCTATGTTTTGTGTAGACGGGATGATTGTATTATTCTTAACGGTTGTGCATGCGCTTGTTGATTGTTGTCGTCTTTTGGCGCGCGTGTTGCGTTTGTTGTGCGGGTTGTGCGTGTTTGTTGCGTGGTGACGTATGGGTGCGTGTATGGATTTTGTGTGGTAAGTGGGTGAGCTGTGTCGGTGTATGGACACTTTTTTGGGCATTATTGGAATTGTAGGTTGAAGTCGTGGTGGCTTTATATGTTGTGGGCATGAAAAGTTGCGTGGTGTGAGATTAGAATGGTGGCATGTAAATATTTGGGGTTTGGGTAATGAATGCAGGCAAGGGTTTCCATGTGTGAAAGCTTTGTGTGCTGTACGAGTCCTTTGGGACAGGTTTTGGTCTAGCCCGTGCTTGCATTCATTTGGTACATGTTTAGATACATGGTTAAAGGGGTAGGTAGGGTTAGATAAGAGTTCAAAGTCAATTCTTGACGCCATAGGGGGGGTGCCTACCTTAGTCTCGAAAAGTCTGCTCGGCTGGGGTGTCTCTGGCTTGACTTGGTTGTTGTGGACTCGGGGCTGGTGATTTTGGGACTGCTTGCACCGTCCGCGAAGTGGAAGTGAAGTCCGGTACTGGAATGTCGTTTCGGGATCGTTTGCACTGTCCCGGTTTGTGCGGATTACTTTCAAGTGCGGGGTACGGGTACGGCATGGCGGTGGATGACTCCTCGGTGGTCGGTGTCCGATCTCGGTGACACTTGCCTGGGGTGGTGGCACGTGCGTCGGCTGCCGCGCTCATCTCGCCTTTCGGTCGGCGGGGGGTGTGGGCTGCTCCAGGGGTGGCGCTACGGAACGTCGTCTGTAGTTGAGTGGATCTTGCTCCTTGAAGTGTGGCGGTCAACTGCAAAATTATTGTCGCCAGGGTGTGTTTTGTCGCTTCGCTCGTTGCCAGTTTCTTCCCTCTTTCTTTAGTAGGGTTGTCTGTTTTTACGCTTATTAAATCCTGATTAATCTCCATCTCTTTATCCTGTCGACTCTATGTAATATATCCAAAGTTATTACACTGCAATATTTGATGTATTACACTGTTGTAGAATCCTGTCGACTTAACCGTTCTGTGACAATATCGTTGCGGAATTTCTTGTTGTTCGATTTGAATGGTGAGGATTGATTGAAACGCAGTCGTTGAGTGGCAAGTGAAGCACACAGTTAGGAATAATCAGGACACGTGATGGGGTTTGAAAATAAAAGGCAACTGGATTGGAGGAAAGAAAGCTTGAGAAGAGCGGAGCGGGTTTTGATTGTTAATTATCTGATCACATGGTGGTGATTGTACTTAGCTACGGGATGAGCAGAGGGAGAGAGGTCCAGAGCCGATGTCACCTCCTTGGGAGCCAAAGCACTACTCTAGGTGTTGTTCCTATGCGAGCGAAAACGTTACTGACAATTCTTGCTTTTCGATTTAACACCACGAGTTGTCTTCCTTCCCATTGGTCGAAGGATGGAACGTGTCCGTTTTTCTATTGGTTGACCTCCTTAGTTGTTGCTTCCTAATTGGACCGGCGGCTTTCTTTGGTGGAAGATACGCTCGGCCTGGTCAGGAAGTATCGGGTGTTAGTTCGACTCTATTTACTTCCGCGGCTATCAAATACGTCCGGTCCTGTCCGGAAATATTGGGCGTCTCTCTACTAATATAACTTCTGCGGATACCAGATACGTCCGGGCTTGCCAGGAAGTATTGACTGTACAAGTTATTTATACTTGTGCCCGCTTTTAGCCTGCTTCCTATGTCTTGTTGCTACTTTCTTTCCTCCAGTTACCTTATTCTTTATTAAATCTTTGAAAATCATACATTGTACATGCATAGTGGGTCGGGGGTGCATACAATTATATACAAATTATGACAGATGCGCCCCCTACATGTGAAGAATTCAAGAAGGGGTTAGCCTGAGAGAATTCTGTAAAGTAAAAAATAATTTTGTGGGAAAATTAGTTGTGGGTATTGAGAGTCTATATACAAGCATTGGTGGCGATATAAGAAGTAAAATAGAATGGTGTTGATGATATAGGTTGAGTATAATTAATAGAAATCAAAAAATTTTTTAATTGTAAGAAATCAAAATGAATGCTATGGTACATAGTGGATTAAAAAGAAAAGAAAATGCGCCTAACTAATTTCTACTCGAAATTGGAAAAAAAATCGAGGGAGTTCTATTAGGGCTTTTGAGAAATCAAAAATAATATAAAAATAAAAAGTTGGACGAAATCAAAGTAAATGCTTGGTTGCATGGTGAGGAAAAAAAAATGCTTTGTTGCATGGTGAAAAAAGAAAAGTGCTTGTTGCATGGTAAAAAGAAATGCCTAATTATATTTTACTCGAAATTGGGAATGGAAAACGAGGGAATTTTATTAGGGCTTTTGAGAAATCAAAATAATATAAAGTTGGAAGAAATCAAAGTGAATGCTTGATGCATGGTGAAAAAAAAAAGGAAAAATGCCTAACCATACTCTTGCTCGAAATTGGGAATGGAAATCGAGGGATTTTTATTAGGTCTTTTGAGAAATCAAAAAATAAAAATAAAAATAAAAAGTTGGAAGAAATCAAAGTGAATGCTTGATTCATGGTGAAAAAAAAAAAGGAAAAATGCCTAACCATATTCTTGCTCGAAATTGGGAATGGAAATCGAGGGATTTTTATTAGGTCTTTTGAGAAATCAAAAAATAAAAATAAAAATAAAAAGTTGGAAGAAATCAAAGTGAATGCTTGGTTGCATGGTGGGAAAAAAAATGTTTTGTTGCATGGTGGAAAAAAAAAATAAATGTTTTGTTGCATGGTGGAAAAAAAAATAAATGTTTTGTTGCATGGTGGAAAAAAAGAAATAGGAAAAAAAAAGAATGTTTTTGTAAATCAAAATAAAATATAATATCCAATTTTAAAAGAAAACCAATGAGTTCTCGTTGATTTGAAATTATGATAATATAAACTAATTGGTAAAAAAAAATGATAATTAATGATTAAAGGTGATAATAAGTTGAATAAATTGATAAATTGATTATATATTTAAATTTTAATTGAGAGAAAATGATGAAAATGATTAATATGAACAATAAGGTGTATTGTTTTGAACCCTTTTGTATCTACATGCCCTGATCTAAATGTTTTAATTGCTCAATTATGCCCTATAAATTTTTTAATTGCTCAATTATGCCCTATAAATTTTTTAATTGCTCAATTATGCCCTATAATTTTTTTGTCTTTGTGTGTGTTGTGAAAAATGTTAGAAGTCTGTAAAGTAATTGATTTGTTATAATAGGGATGGGAACTCATTTAGATGTGTGTCGTCTTGTGGGTGTGGAATTGGATTGTAAAAAATCGATATGTAGTTCGAATTGGGATCCAAGACTGGCGGTAGGGAGGAGTCTGTGGAGGGGAAAAGCGGCGACCTAATTTTACGTGTTGGCCAGAAGAGGGGTCCGAAGTAATTGGATCCGGAAATGAGGCGTGCGGGGGAGCGGGGTCTCAAAATTCTCACTTCCTTCCGCTTATTTGTTTTTTGGGTGCGACTCGGATCTTGTTACTGGAGTGTGATTTCTCCGACATTGGTTGGTCATCTTTCAGTTACTTCTATCTCTTCGGAGTTTATTTAGATTTTCTGCAAAAATGTTTCCTAAAATTATGAGAAGTTTTATAAATGCTTGTCCAAAATTAAAAACTGCCTCTTGTAGTTCGAAAATTTTGTGAGGGGGCATGGTATAGATAACCAAATAATTAAAAAATATAATTGGGATACATTTGTATGGTAGAACTAACAAACAAAGGATAAAAATCAGATGAAAGATAGGGTATTGCCCCATGTTCTTCCATATTTTTGTAAATAGGGACTCTGAAATATTTGCTTGAACCTTATTAATTGTAGAATTTAAATGATTGGTAGGTTCGCAGTTCTCCTGTTTGATCGTTAATGGTTTTATTAGCGATATGTCGGCGGTAATTGATTTAAGTTGAGATGTGTGATCGTTTCTCTGACGTGGGTGGTGTAATTTTGGCATTGTTTGTGTTGTGTGTACGCTGTGCTTTATGTACGAATTTTGTTTTGTTTTGGGGCCTGTGTCGGTATTTTTACGTGAAGGTTGGTCGGATTCATCGATTCTTCTAGCGAATCGGCAGGTGGGGCAGGTTTTTACCTGTTTTGCGATGTCTTGTGTCATGTTCTGCCAATAATATTGTGACGAGATGAGTCTCGTCATCTTGGAGATGTTTGGATGGTGGTGTTGTGTGTGTACGGACTTAAGAAGTCTGGCTGTAAGTGAAATTGGGACTACAGTTTTAAGTACTCCTTTTCGGGAGACGGTGCGCAGTTCATTGTGATCCATAGTCACGCGAGATTTTCCCGGTGGAGAAGACTGTTGGCTCTTTATGAGTGGCGCATCTAGAAAGCCACAAAATGGGATACGAGTTACAACGCCCGTTTCATATTGTTGTACTCCATTTATGCTACGGACCTCATATTCGTATCTTGACAGTCTTAACCTCCATCGAAACAATCTGCCTGACGGGGCTTTGATCTCTTTCAACCACTGCAATGCAGGATGGTCAGAAAGTATTGTAAACTTTCTGCCCATTAGACAGGCGCGGAAGTTATCCACACTTTCCACAATGGCTAGGCATTGTAGTTCCAAGTCTGAATAATTTCGCTCGTGACCACGCAGAGAGCGGCTGAAATGTTGAACTGGGTATGTCTTCCCATCAGGGTAGACTTGTTTAAGAATGCCTGCAATGCCGAATGTTGAGGTGTTACAGTACACCTGGCATGGCAGACCTTCTTGGTAAAGGTATAATGTGGGGTGTGTGGTAAGGCTTTCTTTCAGGTTAGTGAACGCTTTCTGGCATTCGTCACTCCAGACCCACACGACATCCTTTTTTAGAAGGTTGACAAGTGGCGTCCGCAAGCGGGCGTGGTCCGGAATGAACTCTTTATAGGCGTTCACAGCTTTTAGGAAAGATCGCAATGTTTTTCGATTGTGTGGTTGTTTGGTGGCGTGAATTTTTTCTATGTTTTGTGTAGACGGGATGATTGTATTATTCTTAACGGTTGTGCATGCGCTTGTTGATTGTTGTCGTCTTTTGGCGCGCGTGTTGCGTTTGTTGTGCGGGTTGTGCGTGTTTGTTGCGTGGTGACGTATGGGTGCGTGTATGGATTTTGTGTGGTAAGTGGGTGAGCTGTGTCGGTGTAAGGACACTTTTTTGGGCATTATTGGAATTGTAGGTTGAAGTCGTGGTGGCTTTATATGTTGTGGGCATGAAAAGTTGCGTGGTGTGAGATTAGAATGGTGGCATGTAAATATTTGGGGTTTGGGTAATGAATGCAGGCAAGGGTTTCCATGTGTGAAAGCTTTGTGTGCTGTACGAGTCCTTTGGGACAGGTTTTGGTCTAGCCCGTGCTTGCATTCATTTGGTACATGTTTAGATACATGGTTAAAGGGGTAGGTAGGGTTAGATAAGAGTTCAAAGTCAATTCTTGACGCCATAGGGGGGGGGTGCCTACCTTAGTCTCGAAAAGTCTGCTCGGCTGGGGTGTCTCTGGCTTGACTTGGTTGTTGTGGACTCGGGGCTGGTGATTTTGGGACTGCTTGCACCGTCCGCGAAGTGGAAGTGAAGTCCGGTACTGGAATGTCGTTTCGGGATCGTTTGCACTGTCCCGGTTTGTGCGGATTACTTTCAAGTGCGGGGTACGGGTACGGCATGGCGGTGGATGACTCCTCGGTGGTCGGTGTCCGATCTCGGTGACACTTGCCTGGGGTGGTGGCACGTGCGTCGGCTGCCGCGCTCATCTCGCCTTTCGGTCGGCGGGGGGTGTGGGCTGCTCCAGGGGTGGCGCTACGGAACGTCGTCTGTAGTTGAGTGGATCTTGCTCCTTGAAGTGTGGCGGTCAACTGCAAAATTATTGTCGCCAGGGTGTGTTTTGTCGCTTCGCTCGTTGCCAGTTTCTTCCCTCTTTCTTTAGTAGGGTTGTCTGTTTTTACGCTTATTAAATCCTGATTAATCTCCATCTCTTTATCCTGTCGACTCTATGTAATATATCCAAAGTTATTACACTGCAATATTTGATGTATTACACTGTTGTAGAATCCTGTCGACTTAACCGTTCTGTGACAATATCGTTGCGGAATTTCTTGTTGTTCGATTTGAATGGTGAGGATTGATTGAAACGCAGTCGTTGAGTGGCAAGTGAAGCACACAGTTAGGAATAATCAGGACACGTGATGGGGTTTGAAAATAAAAGGCAACTGGATTGGAGGAAAGAAAGCTTGAGAAGAGCGGAGCGGGTTTTGATTGTTAATTATCTGATCACATGGTGGTGATTGTACTTAGCTACGGGATGAGCAGAGGGAGAGAGGTCCAGAGCCGATGTCACCTCCTTGGGAGCCAAAGCACTACTCTAGGTGTTGTTCCTATGCGAGCGAAAACGTTACTGACAATTCTTGCTTTTCGATTTAACACCACGAGTTGTCTTCCTTCCCATTGGTCGAAGGATGGAACGTGTCCGTTTTTCTATTGGTTGACCTCCTTAGTTGTTGCTTCCTAATTGGACCGGCGGCTTTCTTTGGTGGAAGATACGCTCGGCCTGGTCAGGAAGTATCGGGTGTTAGTTCGACTCTATTTACTTCCGCGGCTATCAAATACGTCCGGTCCTGTCCGGAAATATTGGGCGTCTCTCTACTAATATAACTTCTGCGGATACCAGATACGTCCGGGCTTGCCAGGAAGTATTGACTGTACAAGTTATTTATACTTGTGCCCGCTTTTAGCCTGCTTCCTATGTCTTGTTGCTACTTTCTTTCCTCCAGTTACCTTATTCTTTATTAAATCTTTGAAAATCATACATTGTACATGCATAGTGGGTCGGGGGTGCATACAATTATATACAAATTATGACAGATGCGCCCCCTACATGTGAAGAATTCAAGAAGGGGTTAGCCTGAGAGAATTCTGTAAAGTAAAAAATAATTTTGTGGGAAAATTAGTTGTGGGTATTGAGAGTCTATATACAAGCATTGGTGGCGATATAAGAAGTAAAATAGAATGGTGTTGATGATATAGGTTGAGTATAATTAATAGAAATCAAAAAATATTTTAATTGTAAGAAATCAAAATGAATGCTATGGTACATAGTGGATTAAAAAGAAAAGAAAATGCGCCTAACTAATTTCTACTCGAAATTGGAAAAAAAATCGAGGGAGTTCTATTAGGGCTTTTGAGAAATCAAAAATAATATAAAAATAAAAAGTTGGACGAAATCAAAGTAAATGCTTGGTTGCATGGTGAGGAAAAAAAATGCTTTGTTGCATGGTGAAAAAAGAAAAGTGCTTGTTGCATGGTAAAAAGAAATGCCTAATTATATTTTACTCGAAATTGGGAATGGAAAACGAGGGAATTTTATTAGGGCTTTTGAGAAATCAAAATAATATAAAGTTGGAAGAAATCAAAGTGAATGCTTGATGCATGCTGAAAAAAAAAAGGAAAAATGCCTAACCATACTCTTGCTCGAAATTGGGAATGGAAATCGAGGGATTTTTATTAGGTCTTTTGAGAAATCAAAAAATAAAAATAAAAATAAAAAGTTGGAAGAAATCAAAGTGAATGCTTGATTCATGGTGAAAAAAAAAGGAAAAATGCCTAACCATATTCTTGCTCGAAATTGGGAATGGAAATCGAGGGATTTTTATTAGGTCTTTTGAGAAATCAAAAAATAAAAATAAAAATAAAAAGTTGGAAGAAATCAAAGTGAATGCTTGGTTGCATGGTGGGAAAAAAAAAATGTTTTGTTGCATGGTGGAAAAAAAAAATAAATGTTTTGTTGCATGGTGGAAAAAAAAATAAATGTTTTGTTGCATGGTGGAAAAAAAGAAATAGGAAAAAAAAAGAATGTTTTTGTAAATCAAAATAAAATATAATATCCAATTTTAAAAGAAAACCAATGAGTTCTCGTTGATTTGAAATTATGATAATATAAACTAATTGGTAAAAAAAATGATAATTAATGATTAAAGGTGATAATAAGTTGAATAAATTGATAAATTGATTATATATTTAAATTTTAATTGAGAGAAAATGATGAAAATGATTAATATGAACAATAAGGTGTATTGTTTTGAACCCTTTTGTATCTACATGCCCTGATCTAAATGTTTTAATTGCTCAATTATGCCCTATAAATTTTTTAATTGCTCAATTATGCCCTATAAATTTTTTAATTGCTCAATTATGCCCTATAATTTTTTTGTCTTTGTGTGTGTTGTGAAAAATGTTAGAAGTCTGTAAAGTAATTGATTTGTTATAATAGGGATGGGAACTCATTTAGATGTGTGTCGTCTTGTGGGTGTGGAATTGGATTGTAAAAAATCGATATGTAGTTCGAATTGGGATCCAAGACTGGCGGTAGGGAGGAGTCTGTGGAGGGGAAAAGCGGCGACCTAATTTTACGTGTTGGCCAGAAGAGGGGTCCGAAGTAATTGGATCCGGAAATGAGGCGTGCGGGGGGGCGGGGTCTCAAAATTCTCACTTCCTTCCGCTTATTTGTTTTTTGGGTGCGACTCGGATCTTGTTACTGGAGTGTGATTTCTCCGACATTGGTTGGTCATCTTTCAGTTACTTCTATCTCTTCGGAGTTTATTTAGATTTTCTGCAAAAATGTTTCCTAAAATTATGAGAAGTTTTATAAATGCTTGTCCAAAATTAAAAACTGCCTCTTGTAGTTCGAAAATTTTGTGAGGGGGCATGGTATAGATAACCAAATAATTAAAAAATATAATTGGGATACATTTGTATGGTAGAACTAACAAACAAAGGATAAAAATCAGATGAAAGATAGGGTATTGCCCCATGTTCTTCCATATTTTTGTAAATAGGGACTCTGAAATATTTGCTTGAACCTTATTAATTGTAGAATTTAAATGATTGGTAGGTTCGCAGTTCTCCTGTTTGATCGTTAATGGTTTTATTAGCGATATGTCGGCGGTAATTGATTTAAGTTGAGATGTGTGATCGTTTCTCTGACGTGGGTGGTGTAATTTTGGCATTGTTTGTGTTGTGTGTACGCTGTGCTTTATGTACGAATTTTGTTTTGTTTTGGGGCCTGTGTCGGTATTTTTACGTGAAGGTTGGTCGGATTCATCGATTCTTCTAGCGAATCGGCAGGTGGGGCAGGTTTTTACCTGTTTTGCGATGTCTTGTGTCATGTTCTGCCAATAATATTGTGACGAGATGAGTCTCGTCATCTTGGAGATGTTTGGATGGTGGTGTTGTGTGTGTACGGACTTAAGAAGTCTGGCTGTAAGTGAAATTGGGACTACAGTTTTAAGTACTCCTTTTCGGGAGACGGTGCGCAGTTCATTGTGATCCATAGTCACGCGAGATTTTCCCGGTGGAGAAGACTGTTGGCTCTTTATGAGTGGCGCATCTAGAAAGCCACAAAATGGGATACGAGTTACAACGCCCGTTTCATATTGTTGTACTCCATTTATGCTACGGACCTCATATTCGTATCTTGACAGTCTTAACCTCCATCGAAACAATCTGCCTGACGGGGCTTTGATCTCTTTCAACCACTGCAATGCAGGATGGTCAGAAAGTATTGTAAACTTTCTGCCCATTAGACAGGCGCGGAAGTTATCCACACTTTCCACAATGGCTAGGCATTGTAGTTCCAAGTCTGAATAATTTCGCTCGTGACCACGCAGAGAGCGGCTGAAATGTTGAACTGGGTATGTCTTCCCATCAGGGTAGACTTGTTTAAGAATGCCTGCAATGCCGAATGTTGAGGTGTTACAGTACACCTGGCATGGCAGACCTTCTTGGTAAAGGTATAATGTGGGGTGTGTGGTAAGGCTTTCTTTCAGGTTAGTGAACGCTTTCTGGCATTCGTCACTCCAGACCCACACGACATCCTTTTTTAGAAGGTTGACAAGTGGCGTCCGCAAGCGGGCGTGGTCCGGAATGAACTCTTTATAGGCGTTCACAGCTTTTAGGAAAGATCGCAATGTTTTTCGATTGTGTGGTTGTTTGGTGGCGTGAATTTTTTCTATGTTTTGTGTAGACGGGATGATTGTATTATTCTTAACGGTTGTGCATGCGCTTGTTGATTGTTGTCGTCTTTTGGCGCGCGTGTTGCGTTTGTTGTGCGGGTTGTGCGTGTTTGTTGCGTGGTGACGTATGGGTGCGTGTATGGATTTTGTGTGGTAAGTGGGTGAGCTGTGTCGGTGTATGGACACTTTTTTGGGCATTATTGGAATTGTAGGTTGAAGTCGTGGTGGCTTTATATGTTGTGGGCATGAAAAGTTGCGTGGTGTGAGATTAGAATGGTGGCATGTAAATATTTGGGGTTTGGGTAATGAATGCAGGCAAGGGTTTCCATGTGTGAAAGCTTTGTGTGCTGTACGAGTCCTTTGGGACAGGTTTTGGTCTAGCCCGTGCTTGCATTCATTTGGTACATGTTTAGATACATGGTTAAAGGGGTAGGTAGGGTTAGATAAGAGTTCAAAGTCAATTCTTGACGCCATAGGGGGGGGGTGCCTACCTTAGTCTCGAAAAGTCTGCTCGGCTGGGGTGTCTCTGGCTTGACTTGGTTGTTGTGGACTCGGGGCTGGTGATTTTGGGACTGCTTGCACCGTCCGCGAAGTGGAAGTGAAGTCCGGTACTGGAATGTCGTTTCGGGATCGTTTGCACTGTCCCGGTTTGTGCGGATTACTTTCAAGTGCGGGGTACGGGTACGGCATGGCGGTGGATGACTCCTCGGTGGTCGGTGTCCGATCTCGGTGACACTTGCCTGGGGTGGTGGCACGTGCGTCGGCTGCCGCGCTCATCTCGCCTTTCGGTCGGCGGGGGGTGTGGGCTGCTCCAGGGGTGGCGCTACGGAACGTCGTCTGTAGTTGAGTGGATCTTGCTCCTTGAAGTGTGGCGGTCAACTGCAAAATTATTGTCGCCAGGGTGTGTTTTGTCGCTTCGCTCGTTGCCAGTTTCTTCCCTCTTTCTTTAGTAGGGTTGTCTGTTTTTACGCTTATTAAATCCTGATTAATCTCCATCTCTTTATCCTGTCGACTCTATGTAATATATCCAAAGTTATTACACTGCAATATTTGATGTATTACACTGTTGTAGAATCCTGTCGACTTAACCGTTCTGTGACAATATCGTTGCGGAATTTCTTGTTGTTCGATTTGAATGGTGAGGATTGATTGAAACGCAGTCGTTGAGTGGCAAGTGAAGCACACAGTTAGGAATAATCAGGACACGTGATGGGGTTTGAAAATAAAAGGCAACTGGATTGGAGGAAAGAAAGCTTGAGAAGAGCGGAGCGGGTTTTGATTGTTAATTATCTGATCACATGGTGGTGATTGTACTTAGCTACGGGATGAGCAGAGGGAGAGAGGTCCAGAGCCGATGTCACCTCCTTGGGAGCCAAAGCACTACTCTAGGTGTTGTTCCTATGCGAGCGAAAACGTTACTGACAATTCTTGCTTTTCGATTTAACACCACGAGTTGTCTTCCTTCCCATTGGTCGAAGGATGGAACGTGTCCGTTTTTCTATTGGTTGACCTCCTTAGTTGTTGCTTCCTAATTGGACCGGCGGCTTTCTTTGGTGGAAGATACGCTCGGCCTGGTCAGGAAGTATCGGGTGTTAGTTCGACTCTATTTACTTCCGCGGCTATCAAATACGTCCGGTCCTGTCCGGAAATATTGGGCGTCTCTCTACTAATATAACTTCTGCGGATACCAGATACGTCCGGGCTTGCCAGGAAGTATTGACTGTACAAGTTATTTATACTTGTGCCCGCTTTTAGCCTGCTTCCTATGTCTTGTTGCTACTTTCTTTCCTCCAGTTACCTTATTCTTTATTAAATCTTTGAAAATCATACATTGTACATGCATAGTGGGTCGGGGGTGCATACAATTATATACAAATTATGACAGATGCGCCCCCTACATGTGAAGAATTCAAGAAGGGGTTAGCCTGAGAGAATTCTGTAAAGTAAAAAATAATTTTGTGGGAAAATTAGTTGTGGGTATTGAGAGTCTATATACAAGCATTGGTGGCGATATAAGAAGTAAAATAGAATGGTGTTGATGATATAGGTTGAGTATAATTAATAGAAATCAAAAAATATTTTAATTGTAAGAAATCAAAATGAATGCTATGGTACATAGTGGATTAAAAAGAAAAGAAAATGCGCCTAACTAATTTCTACTCGAAATTGGAAAAAAAATCGAGGGAGTTCTATTAGGGCTTTTG
This sequence comes from Cordylochernes scorpioides, assembly GCA_030710605.1. Classification (NCBI taxonomy): domain Eukaryota; kingdom Metazoa; phylum Arthropoda; class Arachnida; order Pseudoscorpiones; family Chernetidae; genus Cordylochernes; species Cordylochernes scorpioides. The sequence continues at coordinate 61,526,371 of CP092868.1, forward strand.
AGAAATCAAAAATAATATAAAAATAAAAAGTTGGACGAAATCAAAGTAAATGCTTGGTTGCATGGTGAGGAAAAAAAATGCTTTGTTGCATGGTGAAAAAAGAAAAGTGCTTGTTGCATGGTAAAAAGAAATGCCTAATTATATTTTACTCGAAATTGGGAATGGAAAACGAGGGAATTTTATTAGGGCTTTTGAGAAATCAAAATAATATAAAGTTGGAAGAAATCAAAGTGAATGCTTGATGCATGCTGAAAAAAAAAAGGAAAAATGCCTAACCATACTCTTGCTCGAAATTGGGAATGGAAATCGAGGGATTTTTATTAGGTCTTTTGAGAAATCAAAAAATAAAAATAAAAATAAAAAGTTGGAAGAAATCAAAGTGAATGCTTGATTCATGGTGAAAAAAAAAAGGAAAAATGCCTAACCATATTCTTGCTCGAAATTGGGAATGGAAATCGAGGGATTTTTATTAGGTCTTTTGAGAAATCAAAAAATAAAAATAAAAATAAAAAGTTGGAAGAAATCAAAGTGAATGCTTGGTTGCATGGTGGGAAAAAAAAAATGTTTTGTTGCATGGTGGAAAAAAAAAATAAATGTTTTGTTGCATGGTGGAAAAAAAAATAAATGTTTTGTTGCATGGTGGAAAAAAAGAAATAGGAAAAAAAAAGAATGTTTTTGTAAATCAAAATAAAATATAATATCCAATTTTAAAAGAAAACCAATGAGTTCTCGTTGATTTGAAATTATGATAATATAAACTAATTGGTAAAAAAAATGATAATTAATGATTAAAGGTGATAATAAGTTGAATAAATTGATAAATTGATTATATATTTAAATTTTAATTGAGAGAAAATGATGAAAATGATTAATATGAACAATAAGGTGTATTGTTTTGAACCCTTTTGTATCTACATGCCCTGATCTAAATGTTTTAATTGCTCAATTATGCCCTATAAATTTTTTAATTGCTCAATTATGCCCTATAAATTTTTTAATTGCTCAATTATGCCCTATAATTTTTTTGTCTTTGTGTGTGTTGTGAAAAATGTTAGAAGTCTGTAAAGTAATTGATTTGTTATAATAGGGATGGGAACTCATTTAGATGTGTGTCGTCTTGTGGGTGTGGAATTGGATTGTAAAAAATCGATATGTAGTTCGAATTGGGATCCAAGACTGGCGGTAGGGAGGAGTCTGTGGAGGGGAAAAGCGGCGACCTAATTTTACGTGTTGGCCAGAAGAGGGGTCCGAAGTAATTGGATCCGGAAATGAGGCGTGCGGGGGAGCGGGGTCTCAAAATTCTCACTTCCTTCCGCTTATTTGTTTTTTGGGTGCGACTCGGATCTTGTTACTGGAGTGTGATTTCTCCGACATTGGTTGGTCATCTTTCAGTTACTTCTATCTCTTCGGAGTTTATTTAGATTTTCTGCAAAAATGTTTCCTAAAATTATGAGAAGTTTTATAAATGCTTGTCCAAAATTAAAAACTGCCTCTTGTAGTTCGAAAATTTTGTGAGGGGGCATGGTATAGATAACCAAATAATTAAAAAATATAATTGGGATACATTTGTATGGTAGAACTAACAAACAAAGGATAAAAATCAGATGAAAGATAGGGTATTGCCCCATGTTCTTCCATATTTTTGTAAATAGGGACTCTGAAATATTTGCTTGAACCTTATTAATTGTAGAATTTAAATGATTGGTAGGTTCGCAGTTCTCCTGTTTGATCGTTAATGGTTTTATTAGCGATATGTCGGCGGTAATTGATTTAAGTTGAGATGTGTGATCGTTTCTCTGACGTGGGTGGTGTAATTTTGGCATTGTTTGTGTTGTGTGTACGCTGTGCTTTATGTACGAATTTTGTTTTGTTTTGGGGCCTGTGTCGGTATTTTTACGTGAAGGTTGGTCGGATTCATCGATTCTTCTAGCGAATCGGCAGGTGGGGCAGGTTTTTACCTGTTTTGCGATGTCTTGTGTCATGTTCTGCCAATAATATTGTGACGAGATGAGTCTCGTCATCTTGGAGATGTTTGGATGGTGGTGTTGTGTGTGTACGGACTTAAGAAGTCTGGCTGTAAGTGAAATTGGGACTACAGTTTTAAGTACTCCTTTTCGGGAGACGGTGCGCAGTTCATTGTGATCCATAGTCACGCGAGATTTTCCCGGTGGAGAAGACTGTTGGCTCTTTATGAGTGGCGCATCTAGAAAGCCACAAAATGGGATACGAGTTACAACGCCCGTTTCATATTGTTGTACTCCATTTATGCTACGGACCTCATATTCGTATCTTGACAGTCTTAACCTCCATCGAAACAATCTGCCTGACGGGGCTTTGATCTCTTTCAACCACTGCAATGCAGGATGGTCAGAAAGTATTGTAAACTTTCTGCCCATTAGACAGGCGCGGAAGTTATCCACACTTTCCACAATGGCTAGGCATTGTAGTTCCAAGTCTGAATAATTTCGCTCGTGACCACGCAGAGAGCGGCTGAAATGTTGAACTGGGTATGTCTTCCCATCAGGGTAGACTTGTTTAAGAATGCCTGCAATGCCGAATGTTGAGGTGTTACAGTACACCTGGCATGGCAGACCTTCTTGGTAAAGGTATAATGTGGGGTGTGTGGTAAGGCTTTCTTTCAGGTTAGTGAACGCTTTCTGGCATTCGTCACTCCAGACCCACACGACATCCTTTTTTAGAAGGTTGACAAGTGGCGTCCGCAAGCGGGCGTGGTCCGGAATGAACTCTTTATAGGCGTTCACAGCTTTTAGGAAAGATCGCAATGTTTTTCGATTGTGTGGTTGTTTGGTGGCGTGAATTTTTTCTATGTTTTGTGTAGACGGGATGATTGTATTATTCTTAACGGTTGTGCATGCGCTTGTTGATTGTTGTCGTCTTTTGGCGCGCGTGTTGCGTTTGTTGTGCGGGTTGTGCGTGTTTGTTGCGTGGTGACGTATGGGTGCGTGTATGGATTTTGTGTGGTAAGTGGGTGAGCTGTGTCGGTGTATGGACACTTTTTTGGGCATTATTGGAATTGTAGGTTGAAGTCGTGGTGGCTTTATATGTTGTGGGCATGAAAAGTTGCGTGGTGTGAGATTAGAATGGTGGCATGTAAATATTTGGGGTTTGGGTAATGAATGCAGGCAAGGGTTTCCATGTGTGAAAGCTTTGTGTGCTGTACGAGTCCTTTGGGACAGGTTTTGGTCTAGCCCGTGCTTGCATTCATTTGGTACATGTTTAGATACATGGTTAAAGGGGTAGGTAGGGTTAGATAAGAGTTCAAAGTCAATTCTTGACGCCATAGGGGGGGTGCCTACCTTAGTCTCGAAAAGTCTGCTCGGCTGGGGTGTCTCTGGCTTGACTTGGTTGTTGTGGACTCGGGGCTGGTGATTTTGGGACTGCTTGCACCGTCCGCGAAGTGGAAGTGAAGTCCGGTACTGGAATGTCGTTTCGGGATCGTTTGCACTGTCCCGGTTTGTGCGGATTACTTTCAAGTGCGGGGTACGGGTACGGCATGGCGGTGGATGACTCCTCGGTGGTCGGTGTCCGATCTCGGTGACACTTGCCTGGGGTGGTGGCACGTGCGTCGGCTGCCGCGCTCATCTCGCCTTTCGGTCGGCGGGGGGTGTGGGCTGCTCCAGGGGTGGCGCTACGGAACGTCGTCTGTAGTTGAGTGGATCTTGCTCCTTGAAGTGTGGCGGTCAACTGCAAAATTATTGTCGCCAGGGTGTGTTTTGTCGCTTCGCTCGTTGCCAGTTTCTTCCCTCTTTCTTTAGTAGGGTTGTCTGTTTTTACGCTTATTAAATCCTGATTAATCTCCATCTCTTTATCCTGTCGACTCTATGTAATATATCCAAAGTTATTACACTGCAATATTTGATGTATTACACTGTTGTAGAATCCTGTCGACTTAACCGTTCTGTGACAATATCGTTGCGGAATTTCTTGTTGTTCGATTTGAATGGTGAGGATTGATTGAAACGCAGTCGTTGAGTGGCAAGTGAAGCACACAGTTAGGAATAATCAGGACACGTGATGGGGTTTGAAAATAAAAGGCAACTGGATTGGAGGAAAGAAAGCTTGAGAAGAGCGGAGCGGGTTTTGATTGTTAATTATCTGATCACATGGTGGTGATTGTACTTAGCTACGGGATGAGCAGAGGGAGAGAGGTCCAGAGCCGATGTCACCTCCTTGGGAGCCAAAGCACTACTCTAGGTGTTGTTCCTATGCGAGCGAAAACGTTACTGACAATTCTTGCTTTTCGATTTAACACCACGAGTTGTCTTCCTTCCCATTGGTCGAAGGATGGAACGTGTCCGTTTTTCTATTGGTTGACCTACTTAGTTGTTGCTTCCTAATTGGACCGGCGGCTTTCTTTGGTGGAAGATACGCTCGGCCTGGTCAGGAAGTATCGGGTGTTAGTTCGACTCTATTTACTTCCGCGGCTATCAAATACGTCCGGTCCTGTCCGGAAATATTGGGCGTCTCTCTACTAATATAACTTCTGCGGATACCAGATACGTCCGGGCTTGCCAGGAAGTATTGACTGTACAAGTTATTTATACTTGTGCCCGCTTTTAGCCTGCTTCCTATGTCTTGTTGCTACTTTCTTTCCTCCAGTTACCTTATTCTTTATTAAATCTTTGAAAATCATACATTGTACATGCATAGTGGGTCGGGGGTGCATACAATTATATACAAATTATGACATATATTTTATTTTTACATAATACAAAGCTGTAAAGAAATGCATATTTACAAGGAATAATGGTGATGATTGTCACCAAAAGATAAAACATTTAAAATATTATTCACACTTTTAAAACATAATAAATTGCGTATAATAATAATAATAATTTATTTTTAGTGAGAATTGTGAAAATATTGCTTTTTATGTAAACTTTTTATTTTTTATGTCATTTGTCATTTAAAAAAGGAAATTTTTGGATTTATATTAAGGTCATTTTTATTTTTGAAAAGTGAAAGAGAACATTAATTTTTTTTATTAAGGATATTTAAAATATTATATATATTAATGGTTTTTTTTAAGATAAAATTTAATTGTTTAATAAAAACATTTTACGTTTAAAAAATGTTTAAGTTTAATATCGACATCTTAACGGCATACTGTTGCTTATGAGACATTTTTTAAAGTTTAATAATACCTTTATTAAAGATTAAAAGCAACTTTTTTTTTAAATTTTAAATTTATTTTTTAACCTTTTTAACAATTTGTTCACATAAAATTCGTGTATATTATATATAAATGATTATAGATTTATTTAGAATGGATTTATGCTGGTTTTGATGCGTTATTAGATATATTTGTCTGAGCAGGACAGGGACTCCAAATATAACATCCAGGTAACATCTTGGAATATGCGAGACCAGGCATTATCCTGCGAAAAAATTCGCTCCAGAAATACCAGATAGGAAGAGGAGACCATGAAGTCTTAGAACGTTATCCACATACTGTTAGCTTGCCAGTTAGTGGCACGTTAGACAATAAGGGAAGTCCGTCTATCGCTAATGTGGTCATATTATACCAACTGCTTTCATTTCGTTAAGTATAGTGACGGTGAAATTGTGTCGATTACCTGGGTTCTCCCAATCTGAATGCGGAGACTAACTGACTCCTACAAAAAGCAGCATTCATCACCACCGATCGCCTTTCAGTGGTATTCCAAAATTATCGGGTTTGACACCTCTCTAAACAAATCCGACTGTCGGGATGTTGATAGCAGGACGTTCAAAGGACGCTGATATCTCAGTTTCGCTTCCACAGAACGTATTTTTATGGTGCTTGAGCACAACGGAGCTCAGCATTCGCCTTTATGATAGACCGACCGGGTCAATGGGGGATCTGTACACGCGAGGCGCGCGATCTCCTCGTCTCTCCAGTAGGTCCGTCTCTCTTCTATATTCAGAATGATTAAGGTGACGAACTATTTGAGAATTCTGTCTTTCTTCAGACCGTAGATAATGCCATTCAGAAACTCAGTCAACAGTACTTAATATCTTCTACTCTGCGTTTAACTGGCATTCTTGTAACTCCAAGCTTCCTAGAACGTGATTAGGTTCTGTTTGTTTCAATGAACCATCTAATAAGAGCGAGGCTCTTGTGCCGCACTCGAGTGTTCAGTCAAGCGCATTCGCATCAAAATTAAATCATATTTGACTTTATTTCTAAAGAAAAGGCACTTAGGCAAAATAGGCTCTTTATTTGATTGGAGTTTTGACAAAATAATTTGACTCCTCGATAGTATAAAATTATATTACAATATCAAATTGAATGCTTTTGTGAGGATTCTCTTGCGAAAATAGACATTTATCATTTTATAAAATAATGTGAGAAAATTATTGTAAATATATTTGCTGAAATAATACTTCAAGATCACATATATATCATATTGATATGATAAATATTGTTTTTATGCTTAACGCTTGGTTTTATAATTTCACTCGTGTGTCTGGATGCTGTTATAAATTCGAAGCACCAAATGAACACAGGCAAGGTGAATCAAAGTGGATAATGAAAGCCTTAGGTTTATTTTTATCCTTACGAATTGCTAGAAAGTTTTAATGTAAAGGATACATCAACAAGGAAGTTTAAGTTACCGAAGACACAATATAACATCAGATTAGATTACAAAATTAATAGACTATGTTTTTGCTGATTTATTATCAGTTCCCAACTAGAAGGAAGTGAAATTCGGGATTTGATTGGCGATAACATTAGGTTCGTTTTATTTTAATATTATTTGACTTATCCCTTGTAACATTTATCTAGATATCTTAAATTCTTGTTTATGTAAATATAAAAGTTAATATCTATATATTGTTGACGTATATTAAGAATCTATAAAATAAATTTACAATTAGTATCTTTTATTTTACGCTTAACTCTGGTCGCGCCTTTATAAACCATATTTGCAAAGCTTGTTTGAATTATCATAGATGTCCATTGAAGAGCTTCTAAATCAATATTTAGGCTTTTAAATGTCAAATAAAAATATAAAAAATATATGTTTATGTTATAGATTCTTAATAAAGTAAACCCCGTTGAAATTTCTTTTGTTAGAAAGATTTTCATATGGCTTAATAAAAGCAACATATTGCTGATCAACAATCTATTATAATTCAAAATTATTATTGTGTTGAATATAGAAGTATTTATCTATGATGTATCGTATTTAGCTCATGGATAGTTTTCTTTTGAAACCTAAACAGTGGTGTGATACTAACTCTATATGTAAATTGATCAGCGATAACTTTTATACCTCTATGAATAAATAATTTCATAGTATCTTATTCAGTGATTAAACCTTCCAGAAATGTTGCCAGTTTAATAATGGGTTTATTAAAAATGAAAGATTACTCGCGTTTTTTAAATGTCGTATTATTAAAACCAAATAATATTTAGATCACAGAATTTTCGTGAAAATGAAAAGTTAAAAAATATATATAATATGAGAATAAGTTGTGCAAATATCTATTTACATTATATTAGAAATTATTTTGACTGAAGAATATATATAGTCAATTCTTTACATTTTCATTCAGTGATAAATGAAATATCTAATGACATCTAACTGAGAGTTATGTCAAAATTTGTGGAGCGCTCAAAATTACCCAGAAGGTAATCATAGATTGAGAAATCTTTGAAATCATTAATCTAAGACCGGAGAATTCCTAACCGCAATCAACTTTATTGGTTCCATTGCGGGATTACAATCTTGGCCTGAAAAGCAATCATGGGGTATTTTTTCTTTCTTTATATGAATGGAAAGCCAATCTTTGATATGAAAATTAGAAAATATAGCTATATGTAAGTATTTTAAATAAAATACAATTCTATCTGAGGAAGGAGTTTCTCTTTATGCGCGTATATAGCGGCAATACAAGCTTTCGGGTTCAACATTCTTCGATATAATACCGAAATTTCAGTAGTAGTGTAGTTATACCTGTCAAAGAATGTTAATCCCGAAAGCTTGTATTGCCGTTATATATAAAAATAAACTCTTCCCTCAGCTAATTGTCTTTTATTTGTAATTTTACCCCGAAGTGATTATAATATTAATATGTAAGTTTTCCTTTTTACTAAATATAAATTTAAAAATTGGATATAGACATTGTTTTCTCTACAAAATAAAATTAATAATAATTACAGTCGAACTTGAATAATCCGTAGCCCAAGGGACCCAAAAAATTCCAATTATCCAAAAATTCTATTCATAAGAAATTCTAGGGGCCAAGATAAATTTGCGAATTAAAGACGTTTGAGAATTGTTCAAATTCTACTGAATTATTATAAATTTTCTATATTTGAATATAAGAGATATGGAGAGGGGACGAGTGGGTAACCCCTTGATTCCCGACAGCCATGAACTGGGATTGAATCCCGTGTTAACATTTTGTTTAATATGTGAATAACCTTCATATAGTATTTATTTTTGCAACTATCATAAACTGGGTTTATCTTTTTGAGCGGTACCTAGTAAAGTGATTTTGTAACAAGGATAGAGAACAAGTCGGTAAACTAGAGGTTGAAACCCTCGATTCCCGATAGCCATGAACCGGGATCGAATCCCGCGAAACTAGGTTTATCTTTTTGAGCGATACCTAATAAAGTGATTTTGGAACAAGGAAGATAAGGAGAGGTTGCCAAACCGACATTCATATTCATCATTATTTCACTGATACCTCGGCCAGAAATGTATATTTTTTCCTTTCATCGTTTCGTTTAATTAATTTATCGAAATGTTAATGAGAATAGAGATTTTTCTTTATGGCCGAGGTATCATTATTTACGAGTATTCAAATATGTTAATAAAAGGAAAGGTAAAGAATATCAGAGTGGTATATGGTAAAACTGCTGATCACATGCAATGCACACTTTAAAACGTCTACTAGGAACTGATTATTGACTTGGATATTACCGAATGAAATTTTGAGGAAAATATTTTCTTGATTAATAACTCAGAAGTAAACCCCACGTTTTCTCGTTTCTCGTCTTCATTCTCAATGTGTAAACGCCTTTTTTCTCAATATCCTTTTAGGAGCTTTTTGTATTCTCCATTCCTCCAACTTTGTAGCCTTGGAAATATTCCTCATAGAGAGATGACAATTGACAATTAAAAATAGTTTATTGACATCTAGTCAACAGTCAAGAGAGAGTTTACAGAGTTTAAAATAGTAGAGAAAATATATACACCAGATGAGGCCTTCTCCGAAGGTACGTCTGGATCCTATCAGGAGCTTAGAATCGTCTTGAGTTCAGACTTGCGAGTTATGGAATCCGTGTCCCCAGCGATGACTGTGTTGAGGAACTTGACAATCTTGTGTTTAGGTAAGGTATCCGCGAGGAAACTCTCCCTAAGATGGGGGTACAGGACCGCGACATCATTAATGGTCGTCCCTCGGTTATATAGGGGCCTAAGGATAGTTTCATCGTTCTGTTGTTCGATTAACTGATTCTCACGTTCTATTTCCTGCTCCTTCTGGAGCGTCGGGGCAGCTATTAGAGGCGGAGGAACTAATACCATAGAGAGCTGGAGTTTTCAACCTTCTCCAGAACGGAGATATCCAAAGGTCATCCAACCACTAATTCATCCTCTATCAGCTAACCAACACCTACTTGTGACCAGTTAAACTACAGATGAACACTCCCTAGAATCCCAGACTACAGAATAGAAGACCACCTTTCCAACTCTCTTAAATTCCATTTCGGGGCTAGTAGGTTAATATCTTTACAAAAGTGAAATGTTACAAAGATCAGGTGGATAAATTGAGAAAAGGGCATTTCCTGATCGTCGTGCAATTACAAGTTTCACCAAAAGTCCCGTCTAATCGCTGATATTTATTTCGACAGTATTATTAGGTCTCAAACTCCAAGCTTCTTGCTGACTGACCAACAATGCCAAATTCACTGTGAAGAGAGAACCATACTATAAAATAGTAAAGAGAATATCAGAATTAAAATTAAAGTATTAAATCCTTATTTGCAGGTGGAAATTCATACAATTGAGATCTCCATTTCCAAACAGTCTGTAACTAAGATGAGAATATTCCTATAAAAATGGTATCACGGCCACACATACAAATATTGAGGTAGAGAAGAATAGGAACCTATTTGATCGGTAAAACTCAATTATAATAATTCTCACTAAAGTTAGAATTGACCAGGACACAGAGTGAGAAATTATAAGCATCGACCCAATTTAGCTGCACAATTCTTTTTTATAATTTGGGAGAAACAATCAATTAACTGCGATTTAATTAGAAAGCAGTCTATGGCTCCCCCGCCTCCACACAGCTTTCACAATATTTCTCTATCAATCCTTTTACTTACAAAACCTGATATTTTTCTATTTCCTAATGACAGATGTCCATTTAAATAGGTTTCCTTGATTTAACGGATATATATTTCGATATAGATTTAATCGAATTTTTCTGGGCATAAATAATCTATACCGATTACTTTCAAAATTTCTTCGACCAAAATGAGCAAATGCTTATTAAAAATAACAAAAATAGGAATAAAAATATTTAATGGCCGAATTTACGCTCGATTCTTAATGTGAGTAACAAAGAGGTGAAGTTTTCAAAATAAAATGAAAGCTTTGCTATGGAGAAGGACTCTACCCAGATGTATCTATGGATAGTTCCTGGTGTTAGAGCTGGGGTCAGGAAACTACCCCCAATCTCATGGTGCTATGGTAGAAGACACTACCCAGATGTACCTATGGATAGCTCCTGATGTTAGAGCTGGGGAATTAACCCAATCTCATGGTGCTATAGAATAAGACTTTGCCCAGATTTATCTATGGATACTTCTCGGGGCTGGGGTTAGGAAACAATCCCTATGGTGATTATTCCTTCGAGTTACCATAGTATTGACCACAAGTCAATTTTTGTCAAAACTTTACAGATGTTTAATATCATATTACAGCCTTGATTTACGAGACCATCTAAAAGATCCTAGGCTCAAATATTATCCATAAATGATGCCCTATTATTCATAAATTGAGTCCGAAGAAATTTCCAGGAATAAATGATATTTCTAATAATATGATAATACACGTAAAACAATTTGTAATGCCGATATTAACTAAAATATAGAAGCAATGGGCGCTTCTCCCGTCAAAATAAACGTCAGAATCTGACGCCATCTATTGACCGTCGCCGCAACTAGCGGCATCGGGTCGGTGACAAAGCCATAAACACCAACTTTGGCAAACTGATAAGCGTCCACCTAGAGACCATGGTTTCGGGCTAATGGCCCTCGTCAGTCTAGGGCGGACTTTATTCCATTAGATCCACACGGGATCTAATGGAATCCTCACAATCTACCAAAGAGGTGTTTTGCTGGCAATGTGGCCGGGCCAAATCTATAGGCAAAACATAGATGGAAAATTTGCCGGGAGGAAATTAATCCATAGAATCAATGGGCGCTTCTATGGATTAATTTCCTTCCGGCAAATTTTCTAACTAAAATATATCAGAAGTGTCTGGATATAAGTTACTTCCCCGATGAATGGAAAAGACCAGAGGCGTTGATTATTCCAAAGCCGGGTAAATCCGATTATAAAGATTGTGGCAGCTATCGACCTCTATGTCTAAACTCAAATCTTTCGAAGATATTTGGAAGAATTATCAACAATAAAGTCATTAAATAATATGAGGACATGAACCTATTCATTAATCGTAAATATGGTTTTAAAAAAAATCTCGATCAACAATAATGAATTAAATGATATAATTCACACGGCTTTAGAACACCAAGCCAAGGAGTATACGGCTATAATTGCAATTGATGTTAGTGAAACTTTTGATAATGCACACACATGGTGGCCGATGGTGCTAAAAAATACTTGATATAGAAAATTTGCTCGTATCAATATAATAAAACTTATGAAATCCTACTTCTCCCACTAACCGAAATACAAGATTCAGGTAATCTTCGAATAAATTCGATAAAGTTTTACTACTATAAGAATGTTCCCGCAAGGAGGATCTTATCTCCAACAATTTAGAACATTATAATGAATGACCATTTTACCCAAATTTCAGGAAGCGAAATACGAAATAATTGATTATACAGATGATGTCACGGTAATATCTTGTGGAATATTGATATTATAAATCTCAAGAATAAAATTGAAAATGCAATATGGAAAATAAATTCCTGGCGTGAAAAACAACAAACTTAAAATATAAAGACAGAAAACAAAGATTTTATATTTATTCGACTGTAAAAACGATATAATTAATTTGAATGACAACCCATTTAAACCAGTTGGAAAACTTTTAAAATAATAGGATTTACTTTCAAGAGAATCATCGAAACAAGAACAAATTAGAGAGATTTGATGTTCAATATCGACAATATTATTACAAAAACAACAAGAACTAATGGAATGTTCCTCTGACTTACAGAATAATCGTGGGGATTAGATAGCAGACGGTCATTGATATTATACAAGGACCATTTTTTAAAATCGCAATAACTTTTGGGTCAACAATAAGGTACCAACAATAGGTCAACAATTAGGAATAAGATCGTGGAGATTAGATAGTAGATGATCATTAACATTATATAAGAGTCTTTTTTAAATCACAAAAATTTATAATAAAGGTTCTTTCCTACTTTCACATTTTAAATAAATCAATAAGGGATCTAGGGTTTGGTTTCTTTTTATAATTCTTTTTTTTTTCCTCGAGCTTTCGGGCTAACTTGCTCTTCAACACGGAGACCTAGAAGACTACATCTGATGTCTGCGTGTTGAAGAGCAAGTTAGCCCGAAAGCTCGAGGAAAAAAAAAGAATTGTAAAAAGAAACCAAACCCTAGATTCCTCTTATTGATTCAATCACAATAACTTATAGTTCAACAATCCAGTTCCAATGTATAAACAAGAGTTCTAAAAACAAATTGGACTTATTACAGTATAAAACCTTCAAATACTGTTACATGATTACAATACATCATTGAACTATACACAGGTTCTTGCAAGAATATCTAAACTTACAGATTTTACTTCTGCAAAAATATTTAAATAATAAAGATATAAAAATGATCCAGAAAAAAATCTAAATTTATAGATAATATTCCAATGATAATTCCATAGAATATTTTTTAGAGTTCAAGACTACCAAAATTTGTACACATAACCAAATATTTATAATTTACAATTTTATGCGGTACACGGCGACTTTTATGCATACTTATATAGACTTTTTTGAATAGATTCTTCACTATGCTTATGCAAAAGAAGTTAATTGCCCTCTTGTTGTAGACCTGAGAGTACCTATATGTACACTTTTTATTTTGACTTAGAGCGCTATGTCCCCTAGGGACACTTGCACTTTAAAGGTAAACTAAATATTGAGAGAAAAGAAAGATATTTGAAATATGTACAAGAATTAGTATGCGCAATTTAGTTAGATGAAAAGAGAAAAAATATCATCACAATTAAATACAGTATGTACAAAGAATTTTGGCATGCAAATTTAGTTAAATTAAATCAATTGTAAAGTAGTGTATTCATGGAAAACAATTTAAAAATTAAAGAGATGTTTAAGGAATATTTTAAAATGAAAAAGTTCATATGTACGCGCGCTAATGAATTGAATGAAAATCTAGCTTGTAAGTAATCTCTATATTTTTTTCTATTATAAAATTATTGCTTTTTTATCATAATATATTGAATATATTGAATATGCTCAAAAACTATGATAATGTGATCTAATATGTAAATAATTAATATTCACTGGTTAAAATAATGCTTAAGTAGTGTATTCATGGAAAACAATTTAAAATTTAAAGAGATGTTTAAGGAATATTTTAAAATGAAAAAGTTCATATGTACGCTAATGAATTGAATGAAAATCTAGCTTGTAAGTAATCTCTATATTTTTTTCTATTATAAAATTATTGCTTTTTTATCATAATATATTAAATATATTGAATATGCTCAAAAACTATGATAATGTGATCTAATATGTAAATAATTAATATTCACTGGTTAAAATAATGCTTAAAATGCAAATTTAATTAATTTTTCGCTCTCTCTAATGCAAGAAACGACTTGTATAAATAGTTTGAAAACGTGTATATAGTTTTAATATTTACACGCAAATATCTACACAGTATATAGCGTGTTTTGTAATAAATGCATCTTAATTAGCCTATAATATTTTAATATCTATCACTTTTATATAAAAGAAGATATATTTAAAGAGTAAATCAATCAAATATTTGTCTAATGATATAGAAGAGGTCGAAAACAAAGGAGGAAGTCAAAGCAGTTCGTATTCCAACACAATCTGCCAATAACCAATTGATTTTTATCGATTTTCCTAATTAATCTACGAGTTATTTAGGGAAAAGTATTTTTTTGACTAACTAAACAACTTTTCTCCATTAAATATTCACTCGATTTACCTTCAGAAATCAAGCTCGATTTAATGGTGGAATTTATATAGCTTTTGTTACCCCCCACCTTAGCCAGGATAATTTATTGATTCAAGTTATTTTCCGATAATTTTTCACTGAATATTATCATCGCAATATATTTTCTTATTCACCTATTGTGATTAGTAATTTGAAATAAAAGTTTGGTAGTCAAATTTCATAAAATTATTACAATATAATCGTATGTATATCATCATATAAATAAACTGTTGTTGTATATTCCTCAAGTCGTTTAAACGATCTCCATTAGGTTCCATTGTCTCAGCCTTTCTATTATAGTCCTGGGGTTTTCCCAGAGGTCTTTTTTGAAGGATGTATAAATAAACTAATATGGGAATAGGAATTTTGAAAAAAGGAAAAAATCACAGAATAAATATTGATAGTACGAAAGGGAACGGAAGACATTTTATAAAATTTGATAACCTATAAAAACATAGTTCTTTAAAATAAAGATACTTCGGGCAGTAAATCTTTTTTATTGTCTCGACGTTTCGACAAAAATCTTTTGTTCGCTCCTGACGAGGTAAAAAGAATTTTGTCGAAACGTCGAGACAATAAAAAGATTTACTGAGCGAGAGAAGTATTTTTTATTTTAAAGTACTATGAATGCCGGCCAGGCAGCCTCTATCTTTACGATAATCAAGACCAATTTTGGTTCCGGGGTATTCAAGATGGCAAGGCAACTATAAAAACATGAGGTAAAGTTTAAAATCAAAATTCAAAACTATTTTAAAGGCGTAAGATTCTTTTTGATAATTAACAATTTCTACTGCCCTTACTGCAATGGAAAAATTAATGGGAGGGCCTGGTTCATCAGTGGTGAACCCTCTCATTAATTTTTCCATTGCAGTAAGGGCAGTAGAAATTGTTAATTATCAAAAAGAATCTTACGCCTTTAAAATAGTTTTGAATTTTGATAACAGATGGCGCGCTAGTGCATCATATTATAAAAGTTTAAAATAACTGAAATCCAATATTATTTCTAGATATTTTTTATTTCTAAAGTGGGACATGTGGGGAATTGACAAATTATTTATTTTAGGTTTCTTTTATGGAGAGAGAATCTGAAGTAGAAAAGTAGAAATTGTGAATTACGCCTAGGAGCAATTTCACTCTTTCTATAATGGCTACCTCTCCTGTTAATAGAGCAAATATATTCTCTTTGAATACCTAGTAAATAACACTCTATTACTTCGTGTTTAGCTGGGTTTTTTACTAAAACATATTTTAGCGATTCAAAGCTAACCGATATATTGTGTATTTATATTCCAAAATGTTTAAGTACACGATTTTTTTGTAATTAATCCCCAAAATATCATTTTTTTCTAAGAATAGTTAATTCTCGGACTCTGGCAAACGTGTAATTTTGTCACTTTAATCTCCCAACCAGATCAATGCAACTACTATATTGACTTCCAAGACATCTTTGACTGTATATTTATATATATGTTAATATAAAGCAAAAACGTGCTATACAGTCGACTCTCGATAATTTGAAACTCAAGGGACCAGAGAAATTTTTCAATTTATCAAGGGTTCAAAATAACAGGAGTTTAAACAACTAAGAGGGAGGGAGGGTAAAAAATCAAGTAAACAAGAGTTTGAAGTTTTGGCAGTTTCGTGATATACATACTATGTTGATACAAGATTGTTTTTAAATTAATAAATATATTGGGAATGTGTTTTGGGTGTCTTGCCCTTTCTCAAACAAGAGTTTGATAAAAATAAATCGTGATTTATTATTTTAAACATTTGTACAGTTATTCACAGATGTTCATTTGTGGCAAGATACTATTCCTTCAACTTCAAATTACCGAGGGGACCAATTAATATTGATTTTATTCAACTTATCGAGTATTTTTGAAGGGACCGGGAAAACATTTCAAATTAACGAGTTTCAAATTATCGAGATTCCACTGTATATAGAAAATGAAAACATTAAAACAGGAATGTTTCTTTTACACATAAATCAAATTTTTACTATTCTTACTGCGATGTCCATAGTTTACTTGAATACCATTTCTAATATTCCACCCTTCAGTGTAGCATATATAAGCAGATACGGTCAATGCAGTATTAGAGCTCTAAGAAGCGGTCTGGTAGATTAAATTGGCGAAACCGCTGGGAGGGTTCACCACAGATCAGCCAAGCCCTTTCAATATTTTTACATCTCAGTAAAAGTTTGTTTTATGTGTAATAAAAACATTCGTGCCTTAATGTTATCATTTTTATATATATGATATCGTTAAGTTTAAAAAAAAAAAGGTTTAAAAACTCCACCTCAAATGGGGAGGCAAGGCGAGCGGTTGGCAAGCCGTTAGGTTCACGGTGCCACGCGAGGTCTCGAGACGTCATTCGATGCAGCATTCCCGTCCAGTATGGAGGAAGATGGAGCACGTCCCTACGTCTGTCCCTACTGCAGCTACCGCGCCGTGCAGAACTCCACCCTGGTCAACCACGTCTACACCCACACCGGCGAGAAACCCTTCAAGTGCGACCTCTGCAGCTACCGTGCCACCAAACACTGCACGCTCGTAGCCCACCGACTGACCCACAGCGATGCCAAGCCCTTCCGATGTCCATTCTGTGAGTTCGCCGCCAAGAAAGACCGGACGCTACAGAACCACCTGAAGATCCACACTGGCGACATGGACTACAAGTGTCCAACTTGTCCCTACAAGACGACCAGGAAGGTTTACCTCAACCGGCATCTGAAGAGAATCCACAACATCGTCAGTACGCCGAGCATGCCTCTTGTCCCCCAGAACAAGTAATTCCTGTACCTACTTTAAACCTATTCCTTATCTATCCCATTATATATATTTAATATCTTTTTTTATCTTCATTCATTTTTCCTATATTTAGTATACATGTATATTACGAATATAGTCATTTGTATAATATATTTTATATATTTAGCGTGAATATAAATATGTGTGACAATAAAAACAAATATAATGTTTGACTTTGTACTTGAAAAAATTTGATTACTTGCACTTACTGTTAGTTTAGACATTGGGTATGAAGGAGGCGGCAAGAGTCTTGGATTTAAAAGCATTTTAAGTAGATTCGTAGTTTCTAGACTGTACAACTATCAGAGTCAGGGACATAAATAAAAATATTACATTTAAATAAATCGAGCTAAGAGGTCTAAAGTACTCCGTTTAATCTGATTTCGTCTAATCCAAGGTTGTGTTATAAGTAGGATGTCCGTGTAATTATATGGAACTCTTTTCATAACGTATGAACCATTTTCTGACCACATACACATACACACGTTAACTATTTTAACTCTTCTTTTACTTAATATAGTAAAACATAAATACTACATTTTATCTTTTTCAAACTTTTACAATCGAACTCAATTGGTCGAACGGTCAAATTATTCGGTAATTTACGGCCTTCTGAATGCATAGGTATCACATTTGGAGTTTAATTTTTATTTTATATAAAGATTGTGCTTAGAATATTGTGTCTCAGTCTAACATCATCAGTGGATATAAGGGCACTATGGAATTGAGGCTACCTTTCTAGACACCGGAACGTCGTTGCTAGAAGTATTCTGGGATATTAAAGCTATCTGGTCTACAAGGCTTGTGCTACGAGTGTAGATGAGAGAGCATCCAGAATTGAAGGGCTCATAAGTCGATAAAAATGTCTCTTTAATTTAGAAACTTATGGCCCTTGGGGTAGTGGGTAGATATCTTTGTAACTGCCGCTACCATTCCAGGGGGAACCTGAGCAGGTAGATAAAATCACATAAGAATTCTAAGAGATAAGGATACGTATATAGAGGGGGTGTAAGGGACGCCGATGGATGGAAGGACTACCTAGCCCGACGCCTGTAGACGTATCTACACCCCAGATCCCCTGGTGCTTCGAGAGATCTACGATAAGTCTCTCGTCTTCACGCCTGGTTTAAGTGGTCAAACGGGCGTCTCAGCGACCTGGTTGCTGTCTTGACTGGTCTAACCTGACCTATGCTTTTATAGCAATTCTTCTTCGCCTCCGTATCCACTACAGTACACCCTAAATCTGCTGACGAATTAACGGATGACCGATTTTATTGCTGTGTAGTACGCCCCTTGGTTTTCCATGACGCTCTCGGTAAGGATGTTCCCAGTTACAGAGCGACGACCCAATGTTTTCCCATGGCGATTCTCCTGTCGGTTGTCCACACTGGCGCGGAGAATCCCATGTAGGGACACTCGACTACTCCCTCATTCCTATGTCATCAACTCCTGACTTGCCAACCGCTGGACAGTTCCAGATGACCGACGCCTGTACACCAGAACGGTATGCTTCTTCCCTTTAAAGTTTAAAGGACAAACTGAGCTTTTAATATAAAGCAATAACGTTCCATCTATATATATAGGAAATGATTGAAGCACGAATGTTTCTTTTACATATAAAACAAACTTCAGTGTAGCATATATAAGCAGAATCGTCCAATACAGTCTTAGAGCTCTGAGAAGCGGTCTGGCGGATTTAATTGGTGAAACCGCTGGAAGGGTTCACTGAGCCAAGCCCTCCCAATATTTTTTTCTTCGCAGTAAAGACAGTGGAAGTTTGCTTTGTGTGTAAAATAAACATTCGCGTTTTAATTCTTTCATTTCCTAAACTAAGCTTTGATGGGAAAATTTTCCCTCCAGAAAAGTGTTATCATTAAAGACACACCCCCTCCCGCCGTCAATATAGTTTCAAAAAACTCTGTTCTCTCTATAGATGGAAATTTTGCTGGGAGGATATTGATCTAATAGGTCGCCTCTCCCGTCACAAGAGACGTCAAAGCTAGACGCTATCTATCTATATGTTCCCTCTATCAAATGCTCAAGGTGCAACAACACCAGCTCTGGTAAACTCGGAGCGTCTACCTGAAGGCCAGTTTCATACTATGTCATTCAAAGGTGGCGTCGACTTCGTGAGATCCCACACGAGACCGCTCAGTCGTGCCAATATGTAAAGATGAGATTGCTGGTAAAGTGACGCAGGCCAGATTAGGGCTATGATGGAGGTGCCAGTCCTAAACAGAATGTAACAACTAACAATATTTAAGCGTCTAACCACACACAAACAAACACACTATATAATTAAAATATACAAGTATCAGAGTCATCAATCAATTCTTAATTCTGTCACCGTTTTTGCTCTTGTGAATGGAATAAATACCCAAATATGGCCATTTTTTATAAGCATCGGTAGTTCAGTGATAAAATGGTCGCCTGCCACGCGGGCGGCCCGGGTTCGATTCCCGGCCGATGCATTTTTTTTTTTACAATTTTTAAAACTCATTTATATTGTAACATAGTATTTATTAATTTTATTTATGTAACATAGTATTTATTAATTTTATTTATGTAACATAGTATTTCTTAATTTTATTATTTTTTATTTAACAGAGTGATCATTTTTATGTTTTATATCTTGCGACTCTGTAAATTTCCCTCGTGGCTTATCTTTTGTTTACCTTTGATAGTTTGTCCTTCCCTGAAATAAATTTTGTTTCCTCCTGAAGTTTTTTTGTCTTCCCTAATTTTCCACGTGGCATTTTGGTGGAGATGCCGGGTAAGTTAGGGAAGACAAACTGAAGATCGCCGAGAAGAATTTGAAGCCATGGGTGCTGTGATCTACATTTTTAGAGACTGGCTCCAGGATTCCACCGCCGTGTCGAACCCAAGACTTCCTTCCAAGATGACGATGTCCCTATAGACGACGATACGACGACAAAGCCGCTCTTCACGCCGCAAGAAAATGGACGCAAAGGTACTAGGGACAAAGTTCCAAGACTTCGATGGAATCCTTGGCAGAAGCACGTCAAATCCACGTCAGTATCTACAATAATTGCTAGCTGTGGGTCACAGCTCCCATAGGGAAGAAGCTATGTAACATAGTATTTATTAATTTTATTTATGTAACATAGTATTTCTTAATTTTATTATTTTTTATTTAACAGAGTGATCATTTTTATGTTTTATATCTTGCGACTCTGTAAATTTCCCTCGTGGCTTATCTTTTGTTTACCTTTGATAGTTTGTCCTTCCCTGAAATAAATTTTGTTTCCTCCTGAAGTTTTTTTGTCTTCCCTAATTTTCCACGTGGCAATATATTATACAAGAATGACATCCACGACGCCAATTTATAATGGTAACGAATAGTATTTGAATAAAAGCATTTAATTGGGTAAAACCCGGGCGTTGCCCGGGCCATTCGGCTAGTATAATTATATTTATAAATTTAATTGTCTTCTATCGATATGAAATCTGTAACAATTAAATTTAGGCAAAGTGATTCTTTTTTATCTCTACAGACCATACTGTGTGCAGTGATAAAGTTATTGAATATAATTATTCTTGAATTTAAAGATACTACGGCCAGTATAAATCTTTTTATTATCTCGGCGATTTACTGGCCGAAGTGTCTCTTGTTTTTAAGAACTATGATGGCGGCCACAGGCAACCTCTATCTTCATTAGTATAATTATATTATATATAAATATATAACAATCTACATAATTAAATCTTTAATTAATAAATATATTATATTTAGAAGGATATTTAATCACAAATATTTGAGTTGTGTGTCTGAACGCTAACCTTTGCCAAGATGCAACAACATGACCTTCAAGTACAATATAGTTTTGTATTAGGTAAAATTGCTAAAGAATTTCTAAATTCCTTCAATAAAGAATCAACACAATACAAATTTCTTTCTATTATAATGTAAACTTTCTAGCAAATTCGCTCTTTCTTCGAACGCTTTTTGTTGGTAAAAAGAAAATGTCCATTGTTATTTCTTTATTGAAAGTATTTACAATAAAGTTTTATAATGCGGCCAGAGTAGAAAATACTTTTAAATAATTTGATTAATAGAATATTTTGCAACGGAACCCCTATGGTTTGTATAGGAATCGGTTCAAAAAATATTCGGTGTGATGACACATATGCAAAATGGTTTGTGCCATCGCCCGTTATTTCTTCAGTAAAGAGGATAGATTGAGAAGTGAAATGTTTCTTTTATTCGCCAACAAAACGTGTATATCGCTCTTCAAATGGCCAAACTCCGTTGCAATGAAGCTTTTTATTCTTTAGTCAGATGAAGATAGAGTGCATGAAAGCTGGCGTTTTGTTCGCTAATAGAAGAAACGCTCCACCATATCGATTTCTACTAAAGTGGTTTATGTTTATATTACAGGAGAGTTTGAATAGCGTATAGAGGAAATATAGTGTATAATGGTTTTATTTCTAGAAATCAGCTTGCAATGGTGTCAATACAGTATGTAACGGTACCGTTATATAAACTAGCTAGTATGTAATTATATCAGAACAAAATACTATACAATATTATAGCTAAATATGTAAAAAAAATATAATTTAAAAAAATAAAAAGGTCAGGTGTTGATATTGACACAAATCAGGCATATCCTCAACACTAACGTATTTACGCAAATTTGGCCTTAAATATCCATTTCTTGATTTCTCAAGAAGCCTCTGGAAACAAAATATTTTTGGGTCGTAGAGGTACAGCCTGCAACACGCTGACGAGGGCCAACAGCCATAAACGCGTTCGTGTTTGGCTTTTCTTGATTCATCAAGAAAATGGGTTGACCAAATATCAAGGAAATGGTTAAATCAACTTTTAGTTGATTTCTTTTCCACTAGATGGCGCTCTCTCTCTCTGCCATCTATAAAAACGCTCATTTTAGTGGTCAGGATATGTCTATCCTATTTGTTTTTAATAGGTAAATATTCAAATATTTCAGAATTATTTAAGAATTTCTGCATAACGCCCCAGGCCGGCTTTAGCCAGATGCACAGAGGTCATCCACTAAAGTGGTTTGTATTCAAATAAAGGAAAGTTTGAATAGCGTATAGAGTAAATTGTTTATGATGGTTTATTTTTAGAAATAAGTTTGCAGAGAGAGGTGTAAATACAGTATGTAACGGTACTGTTATAAGCTAGTATGTATTTATGTCAGTACGTATATTATACAATATGTAAATATGCTGTTATGGGAATTTCAGCATAACGCCCCCAGACCGGCTTTAGCCAGATGCGCAGAGGTCAGAGCGTTCGTTGATCGATCGACGCGACCTTGTCCGGGTCAAGTCATTGCCCACCAGAGAGAAACGGCTCCTTCACTCTATGATATAATTAGATTAGCGACAGAAATGGCTCCGTACTATAGCTCCTTTATTAGGGCTTATTGAGAAAAATGACTTCGTAATCTTTGATCAACTTTTAATGTTATGGAAATAAATAACTTGGTAATATTCTTATGAAGTTTATTAGATTATTAAGAGATTTCTCTTCTGTGATTTTGGTATGCTATCAATTTTTAGAAAATGAAAAAGGAATTTAATTTATTTGATCATGTTATATGAATAAAAATATATTGAAGCATTTCTATATTCTGTAAAATATATTATATTGGGGAAATTATAGCTACCAATATAATTAAATAAAATATTTTGACCAATTCATCGATCTCAATCCGCATCTTCTGCGTACTAATGACAATCTTTTTTTTTTTTCTTCTTTTTTCGAAAGATCAAGGTGTTTTTTTATAGAGCGGTCTGGAGATTAATCTGGCGAAAACGCTAGGAAGGTTTACTGATGAGCCAAGCCCTCTCATTTAATAACTTTTATCATTGCAGTAAGTTCTATAGAGATAATAATTGATAATTTGTATGAAAAAGAAACACATTGCCAAAATATATTTGTGCCAAATTTTATCGATATATGGCAATTGAATTTATAAATGTAATTTGCTATCAAAGGTGTTCTCCCGCGATGTATTTTGTCTGAGAATGGACCTTCCAATCCACCAGGTAGAAAACATTTTTATCAGATTGTGCGATTTTATAGCTTTGGTCGTAGGATGGTATGGAATCGACGCTGCCCCTGTATTGATTAGAAGGCCTTAGCTCGAAAGCATGGTATACAGGTTGTTGGCTGTTGTCTGAATTTGTCAAATCTGTTCTTGTGGCTTATTCATCTATTGCACTTTTTGCACGGAGATAATCACCAAAAATGTCATCATGCACATTTTAAAGCGTGGAACTTTACGTATAATAGGTTTCCCGCAAAACCAATATCCAGCTAAAAGATCAGAACATGATTATTTTATAAAATACAACTATGTCAGGGGCCTACAATAAAAATGCTGTAAATAAAGATTTGAAGACAGATCCTCACTCAACTTTGCATATTGTAGACTCGAATATCTTCACACTCATGAACAAAACTTGAGGAAGTTGTACATTTTAGCATGTATATCGGGATTTAGACAATAATTCTGAAAGATATTACAGTGACCTTTATTGAAGACACACGAGATAACCAAGTGTGAACAAAATTGCTTCTGCATCCTTAAAAAAAAAAACAGACGAGCGTCGATATCAGACTTTCCACTTCCTTAAGTTTTGTCCATGAGTGTCTTCAGACAATAAAAATGGTTCCAGGGAAGTCTCGATTGACCTTTAGAACATAACCTGTACATAGAAAGTACCATATGCCACGGAGAATTTCGAGGGGTTCGAAACCGGAATGTTAAACTTTGTAGAAAATTTTCTCATTTAACTTATCAAAATAAGGAAAATAAAACATTTTATACATTAATCAAACGTGTGAAGTTTCAGCTAGCTACCAGCCAGCAAGAGCGAAGTGAGGAAAAGATGTTTTAGTATTTCTTTTTCCAAATCTCAGCATCCTATATATGTCGTTTAATTCATATTTTACAGCGATGTAAACTCATGGACAAAACTCAAGGAGGTTTCATATTTTGATGTGGTCGGTCGTCTATATTTTTAGGAGACATAGGCATTTTTATCACAATTAGTTACCTCGTGTGTCTTCAATAAAGGTAACTGTATATTAAATATCTTTCAGAGTTATTGTCTGAATACCGATATACACTGCGTGACATTGAAAATGGAACACCAAGAAATAGTGGCCAGAAAGTGATGAAACTCGGCAGACAGAGAGAGACAGGGACGAACAATAAGTGATCTTTATTTCAAAATGATAGTCATAATACAGAGCGAGAACGGCGTCGGCTTAGTAGCAAGTAGGACCACCGCGGACGGCGATGCACGCAGCAACACGTCTAGGTAGAGAGTCAATCAGAGTACGGATGACGTCCTGAGGGATGGCTCTCCATTCCCTCTCAACCATTTGCCACAGTTCGTCTTCTGAACGCGGCTGTGGCAAGTCATGCAAACGGCGTCCAATGATCTCCCAGACGTGCTCGATTGGTGAGAGATCAGGAGAGTACGGTGGCCAGGGAAGCATCTGTACATCTTGCAGAGCTTGTTGGCTAATGCGAGCAGTGTGCGGTCGGGCGTTATCCTGCTAATAAAGGGCATTGGGTACCCCCTGAAGGTAGGGGAGTGTCACCGGTCGCAGCACATCATCAACGTATCGTTGGGCCGTCATAGTGCCCTGAATACGAAGTAAAGGTGACCTGGAATCATACGCGATTGCGCCCCAAACCATGATTCCACGTTGTCGCACGGTGGGGCGTTCCACAATTACTGCCGGATTGGACCTTTCTCCACGTCGACGCCACACGCGTACACGGCGACTATCACTGGACAAGCAGAAACGCGACTCATCTGAGAACACGACCCTGTGCCATTCCGTCATCCACGTCGATCTAGCCCGGCACCATTCCAAAAGTTGGCGCCTATTCGGTGGGGTCAATGGCAGTCTTCTTAGCGGACGGCATGAGTGCAAGCCATTAGCAACCAATCGACGGGAAATGGTTCTGGTCGAGATGGAATGATCTAGGGTGTCTTGCACATGTTGCAGGATGGCGATACAAGTGGCTTGTGGGGCCGCCACTGCTTGTCGAAAGATACGCCGATCCACACGTGCTTACGTCACTCTGGTTGCACCGACATTCCTATAAATTGCCACATTTCCTTGTTCCAACCATCTTCTCCACAGTCGGTGCCCCGTGGACGCACCAAGGTGTGTATCAGCTGCGATTTGACGTATGGACCAACCTGCCCTTTTCAGTCCGATCACCATTCCCCTCGTAAAAGCGTCTGTCTGCTTGAACTGCCTCCGTTTACGATGACCTGGCATTCTCTGTTATTACACGTGTCTTTTGACACAAGAACAAAATTTCTACAATGATTTTCCTTGAAGAAAAACGAAACGAATACCGTCCTTTCTGCAAGTTCTTTCCCTTATATCTTACTCCATTTGCGCACGAGATCTGCGCATTTTACATCATTTGCATAACTCGGTTAGGCGCGTCTACCCTGATATTTTCATAATTTTCTGGCCACTATTACTTGGTGTTCCATTTTCAATGTCACGCAGTGTACATGCTAAAAGATACAACTTCCTTAAGTTTTGTCTATAAGTGGATATTATTCTCATTTTTATTATGAGGTTGAGAAAGAGCAACACCCGAAAGATAAATAAATTATCATTCATATAACAGTTTAAAAATAGTACAAATGTGAAATTGTACTGGGATAAGATAATTAAATTAAGAAAAAGGCATCTCCTTATCGTGCAACTGAAAGTTGCTGATGGCTTGCGCCATCTATCGGAATAAATATCAACTATTCATTGATTTTTAATCATTCCAGAATTGGACAAATGACGAGGACCAACATCCCGAAACGCGTACGTGGTTAGCTTTTCTTGATTAATCAAGAATGGGTATTTGTCCAATTCTGGAATAATTAAAAAATCAATGAATAGCTGATATTTATTCCGATAGATGGCGCAAGCCATCAGCAACTTTCAGTTGCACGATAAGGAAATGCCTTTTTCTTAATATAATAGTTTTTAA
The DNA here is from genome assembly GCA_030710605.1 of Cordylochernes scorpioides. Taxonomy (NCBI): domain Eukaryota; kingdom Metazoa; phylum Arthropoda; class Arachnida; order Pseudoscorpiones; family Chernetidae; genus Cordylochernes; species Cordylochernes scorpioides. The sequence goes on from CP092868.1 coordinate 61,552,654, forward strand.
AACCAATGTTTTCACAAACAGTTACCTATATTTCCATAAATGTTATATGGGAAAGCAGCTATTCAAGCATGGTTAAGTTATAAATGTTGCGTTAATCCAATTTCTAACTATAGGAATTGTCACGACGTATTCTCCCCATACCTAATTAAATAGAACACCTTCAAGTCGCCCAGTTTGAATGGAAAGTACCTCCATCCCACTGCCATTCTCATTGGTCGATAATGAGATTTAGGCTGATGAAGAACTATTTACGAAAGTCGCTCTCTTTGATTAACTTCAATTATCTTGATTAAATATATATTGTGTATGAGGATGTGTACAAGCGGTCCCACCCTTGACATATCTGTTGGTTGCTGTTTTCTATCTAAAAATAAGGAAAAGATATGCAACCAAAAATTAAAGTTTACTACCACTTTCCTTCTTAATTTTACATCAAACAAATAATTTTTTAGAGTTCTATATTTACATACATCTCACTTTTTATATCAACGATTCTAATATTTACATACATCTAACTTTTTATATGAACGAATTTCTCAATTCTACTATATACAAAACACAGAGTATAATACAAAATAGATTATTATACGACTACATATCTATAGATATCTTAGAGCCTACCAAGGTAACTCAACCATGTTAGAGTTGTTTCATACTTTTACTCATTTATAGTATTTTATATCTGTTTGTTTGCTGTTTCTTAGTTTTACTGGGGTTGACATTGCCCTTTATAGAAGAATGAACACAAGTTAGGGAGAAAAGCTTCTTTTATAAGACGACGATTGTACAAGCTCTTTACCCGTAGAAGAACGTCTTGCCTGATATCTTGTACGATCGTCCTCTTATAAAAGAATCTCTTCTCCCTGACTTATGTTTCTTCTATAGCAAATAGAGAGATTATCGTTATTTTACTTTCCTTTATATAATCCTGTCATTATATCAGTAGTGCCAATAATCAGAAATTTCTATTTTTATAAGAAACTGATAGGTACAATATTATAGTAAACCTGTATTAAAATGACATTTTTCAAAATAACTAATATAAATATTTCTAGAACACACGTCTATATATTATATACGTGACTCAATTCTTTGTGTCTGATCAGTTTATTTTATTAAACAAGACAATTTCTCCAAACACCTAGTTTACTTAAACATAACTCTGTGTTTTACAATTATGTTTTCAATCTTTCACCTTAATTTATGAAAATACCAACATAATTTACCGAAAGATTAATTTTTGGATTTATAAAATATAACAAAACTGAGAAAATAATTTCGATCGATAAAAAAAAACAAACTGCGATATTAAAATCATTCTTCTAGCTGAAAATCTATTTTGATATTTTTTCTGTCGAAAAAGAAATTTTCGACTAAAAAAATTGCAAAAGTTGTATACTTTTTTTTTATGGATTTATACAAGACTAATTCTATGCAACTTTAAAGGTGGTAACGGAATACATAAGCGCGAATGAAAAATGTTTCTTTTATTATAAAGTTTAAATACGAGCTTTCACACAAACATCTTTCGGTTATTCTACTGATGGAACTCTAATAAACATTTTAGAATGAAGGTGACCTTACATATGAGATGTGTCATTTGCATATATAACCGAAATCAGAAAAGTAGATTGAAGATATAAAACGAGAGTTACTAAATATAATTTGTTGGAAGTTTGTGTGGAAAAGACGTAGCTACTAGATTGCTCTGGCTAAAACCAATACCCAAGAAATGAGCGTCTTTTTTTAACTTTTGATGAAAACATGTAATTTATCCACACACACATTACAGAATATATTATTCTGATTATTTTATATTATATATAATTCTTACTAATTTTTAGTCTTGTATAAATCCATTAAAGAAAATGTTTGTAACTTTTTCAATTTATTTTAGTCGAATATTTCTTTTTCGACAGAAAAAAAAATCAAAATAGATTTTCAGCTAGAAAAATGATTTTAATATCGCAGTTTGGTTTTTTTTATCGATCGAAATTATTTTCTCAGTTTTGTTATATTTTATAAATTCAAAGATTAATATATCGGTAAATTTTGTTGGTCTTTTTATAAATTAAGGTGAAAGATTGAAAACATAATTGTATATACTATTTTTCTGAATGCATCGTTTGAAAATTTCTAATATGGAAAATTTCTTTTAGAAGTAAAAATATTTGGAGAGAAGAAGTAAGGTGTAAATTCCTTTTTTTTTTTCTTTTTTTTTTTTTAAGGTAAAAAATAATTTATTTAAATCTAAGTTGTTGGAACATATGTCTCTCAGAATAGACTTGAACTCCTATACAGCCTCTATTGACCTTCCCCGCTGCCACCATGGTCCGTGCCATTGTCAAGATTACAGTTAGGTGTACGGCTTTCGTCCATCCATTGACTGTATAAGGTTCTCAAGGATTCGTGACATCTCCAGAATTGGCTAAAAAGTTTTTATAGAAAGTTGGCTGGCAGTAATCTGCACTTACTTTAGGGAAACTCTATCTGGAATATAAAATAGTTGTTTTAAAGAGCCTTCGGTCGCAACCGTTTTCCTCTAGCAAGCTCTAGTGAAAGAGTAGATTTATCCGGTGAGGTCATTAGTGTTGACAGGGACGATATAGGGTGACAGATGAGACACTAGATAGTGACTATATGGTGAAGAAGGTGACAAGAAAGACAAAATAAGTAAATGACAACACTGACGTTAGTGTATATAGGGACAATATACGGTGACAAAGGACACAATACGTGACAGAAGTACTACCATAAATTGAGAAATGTGACATCATACGTTGAACATAGTAACGAGAAGATCGAGACAGAAGAATGTGAATACAGCGACAGTGGCGGTGATAGGTCACTAGGAGCGAAATAGCAAGAAATGACAGAAATGGCATTATACAAGATGTGGCACTATAGACAGTGATGGTGGAGAAAGTGTCAAGAAATCACATTGTACTGTAAAAGAGCTGGCAAAATGTGAACTATATGACCCTAATGATGCTATATAGTGACATCAGAGGGAAGTCACCCTATACAGTGACAAAAATACGTGACGTGAAAATACACAAGGAAGAAGGTGACAGTGGAGGAAGTCCCGCAGCGATGCGCCAGTGGTCGATAGATCAATGTAAGGATCGATGTCACTTGAGATCTCTCACCGCTAATTATATCTCGCCGTACTCTTCTTTAATTTATGTGGTGTGTACACACTTGTTTACAGCCGGCCTTACTTGTCTCCTGACCCTAGCTGACCAACACTATAAATTTCTCTGCAGCACTCACATACACCGATGGCTACCTCAGCCAAAGGAAGTACGCCTGTAGCCGTAGCTACACTCTACAACCCCACAGGTCCCCCACACTGTGGTAAATACAGCGACCTTTGGTAGGTCCCTTGCGCTCGCCTCGAAGTCCAGGCTTCAATGACGTTGACAGGACAACCACGCGTGTCTCAGGAGTTTTTCGGCTGCCTGGTTGATATTCAGACCTTCCTCTTTGGCCTTGGTCGAACCGTCCTACGCCCCAATAAAGCTCCTTCCTCTTTTGGCCCCCGTACTCATTTATAACCTGTGCACGCTAAATTTGATGAAGAAATAGAGTCCTCTGAAGTACGTGTGTATGCAAGGAACCTCTAGAAAGCGGAGGTACCACTGATGTATCCCCTTGGCTAGCACTATCATATAATTGTTTCAAAAATAGAGAAATCCATACTTTAATCTTTAAGTAATGCCTTGACAAAGGTTGATATTCAGCCAATCGAAATTTTGGAAAATAAATCATTTTTTCAATCCAATATATTCCTTTTTATTACCTAAAATATTATATTTTTTATTATCCCTAGTACACGTGGTACAGGCCATGATAATCATGGTGGGTAGAAGTAGGCAACTGCTTTTACTGTAAGTGCACCACATGTCTACACATGTGAAAAGCAGTTCGACTTTGCACATACAAATGTGCCAGATCCTTGTTTGGTTACTTGCACTCGCTGGTTGGGTTGGACTTTTGCAAGAATCGGGGGCCATTGGAGCATTTTTTTTAAATCAGAAAAAAAAAGTGCCCAATGCGGGAATCGAACCCGGGTCGTAGCGGTCGAAAACCAACGGTTTAGACCATCCTTCCACCGACCCCCAAAATAATTATAATTATAAAGGAAAGCGTCTTAATTTTCAATATAGACCTCTAAGAGCAACAGTCTTTACAATAATTCCTATCGTGACAAAACTATCAAACCCATCACCATCTTTGATAAACTCGAAGAGCCTACCTGATGGCTTCCAGCTATGAACATTATTCGCAATTGCAACTTCGATTTTGAAAAAGAAAAAATATTTCGTTTAAAGAAGGCGTTCTGTGTCGTGTTCAATTATTCAACGAGTTTGGAAGTTAGGAAAAATATTTCACCTAACATTTTACATATTTTTATATGCGAAATTTTTCTGGTAATAGTTTAAGGAATTTTAATAGTTGTATATATTATATTATGTAAAATATTTTCACTTTAAAAACTTTAGAAGTAGTTTGGTTTATCTGAAATGTTCTCAAAAGAGCTTGTGTTATGCTTTATAATTGATATTTTTGTAAATAATTTAATTAAGTCCCTTGTAATATATAAATGAAGTAATATTTGAGTTATATAAAGTTTTCAATAGATGTTTTATTATGGAGTGTGTATCTTTTAAAGTGCTTAGAATAACCATAAATCGTGAAAATATTTAATTTCCTTTATATTTCACATTAAAACCTCATGGTCTAACTTTAAGCTGGGTAATTTCTGTGTATCCTTGAAATTTGACGATTTCAGTTATCGATAGTGTAGAACAAAATTGAACATTTTTTCATGTAATTTAAAATACATCAACATTTCTAAATATGGTTAAATATATAATGAAAATGCTTTCACTATCACGAAATACTTATCCTAGTGGAAAGTGTTAAATTTAGAAGTGTAACTGGTGGAATATTATGGAAATTGGTATAAATGTACATTCTATTCTATATAGAAAAATATTTTTAAATAAAAATAGTTTATATTTAACTATTACACTTTAAATCCAAAATGTATTCCACAAGAAGTTTATTTGAGCCATATATACCATTTTTTCTTCAACTTCTTTTATATAACACTTTTATTTTCAATAGTGTGCTATAAGCACCCAGTGTTTACCACCTTAAATATTAAATTCGAATACCAACCCCCTCTTATTTAGAACTTCCCCCTTGCCTTCTAATGTACAGAAGGAGTATATGAAATGTATTGCTCTAAGGTCCTATCTCCGAAGAAGGGAAAATTATTAACTGGCGCTTCTACAAGGGTGGAGAACTCCCATGAGCGTCTAAGCCGGGCCGAGCAGAAACCAGGATGAGTCTTCAATTCCATCCGAATATGTAGAAGA
>CP092868.1:61558140-61584513 GCA_030710605.1 Cordylochernes scorpioides
TCTATGTACTGTTGGCTTCCGTAGGCGTCTCTTACTGGAAAATAAAAGAGATTCCATTTAGTTAAATAAACTAATATGCATTATTTAAGGAGCGACGCCCGCTCAACACAATTACAAAACCAAAAAGCGAGTACTGGCAAAGTCAAAAACACAGTGTCACGCGTAGTGGTGGCGTGATCGAAGCCAACCAATAGGAGTGAGCGCCATTAAAAAAAAAAAAAAAAGCAAACGTGACAGAGATGAAGACATGACGCATGACGCTCGTTCTGTATATAGAATATGTTCTACTCGTAATTAAAATGGGATTTTAATAGGTAGACAATTTTGTTCTGTGATTTTCAAATATTGAAAATGTGTATTGTGTGTTATATATTAATCCTTATAGTTCAATCAAAAATACTTGATATATCGAATATAAGTGAAGTAACTTAACTTTACAATAGTCTTTATAATGACATTTTCCTCACATCTTATCATTAGCTTTATCAAGGCAAAATTTGATAAGGTTTATAGGTTAGACTATTGTTCCAGATTATTTGATGAGAGGGTATTCGTCTAATTTAAACGGGTATTATATATATTATATTGTGAGATGTAAATAAGGAGTATGCAAATATTGCCATTATAAAAGAATAGGTAAATTTGAAACATCATTCTTTTTATGATTGAGTTATTTTTGATATCTCTTCGGAGATACAATAAAGCTTGTTCTCCAAGACTTTGAGTCACCTATCATTCCTACTCTACAATATTTTGTCACGGTAGAGAAATATTCCAAAAGTTTATGTTAAAAGTAATTTATCAACAAAATCTATAGAATACAAAACGTGATACTAATTTTACTAGTGATAATCTACAAGCATGGTAAATAACGTAGTCAACTGTTTTAGTTGATAAACTAACAACAGAGTATTTATAATAATTATTCAGTGACAATATATAAATAAAAATTATAATACAGAGAGAGAGTGTAGTATTTGTTCAGTTAGACAGCCCCAATCACACAATAATAATGAGTCTTTATTTACATTTCAAATGAACCTTGTTTACATTTCTAACCCCGAGATGTGGATGATGATTTATATCCAGATACAGAGTACATTTTACAGAGTATTCATGATATATCACAGAGAGTACATATAATACAGAGTATTATACAGATATACAGAGAGTACATTATAAACAGATTATTCATTGATATATCACAGAGAGTACATTATAATACAGAATATTCATTGACATATCACAGAGAGTACATTATAATACAGAGTATTCATTGATATATCACAGAGAGTACATTAATACAGAGTATTCATTGATATATCACAGAGAGTACATTATAATACAGAGTATTCATTGATATATCACAGAGAGTACATTATAATACAGAGTATTATACAGATATATACAGAGAGTATATACTATGATATATTTAAAACTATTAAAATATATTTACGTGTGAATATATAATTTATATAAAACTGTGCTAACTTCACTATATATACATTCAAACTATGCTCTTTTAAAGAACAAATATCGATTTGGAATACAAAAATGAGCTCAAAAGAACTCGCTTATTTATATATTTAAAATATTAAACGTACATGGATACGTTTTGAATAATCTTATATAATGGCTAAATTCTTTGTTATTAAAGGGAGACCATTATTTGTTTTAAATTAGCATATCTTTTGTAAAGAGAAAAAAGGTCATTATCGTTAGCTCTATCCTTCTGCGTGTTAATTAAACTCCATTTTAATTAATAATTTAGTATATTTTAATCAAGAGAGAGTGTAGTAATTAGTTTGGATAGTATTGATGTTTTACAGATGGCTGGTTGAATGGGCAGCCTGAATGTGGATGAAGTCAAACTTTCCAGATGACAACGTGCGCTAATTAACCTATGCATAATTAGGTAATTTTTGACCAAATATTATAAGACTTTGTTGTATTTACATCGTGTTTGGGATTTGTAACAATCTCTTTTATAAAACTTGTATCATCGATATATACATATACGAATGGAAATGGAAACTGATGCTCCCAAAGGAGAGAGATGAAAAAAATAATAGAATTTAATTCAAATCAACTTTCGTGCGTATGATGAATAATTAATATAGGATGCAAAGCGTTTAAATATTCACAATACACAACACACACACAACACATTGCTCATTTTGTAAATATTGACTGAGTTGTCAATAAATTTGTTTTAATTGTCAATTTCACACAACACACAAACACAACACAAAACACACAAGCACAACACAACATTTATTGCAAAAACTGTTTGTTTAGTATATAAGTTTTTAACTGTGCTATCTACTAAATGCAATTTTCTGTTCTGAATTCCTATGACCAGATATGATGAACTGAAAAGAACCCCGTAAACATCTGATTCTCAGAGAGGGCGTATTATTGGCATGTTTAAATGGCAGTTTTATATGAGAAATCTCTCAAAGAACTGTCCAGAGGCAATACATGTACAGAGGATTGTAGAATAAGTAGGCGCTACCATTCACAGACATGGATGGCGAATGCGATGTCAGATGCAGGATCACCTCTCGGTCAATTGGGAACCGACAGATTGGAGTAGAAGTACACTCTAGGAACTCCCCATTCCCTTCATTTAACTCCAAACAAAGGATAAATAGAGTGCAGCAATTGAACATGTCATTAGGATAATGTTGTGTTTAGTGATAAGTTTCGATTATGTCTTTGACAAAGTGACCGTCCACAACGTTCTGTTAAAATATTGTAGCGTAGAAATCTTTTTATATCTGGAGATGTGAAAATATTTATTGATGACGTCAGCACGACCCGTCGACAAATAATAACAATTTAACCACAACTATCTACAGCTAGAGAATATCGAGCAAGCAAGCTAGGCAACTATATGATGATTTTCAAATATAAAATAATAAATCTGTTTAAATATTTTCATTGAATAATTAAATTAAATAATAAATTATTTCTTCCCCACAATATAATAATAAATAATTTCAAATATATGAGGAAAAGGCATATAAATTTACATATCGTTTATCACTTAGCTTCATTAAGGAAAATAAGCGGTCTTCTAGACCGTTCGTCAAACAGGCTCTAGTATATACATATATAGCGCATTTCTATAAAATATTTGTTATATTTAGTATTCATTGGATATTTTAAAATCAAACCATCGCTGCAACATTAATAAAGCAGACGGCTCTCTATTTTAAAATGGCCGTTTGCAGGTCACGCGAAAATTCGACGATTTTTTACAGAAATAAAATGGATGAATTTGGCCTCTCTCTCTTATTCAAACGTAATGTCGTCCTTTGGCAAACTGCCATTTTATTTCTTGGGGAAACTAACAAAACGGCTGAAGACATAACTGGTTATATGCTTAGTGACAGAGCTATTAGAAGTTATTTAGTTTTAAAACCTTGTTTTTAGTTGAATAGTTTTGCTAATAAATAAATATAGATAAAAATAATTATTTTAATACAATTATCTTTTTTTTTTAATAGTGAAGGGGGAGATGCTATTTCCAGCTCTACAAGAGCAATGATCTAACTTCGACCAGGTTTGTCCAGGTGAAAGTTTACACAATCAATAGAGTTTTAACAAAGGTTCAACATTCCGAAAATGTATATAGAAGGCCCCCAAGACCCGAAATCTCGAGTTAATTAAATTATATATTTTTTTGCAATAAACTCTTCACTGGATGGAAGTTTTTCTCTCTCAAAGGTTTACTATCATAATTACTGATGCTAATTTTTTTGACGGGAGGATATTTTCATCTTAAAAAAAAGGTCGCCTCTCTTGTTAAAATAAACGCAAAAACCAAGCACCATATATTGACCGCAGTCAGGCAGATTCAGGGGTCGGTGACAAAACCACAACACCAAATGATGAGCAGCGCCCACCTGGAGGCCATGTTTTCGTGCTATGGTGCTCATTAATTCACGGCGGGCTGTAGATAGACGGAGCAGAGTTTTACGCATATTTTGAAGGGAGAGATAGCCTTTTATGTTTTAGATCAATTTCCTCAAGGCAAAATTTTTCCATCTATATTTTGACAATAGGTTTTGCCTATCCACTTTATTAGCTAAAACACCTATATAAAAATTCTGAATATTTCATGAAACCTTCGCGGATATCATGAAATAAAACATTTATGGACTGAGAGATGAGGGCTCGAACTATGGTCTGCAACTTGGACATTTTGCTACTGACCTGAATCTGCTAGTTTTCAGAGATAGGCAATAGATGGCATATTGCTTTAAGTCTATTTTGACACACGAAAGACAGCCTTTTTCTTTCTTCTTCTCCTTATTAATAATATTATTAGTAGTATCAGTAGTCGCGCGTAGCTTGGTGTAATGATAGGAATTAATATCATTACTATAACCATTTTTACCCTTCAGAATTGCTCCGTAAGATTCTAGTTTGCATATTCCGAGATTGAAATTATGACAGTGATTCCTTCCATACATCTAACTCTATATCGTTTCAAAGTTTTGCCGAGGATTGGTCAAAAATTGTGGCTACGTATGCTGAACAAATGAACGATCAATATACAAAGCCACGTTTACTTTCCATTCATATCAATGTTCACACACTAATTTACGAAATAAATATATTTGCATATAGAACGTTGTTACCGACATTGGCGTTGGCGTGTCTGTGGTTGCCGGCCACTTAGTGGATTACAGCTAGGTGAAGTCAAAAGTTTAAACGTGTAGTCAAAATGTATACAAAAGCAATAACGCGACATATATATATATATATATTTAGACGCGAATGTTTCTTCCACACACATATCAAACTTTTATTGTCCTAAAAGCTGATGTCCAAAGTTTTCTTAAATGCCATTTCTGAGATTCCACTCTTCAATGTAGCATTATATAAGCACATGATTCAATACAGTATTAGAGCTCTAAAGAAGCCGTCTGGTAGATTTAAATTGGCGAAACCGATGAGAGGGTTCACCACTGATGAGCCAAGCCCTCGCAATATTTTTTTCATCGCAGTAAGGTCAGTACAATTTTGGTAAATGTGTGAAAAGAAACATTCGCGTATAAATTTTTCCATTTGCTGTATATAGTCAAAAAGTCTGTAGGCTTTCAACAATTTAACAATTCGGAAGATATTGACATTGCAGAACATCTACAGTAGTTATCATCAGCTTAATCAATAAACAGTACTTCAAATATTGTATTTGAAAATCCGCTTTTGAACCAATGTTTGACAAGAACAACTAAAAATAGGTATTCGATGAAACGTGGATAGATACTTTTGTGTCTGTAAAGAGCTCAAAAAGTGTAGAGAAAACAGTGGAGAATAAGAAATACCTTTGTGTTATTGAAAACGAAATATGAATATCGGTAAAGGAGTAATGATACAATTGCACTCTAAAAAATTTGGAATAGGTCCAAACATGCAAATGAAAAAGCCTATAGAATTAGATACAATAAATTGGTCTTAAACGAACCGGGTCTTAAGCCGAAAATTATTGTCTGGAGCTGAAAGGCTTATTTACAGAATTACCTAGTGTGTTTACCCGAGCTAAGAGACAACTCGAGCCTGTCTTGGTCCTCTAAGAGCATGCTTAATACAAACTTTGCCGTAGCGATACGAAAACTTGGAAAAATGACGATATAAAAGTGACGGAAATTGGAAGGCAATTGCGAAAAAGGAAATGGGCGAAAAGTCATCTTAACTCTTTTAAAATGTATAAAACAATGTTTTTTCTGAAAATTATAAATAATTTTACCGCTTCTTTCTGATAATACTTGTAATTAAAACTATTACTACCGCGACCTCTCTTATATTGCAACGAATTAAAACAATCATTGCAATTATTCATTGCAGTATAAGGTCTGTATAGAAATAGCTTAAATTATAAGTATTTAAAAAAGTAGCGTCATATAAAAAATATATTTGAAAATTTCAGTGATTTGAATCGATTATGGTACAGTAGAACTAGGATAATTTGAACGTCTTCAATTTAAATATTTATCTTGGTCCCTGGAATTTCCTATAATAGAATTTACGTTTTTTAATTCGAATTTTTGGATAATTCGATATTTTTTTGGGTCCCTTGTGCTTCGAATTATCCAACTTCGGCTGTATTTAACAATATGTTTTGTCATAATTCATCATTCAGAGTTCACAGATTATGGACAAGACCATGTACTGACGTAGACCGGAATAACAGGTTGGCATTTGGATGTGCTAAAGCTGTGAAATATCCTTTTATCCGAATCTCTGCCTTCTCTGTAGAGAAGATGACCCTCCAATGCATTGTTTTGATGCAGTTAAAAAGTAAGGGATTACTTTTCACGCGCACTCGAGGGAATAATCATCCTCCTATAAAATTATAAAGAAGGAAATATAAAAGGAAGATAGCAGAAAAGAAGAAAGCAGCTTATCTGAATGGTTAGAAAAAGAAGTCCCCCCACGTGAGAGTAGACAGTACCTGACATGATATCATCAATCATATCCCAGGTGAGCTTAATGATTTCTCTGGGTTTCCTCACTCACGCAACTTCCGCCTTATTCTCCGGATATAGCGCCTTGTTGGCAGTTTCTGTGATAACTTTATCTCCCCCATGTATATAAGATAATGTATATTGCTTCAAACGTTTCAATCCTAGCCGAGGGCCAAATTGCTCTTTTTGCATAACTTTTGTGCTACTTGTTGGCATGGTTGTACCAGGTGGCCACTTTAAACCGTTTACTACAATTCACTGGCATATACAATAGTTCATGAGTTTATTAAATTCGGTTTGAAAACTCTAGAGATATTGTTCAACCTGCGTGTATCTAAGATGTATATATTATCAAATATGTTTCTTTAAATGTTAAAATATGTAACTGATATTTTGTATGAAAATATTTGTCATTAATTGTTAATGTGATACTCCTGTTGAAGGGCTGATAAGTCCGAAAGCTTGAAAATAAAAAGTTACACAAGAAAGCCCTGGAAGCATTATTTATTTTATAAATTTATTAGCATCTCTCTCTCTCTCTCTCTCGCAAGTCCCAAATATGACGGAAAGTGAAGAAGACCAATAGAAGTATTTGTCGTGGGCTTGTAATAATTAAAAAGAAGTGGATTCCGGTAGGTTTTCTACAAAAATAACCCGAGATTTATCACATTTAAGTGAAATAAAAGTAGCTCTATTGGTTTAATACAATAATACCAAACATACAAAGACGCTAGGCAATAACGCGCCATTTTTATATATAGGAAATAAAAACATTAAGAATGGTTATTTTACACATATAACAAATATATATACTGCGATGATAAAATATTGGGAGGACTTTACTCATCAATAGTGAATCTTACCATTTAATCCACCAGACCCTTTTATAAAGATCTACAAATTTGGTCGATTCTGCATATATATGTGACAAGCAGGATAAAATCCTAGTTATGGTAGTTGAGCCAACTATGGGCAAAATATTATAGGACAGTATAATTACATATAAATATTTGTAATACAACGAGGCTTATGATTGTAGAACGACAAATATTCCGCTTACCGGCGGAACACTGTGGGTTCGATTCCCATCCTTGGACCACTTTATTTTTCCGTTTATCATTACTCTTTACCATTCATCCTTTCATACTTCATCCCTAAGGTTAGAAATAATCGTTATTTCTCGTTAAAATAAATTTCGAATTTTTCGTTCAAAAGAAACATTTGCGGGATAATTGTCAAATGTAATAAATATTTGCATCGAGCTCTTCAGAAAACAATTCAAACAGAGCCTGTGTCAGGCAAAAATGACACACAAAGGCTATCTATATGAACTAGATGAATATTTTATCGCCGTAAGGACAGTAGAGTTTAATTGTAAGCGTGCTGAACAGCTTCATTTAGTTTATGTACAAGACTTAGATTATAGCACCATTGAAACTATACTAAGATGGTAGCATTTTTAATTGCTACATTATATTTGATTGCATGCATTTTTCACTGAGTAGAATAAAAAACGTGCAATTTTTTTTCAAATTTGATCACTGAGTTAAATTTTATTAAATTCTCACGATTTATCAAATTTGAGTTTGGTTTGATATTATAAATATAATTTAGTTGCTTATATATTTTTCTCTCATATTTAATAGTTTAAAGTACTACAAAAATCCTTCCCTTCATGTAATCAATTACTAGCCTGGAATTCAGTCGGTAACAAATTGTACCAATGGAGACAGCCTAAATAAATCTCAGATCCCATAGATTGACTGTCAAAAACAGAATTCTTATCGAGTACTCCGTGCAACGCCAGGCGGTTTGATATTTCAAATGTTATTTTGTAATTAGTTTCATTGCTCTTATTATCTCATACTTTTCACACATACTTTAGCATTTAAATTATATTAATGTAGACTCTAAGAAGGAATAAGGACCTATTCAGTCTGCTAAAATGTCTCAATTATTTTAATTAATAGTACTATTTCACATTAAAAGGTTAGTATAATGTTCACAGGACTATATATTTTGAGAAACAGACAAAATAAACGCTATAATACAATATAGATTTTTCCATTTTATAGAGATCGTGCTTTATCTCTCTACACGCTTGATATGCTGCAAAAACCAACTCAGAATACTGACGTTCGAAATACCAGAAATAAAGTCTTAAAATACTTATAAATGACTGCGGCGTATAATTATAAAGCTATAAAACCAGTTTACCGCATAAGTTTCTTTTTATTTATGAAAAATCATTTTTAATTTCAAAGGGAAATAATTTAATATTTCTAACTTTTGGATGACGTATGACAAGGTTGTGGGTTCGATTCCCGCTCCTGGACACTTTTATTTTTCCGTTCGCCATTACTCTTCATATTTTTCACCCTCCATACGTCATCCATTCATATATAGACCATCACCTCTTCATATATTCAACCTTGTCATACGTCATCCAAAAGTTAGAAATATTAAATTATTTCTCTTTGAAATTAAAAATGATTTTCATAAATAAAAAGAAACTTATGCGGTTAAACTGGTTTTATAGCTTTATAAAGTCTTAAAATCGAAAATATTTTTTTTTATCGAATATATTTTTAGAATAAAGTTTTTCAATAAGTCTGATTTAGTATTTCGAGCTCCATTTTTATAAATAAAAATATTTAAATATATATAGACAGCCTTCTTCTTTAGTAGACTAGCTGAGTAGCCTGATGTTGTACAGGCCACCGATGGAAAATGAGGTGTATGGTTCTCTATTGTCATCATTACATATCCACTTATAAACTGAATGCCTTCCACTATTAACCGCTTACCTGGGAAAGAGATTCTTTATAATACACTTGAAAACTATTAAATATAAAATTATAGCTATTATAATTTCGTTTTGAAAATAGAACAATCCATAAATAGATCTTTAATTAAAAAGACATATATTGGATCAAAATATATTTACCTATATTTCAGTTGTGTGGTTGAACGCGATTGAAAAAGTTGACGTTCAACTGAATATTGGTAAATAGATTATATTTGCATACAACATATGCCTTTTTAATTAAAAATAAAATATATAAGAAGAATAGTCAAATGCAATGTTAGGGCGGTTTGGTAGATTTAAATGATGAAAAAGCTAGGAGGGTTTTACCAGTGATGAGCCAGGCTCTCCCAACATCTTATTTAATCGTAATACGAACAGTATGAAGTTATATTCCATATATATTCCGTAAATATTGTTGCGCTGGTGACCTGAGGTACTTGGAGAAAACATCCGAGAAGCCTTTTAACGTTTATTTAAAACTAATTGTTAAAAAAAAGAACTTCGTAAATAAAGATCATTGTGTGTCTTAAATAATCGAAAAGAACAAAAGTATGCGAATTCAGCGATACAAAAAGTATGCAAAATAATTATACAAAACAAAATTATGTAAAATAATTATATATATATTTTTTATTTAATTCAACACACAAACGCGACATCCCGGCTAGGGATAATTGCGTCGATTTACATTTTTTTAAACAGAAACAGTTATAAAATTTTTACAAAAAAAAGTAACCGAAATAAAAAGAGAAAAAATATATATATATTAGGAACCTGAACCTTTCAGGTTTGAAAGAAAATCATGAATATATTTACAAAAATAGTTAAACTTATGATAATTCTCTCTGCTATTTACAAATTGATATAGATCTACAACATTATTTATTGTCTGTTGTCTAGCGGTGAAGAAGAGTGGACATTCCAGCAGTAGGTGTCTCGAGTCCTGGAATTCGTTGCCACAATGACAGCTAGAGTCTTCAATCGCGCCAAATTTTGATAAAAATCCCTTAAAATTTCCATGGTTCGTTATAAACTGGGTATTATAAAATTGGAGCGGAAATAATTATATATAAAAGTTAATAAAATCAATAAGGTGTATTAAAGTTACAATTAAACTTATGACAAAAGATGTCGACAAAATAAGTTAAAAGTGAAAAGTTAAAAGTCCGCGCGCGCAGTGGACTTCTCTTCCAACAATAAATGAATCAATATTTTATCTAAGTGCTGACTAATCTCTTACTACCATCTCTCATAGACCTCCACCCCGGGCGTTAATGCACCTTAGCGATGGGTGTTAATTCCTGGAAATAAAAGGTTAGTCAAAAATGCTACAGAGGGTCCTTCCATTTTTTAAAGAACAATTCTAGTGCTTTATTAAAGATAGTGTACAAGTGTTTGTACAACTTATTGTTTTATAAGTGCAAGCCTTGTGACGTTTAGCAACAGCCCTGCAACGATGTTTCCAGGAAATAAGGCTTCGAAAATATTGATAAAGCCATCCCAACAGTCCCTTAACGACTTTATAGAGACCATCTAGCGTCTTCGATTTTCAAGATCTAAGAACAGTTTTTAGAAAGCCAAAATCACAAAAATCAATAGGGGCCAAGTCTGGGGATTTTGGCAGCGATGTGCTTAAAATGGATGTAAGAAATGCCGGTTTCATCCATCTTTTCGTCCAGGTATTGACGTGCTGATCGTGATGTATGACTCGTGGCTTTATCCTGTTGCAGCCACACGGATCTTGAGAAATGTATCCATTGATCATGGATACAAAAATGAGACCGGATTGTCGAATAATGGGTCTAAGATTCGAGAATTTAATTTGAAATTTGGGTCTAATATTTGAAGCATAAACCTCGTGAAGCCCTTTGAGAAACTTTCCTTGCATTGCTTGACCCAGTTCTGAAAGATATTTATTTGAGTTAGTGTAGTAAATTACACGGGGTTGGTTGCTATCATTGAGGTAAACCCATGCCTCGTCCAGTGTAACAACATTCTTCCATTTTTCACCTGTCAGGTACTTCCAAAAAGAATCTTACGCCTTTAAAATAGTTTCGAATTTTAAACGAGAGTATATTTTCCTCGGAAAGTCTGAAAACGTAACTTTATACAAAAATCACTTATAATTTTAGGCATTTATGATATTTAAAATTAGTGTTTTTAATTAAATGTAAATCATGATTAGTCTCTTTCGAATAAATAAAACATCACTCGAATCACTTTCGGGAGCTAAAGCGTTGCAAAATCGTTCTTTTAAAAATGGGATACCCTTCTGTATGTCTTCATATTTCGTTCCATTATATATCTATTTATTTATTAAATGTCCGAAAACTTATTTATGAAATCTACTACAGATTCTAGATTTTAAAAAAGCCTATATTGGATTTAGAAAACAAAAATTTCTGGTTCCGCGCGCCCTGGTCTTGAACCAGAATCGAATGTACGAGTATATATTAGAGCTATATATAGTTCAACTGTTATTAGTATATTTATTTGAGGTGAATCCATTCTCTAACGCTGTATACCTCCTCCATCAACCTCCAAGGCCACTGATCTATAGGCTGGTGTTAGGATGTTGCCTCGGTCCATTGAGAATTTTCATTGGGAAAATTTGGGAAAATAATGCGATGATTTCCCCATGACTTCCATCTCAGCATGCCGTTGACTTAATAGTAGTTTACTCTAACTTTAGAAACCGTTTCCAACTTCAAGAACAAGTGAGTACCCTCCTCTATATTAGGAAGGAGTTGGAGACTTATCTGGAGACTTGGTCGTCTCGTGGCTTAGTCAGTCTAGGATGTTGTCCCCTTACATGGAAGTGACATGGATTCTTCCATCCTTGGAGATGAGACCTCATAGTGATACATTTCCTACATTCCTCCTGTACTTTGAAGGGTAAACAGTATGTTACTGATATAATATAGTTATCACACTGTTGTATGACGCATTAGTGCGCTATATGTTATAATAAATTTAAACTATTTTTGACGCGTATGATTTAATAAAAAAAATCAATTTGATCATTACAGTAAGGGCACAACAGTGCATTATTTTATTATACACACATTTATTTTTAAAAAGAAAAATGCGCGTTAAAATTGTTAAAATTTCTTATAACACTTTTATAACACATTTTCTTTTCATTAGCATAAAGTTTTTATAATTACCTGAATGTTGCCACACTTCCATGTCTTCCCTAGAATATCTTGACTCATGGGAATCAGTCTTGTATCATCAGTCTTGTACATAGAAGACCATTGAAGAAATAGATGCCCGAAAATTAGAATTCTAAAAAATTCCCAATGAATTATTCACCAAGAGGAAGCCAAGGTTTCTCACTTAAGAGCGATAGGGAGCCGGGCATTCGTAATGAACAATCGTCCAAATAAGGGAAAATTTGAGCCCCCGGAGTGAGGAACATAGATTAATGAGCTATTCTTCAGTGTCAGTTATAAATCGGGTGTTGGTGAATTATTAGTGTCATCAGGGTTTCTGGTGTTGTGGACACTTTTAAGGAAGCTAATAGGCTTCGGTTGGAGACCAGAAAAAGTCTGGCAAGAAGATACAGTCAAGCTCTGCCACAACTATTTAGATAAGGTCAGACATATCCAGGATGTGGCAAGCTTTCCGAGGTTAGTAAGTGAGGCAGTGATCGCATCCGAAACATTGGTCCCTCGAGCCGGGAATCAGTCTTGTACATAGTAGACCATTGAAGAATGATATAGTTGGAGGATGAATGGAACTCATTACTAAGGGCTGAGTGGTCCAATTGTTAGAAGTTGTCGATTGTTGATCTCACCTAATTGATTGACGATGGTGATTTACAGTAACATGTTGGGGAACCGACATTACACTACATTGGTGCAGGGGTCGGTAACCTGCGGCTTGCGAGCTACATGCGCCTCTTTGGATGTGAAGCTGTGTGTAGTACTCACATATATATACTTTATTTATGCGAATACTATTTATTGTTGGCAATAAAGCATTTTGTGGCTCTTTAAACAATTTGAAATTCTGTAAATTGTAATTTTTGACTATTCTGACTCAAAAGCTTGTCGACCCCTGATCTGGTTGATAGATAGAGCATCCTCTAACTGTGATTGGTAATTAAAGGCCTTCATTACTCTCTACATGTATGTGTGTGTGTGTGTGATCCACGATTATTTCAATTACTCATGTGTGAAAACTATTTTGAAATGAAAGTTCAGGGTTATGACGGCAATCTTTTCTAAACGTATAACTAACTTAAAATCGGAAAAAATCTTTTCTTGAATCGTTTAATTGCAAGTTGATGATGGCTTGCTTCATCTATTGGAATAAATTTCAATTAATTGTTGATTATGTCTTATCCCAGAATATTAGCCAAATACCCTTTCTTGATAAATCAAGAAAAGACGTTTCAGGCCGTTGGCCTTCATCAGCTTGGTGCCGGCTCTCTCTGCTCTCTGTACTAAGATTTATATTTATCTAAAATAGAACGTGAGTCCACAGAGAAATTCAAGGATTTATCTGCACCGAAAAAGATTTAAAGCGAAAAACAACGCAGAATGCCAATTCACCGTAAATTTCTTTGAAATATCAGAAGTCATGCGCGCTTAGATTCTATATTAAATATTTTCCATTTTTGAAGTTTTCTTTTTTGGGTTCCTGAAGAATTCCAAAAATTTCGGAAGCAATTACATATCAGTATTTATCCATAAATACCTCTATTATTGTGAAAGCCTTTAATCTCGGAGGAGTTCTCCGGACAATGTCAATTCTATTCGAAATATAAATACATTTAAATTAAACGTTTTAAATAAAGAAGTTAGAAAACACACACACAAAGGATATTTTAATTTATATATAAATTTCTATCTTATATATATGTTATGAATATAATGTTTTTTGTTATTGAAAAGATAAAGAATTGAAGGTGCAGTCGTGAAAATAGGAAAGATTTACTTATCAAGTAGTTATTTATTCATATATGCAAAATTTATCCCTTCAATTGAGAAATTTCTTGAATTAAAATAAATATGAAAAAGTTCATATATTACATGAAGTCCATTAAGGGAATATAAAATATGTTTATTAGTTTTCTTATTTAAAAAATTTCTAATGCATATTTCTATATGAATAAAAATATATTCAAATATTTTATACACTTTTCTATGCGCTAGCATTGATATTAAAAATAAAGTATTTTTCGTAAAAAATTGATATTTTTTTCTGAAAAACGAAAATTAAAATAAATTTATTTATTCACAGAAGAGAATTATTTGACTTGAGCGCGCCCTTTTAAAGGGACTAATCTAAAAAAAATGCTAACTTACCGGACATATTCTTTTCTTGAGATATTCATCCATCATTTTTTAACTCTCTAACTTTTATAAATCATAGCCTAGAAAATATGCCAGGAAAAATTTATTTTTCTCAACTTTTCAAAAAATATTTTTGAGAAATATATTAATTTTAAAGATAAAAAAGGTCAGCCGGTCCTAGAATAAATATCAATCGATTTTGAGACAACCTAACAGAATTTAAGAAAGATTTCTCCAATCCTTAGTTCCAAATGCAATTCGCTCATTTAATCCATTTATGATCAAATTGGATTTTTTTAAGACCTAAACTTGAGACTTTAATCTTTATAAATTTTATTTTGTACATTTTTAGCATAATTGAACTAAATGAGCAATTATTATTATTATGAGTTTTTAGATTAAATCAGGTTTTTCTGGATATCACTGTATACCTAGTTATAATGATAATATTCATTTTATTGATTTGAAATGACTCGCAATTACATTTGTATCTAACAATAATTAAACTTGAAGGTTTTAAAGAGCAATTTTATATTAATATAATATAATAGTTCGAAATTATTTTAAAGGCGTAAGATTCTTTTGAAATTAAACAATTTCTACTGCCCTTACTGCAATGGAAAAATTAATGAGAGGGCCTGGATCATCAGTGGTGAACCCTCCTAGCGGTTTCGCCAGTTTAATCTACAATACCGCTGTTATATTGCATTTTTGGAACTTCCTTTTATAGTGATACTGATGCTAGACTCTTGGAATGGGTATTTTAGAAGAACTAGGGACATAAGCTTTGAGGACAGTAGAATTACATACAATTATAAATATATAATATGCTTCGAGCAATCGCTCTTCCGCAAATATCAAATTGTGTACATACAATTATAAATATATAATAGTACCTATGACTAAAAAAATCCCAAAATATTATAAAGGTAATTCATTAGTAGACAGTAAAGGGGAAACATGGTTATCATAATCTGTTAGCATAATTTAAATCCATAGTGTCATGTAGAGAAAAAGGAGTATAGACAAACATTGCAGGAGATAAGGCCATATGTTTTATCAAAACCATTCAAACTTATTTACATACACAATGATATAAATTTGTGCTATGTAATAAAATATCGAAATAAGTACTCCGTTTATAAATAATAAATATTCGGTTGAATTTTCAAATGTCGTTTTACAATCACAAGCCGCATTATATTGTATTATAAATTACTTTATGTATTATTTACGAACGGAAAAATATGTCCAGGGTAGCCTAGTGGACATGGTATCTGCTCGGTAAGCGGAACACTGTGGGTTCGATTCCCATCCCTGGACACTTTTATTTTCCGTTTATCATTACTCTTCACAATTCATCCTTTCATACCTCATCCCTAAGGTTGGAAATGGTAGTTATTTCTCCTTGAAATAAATTTGGATTTTTCGTTGAAAAGAAACGCATGCGGTATAATTTTAAAATGTCGTTTTACAATCACAAGCCGTATTATATTGTATTATACTTACTATGAATTTAAACTTTACTAAGCTAAGTTTGCACCAAACGTACTATATAATATACACCATAGGAAAACATATTGCAAGTTTTTCACGGATGAAATCTTGCATAGATGCTAACGGTGAATACTTTGAGAAATTCTGAAAATGTGAAAGTTGCAGCTTTAATAAAAATAAGTGATTGCAAAAACCTCTGTAGTGACCCTTGTAGTACATACAGACTTAGTACTATAGGCCTCAAATTCAATATTACAAGGCATAATATGTATTAAACTGTACCCCACTACATCCAAAAATACTCTAGGTTCCGTTGAACAATAGTACACTACATTAAAATGTACTAAACTGAACCTTACTATATACAAAAGTACTAAATATAATAATAGACCACGTTAAATAATAGTAAACCACATTAAAATGTACTAAACTGAACCTTACTATATCCAAAGGTACTAGTTATCATACTAGGCTCCGTTGAACAATAGTAGATCACACAGTAAACCATACTAGACCCCATTATGATATTCCAAACTACATCACACATCCATAAGTACTATATTCCACACTACAGAGTACAACAAGACGTAGTATGAAAGAGCAATTAGCAGGTTATCGACCAAGTAGGTAGCAGATGTGAGTGGCCGCCAGCTGGTGAGTCTGTCTGTCAGACTGGATTGTACTTCACGGGGTCCAGTACTTCTCGTACCCCTCTATATGGTATGTTTAACACTTTTCTACAATGTAAACGCTGGGAGAGAATTTGAAATCACTACAATCGATTTAGATAAATCTTTTTGGCCCATAAAGTGATTACGTTAATTTGTTCCAGAACAGATTTCACCCTCAACTTTATTTAACAATGACCCTTTACTATATCCTTTCCACCAAATATTTATTTTCAACAAACTCTTTATAAAAAAATCTTGATTCTTTTTCAATATAGTAATTTTTGATGGTTACAATCGTGGCTAGAGTTGAGAAATATCAACGAACTTGGTGCTAGATACACAAATAGTATTTTGTATGATTCTTTCAGATTTAATTTATTTTAGTAAACGTCTAAAGCAATTATGAAAGATACATAAAATGAAAGAGAATGCTTATTCCTTTGACATATTCATAAAAACAGAACACATTTTAATACATACATTCATGTATTTACATACAACATAAGGTTGAGGGAGGATGATAATCATGTATTGAAAGAGTTACCTCTCCCTTTATCATCACTAGTAAAGTGTTTTACTAGAGTGATTACATAAGGCATCGTTCTGATGCATATTTGAAGGGAGAGGTGCCTTTTTCGGTTTATATTAATCTATATATATATATATATATGTATTCCTGTATCAAAGTGAGAGGTGTCTCTTTTACCGCACGAATATCATCCTTTAACAAAATGAAAACATGTTTCTGTCTAAAATTGGCTCATCCACTTCGCCGCTTCTAAAAATATTTCGGTCCATTCAGCTGATTGGTCTGGTAGGACGTCACAAAATGGTAGCCACATTGACGAGGTCCTGACCATGGTTGGCTGTTTGTCGGGCCCGTTGGTCAATGCTGCTGTGACATTAGCTGTGACCATTGGCTCAGTGAACCACAAGACAATGTATTGTTCCTTGTGCATTTTAAAAAGAGATGTGGAATATCATCCTCATATAAAATAATTTCAACATATGAGAGATACGTCTTTTTACATTGCTTAGATCAATATGTGTGTTTACATCAAACTATTAAATAGGTTACAACAGCGAACGCTGTATGTCGAGGTTGAAGTTATTCTGCGCTATATAAGTTAGGTCGACGTTTAGTTGATATTTGTTCCACTAGATGGCGCTCTGCCATCTAAAAATGTTCATTTGAGCGGTTAAGATATGCCTATTTTGGTTTTAATAGTTGTGTATACTAGTATATCCTAAAGGGGGGGGGGTTATATTTACAATTAAGCGAACTGAAGATTTGAACCGGCGGTGAAGCAGAAATTCAATCAACCTAAGCTACAACTATTGTTGTAGGTTCTCTTTATAGTCAACATTTGAGGGTTGGTTCTTGGTGTCTTAACGGAACTATGGAAGGATGTTTCTGTTAATATTTCTGTTATTTAACCACTCACGGTTCAATTATTATATGAACTCGTACTTTATACAATAAACAAAACACTGAATAATTCCATCCTCAACACATAGTAAACTATGTACATAAAGAGGTACCTCTCACTTTAATTGTGAATCACGCTAGTAAAAACTTAATTAGTAGTGATAGCGAATAAGCCACAACACCAGTTTAGGAAAATTCAGACAAAGAGCCAACAACCTGTATACCATGTTTTCGGGCTTTGTCCCTCATCAGTACAAGAGCGGCTTCGATTTCATAACATTCTACGAGAGGGGCAAATCGGTCAAATTTATCAAACAGGTGTTTAAGTTGGTGAAGTGACAAGAGCCGATTTTCAGACAAGAATACAATATAAAGTTGATGGAGGAAGATATTCATGTACCAAAAGAGGCACCTCTCCCTTTAACTACACATCAGAACGATGTATTATATCCATCACCCTAGTGAAAACTTTATTACTGTTGATGATGAAGAATGAGCTACAATAGTATTATTCTGTGGAGGTAAACATTCCACTGACAGCCATCTCACGGCCCACCCCATGGTCCACACACCAGCAGATATAATATCTTGGAGAGGACAAACATTGTCCACTTGTCGGATGACAGACGCTCTGTGTACCCAGCGTCAACAGCATGTCATCTGCCAAGTTTTTACAGCAACAGGGGATCTGACAACAGGTCGGCTTGGATGGCCATTGTACTCGGTTTTCTTAGCCCATTGGATATATTGTTACATCATGGCTAATGCATCTATTTTAATTTGTATTTATTTTATTAAACAGAATATGTATATATTATTAACAGATTTATGTATTATAAAATCACCATTTGTATTTTGGTACACTATGTGACTTCACTGTTCTCTTTGATGTGAGAAATAAATAAATTATTCTGGAGGCTACTTAAAGTTATCTCATTATCCCCTTACATAAATTGGTGGGATGGTTGAAACACGCTCTGGTAAGATGCAAGACCCAGCGCAGGAGAGAATCAAGGTGGAAGAGTCTGCTAAGCCGCAACCTGGTGCAGCAATATAACATATTTGATCTATTTTATTCTACTCTCTTACAGAATATCTTGAAATACCTTAATTTGGATCTTTTTTGCCTTACTCCTTTAAATACTGTAACTATTGTAATTTATTCTAGCCACACTTCTAAGAATTGTAATATCTTCCTAACACATCCTAACTAAGATATCTCTTTATCTTGCAACTGAAAGTTGCTGACGGCTTGCGCCATCTATCGGAATAAATATCAACTATTCGTTGATTTTTTAATTATTCCAGAATTGGCCAAATACCCATTCTTGATTAATTCTGGAGTAATTAAAATCAATGAATAGTTTATATTTATTCCGAAAGATGGCGCAAGCCATCAGAAACCTTTAGTTGCACGATAAGGAGATGGCTGTTTCTTAATTTATATACCTAATTCCAATACAATTTCACATTTGTACTGTTTTTTATATCCGAACTAGCTTGTAATTTCTTCGAGCCACTTCTATAAATATTGTAATTTCATCACCTCTTTTATCTACTGTTATTTCTTTCTAACATCTTTTAACTAGTGTGAAAATTTCGCAATCTCTCCTATCTTTCATCATTTATTATTAACTTCTGATAAAACAATTATAATTATCCGAATTGTAATTTTACTTCTATTAATATATTGTCACATAGAAAATTAGGAAAGACAAACTTCAGAATGACACATCAAATTATTTGATGCCAAACAAATCAAAATTTTAAAAATATCAAAGAAGCAATGAGGGAAGTTTACAGAGTGAAAATAAATAAAAATATCAAATTTATTAATCTGTTCATAAAATAACAAATATTTTGCAATAATATTATATTAACCATTTGATTTCTTTCGATCATTTTTTATTAGTTTTCTAAACAAACAGAAAATTAGATTATTCTTAACTTGTTTTCAATAATTTTCAATTATCTTCTGCCTTTTTCTCAACATCTTGATATTTTTATTATTTTCCCCAAGCTTCTAAACATTCGATGTTCCTAAAGATTCATAACCTGCTTCTAAAAGCAGAAAGTCTTGAATTTTGACATTCTTTTCCTCATTTAAACTTTGCTCGTCGTAAAGATAGAGGCTGCCTGGCCAGCATTCATAGTTCTTAAAATTGAAGATACTTCGCTCAGTAAATCTTTTCATTATCTCGACGTTTCGACAAAAAATATTTTGTCCCCGTCAGGAGCAAATAAAAATTAAAGCATTTGTCAAGGCGTTAAAAATTATTATATTATTATTTTTTAATTAAAAATAATTCCTAACGCCTTGCCAAATGTTTTAAATTTTTTTGCTCCTGACGAGGACAAAAGATTTTTGTCAAAACGTCGAGATAATAAAAAGATTTACTGGCTGAAGTATCTTTAATTTTAAGTTCTATATTGCTTATTCCACTAATTTCTTTGAGTGTTTTAGAGAAATGTGTTTTACGCAAACCAACAAAACAATAAATTAATTTCTCTCTTTATAATTCATTAATTAAAAATATGTAAAATTACTATTTATTTGAACAATTTAAATATCACAGTAAATATTGTAGTCAACTACTGTATATAAAATACCAACAATGGCATCAAAACAATGATGTAAAAACCAATATATAAATTCGAATTAAAGAAGGAAACTATTTAATTTTAGAAAGTACTGAATAAAACAACATATATGATAAATTGGTTTTAGGTATAATATATACAATTTATTTTCATATCTAAAGAGTATATTTTCAAAGTTTACTTTATTTCTTTATTTCGAATTGGAGCGCCATGTCCTCCTAGGGACACTTGCACTTTAAAGATAAACAAAAATTTGAAAGAAGAGAAAGATATTTTAAATATGTACAGAATTAGTATGAAAGTTAGGTAGATGAAAATAGAAAAAATATCAACACAATTGATATATGTACAAAGGGTTGGTATGCAAATTTAGCTAAATGAAATCAAATTTTAAAGTATTGTGTGTATTCGAGAAAAACAATTTACAGATTGAAGAAAGTTTTAAGGAATATTTTAGAATGAAAATATGCTAGATATTAGAGAATTATTCAATTAAAACAATACTAAAAGAGTTAATTTCAAAGTAACTTTGAGAAAATATCTTTAACTGTATATATTGTAAGATAGAAAATTAAGAAAGACAAACTACAGAATGACACAGCAATTTAAGGCACAAGGACAAACTAATATTTATAATATTCAAGAGAAGAAGAAGTATACAGAGAGTAGCAAAATATAAATTTCAAAATTATAATCTGCTCATACAAATAAATATTCCGCTACAATATAAAACAAAGTATATTAATACAATTCCTTTAGGTGAAGGTAAACAAATATAAAGAAATCCATTCCCTAACGTTTTTAAGTCCTTTAAATAAACTGAAGTAGGTATTACATATGAAATATAGGTGCAATATATTATATTCCGTAAGAAATGGTTGAACAAACCAGTTTGTATGAAATATGTTGTTATACAGCCTTTCTCGGAAACCTTTACTTCTGCGTTGAAATTGCTTAGTATATGTGTGGTCAAAATGTTTAAAATGTTATTATTTTGGAATATTCATTGAATGAATAAATTAATTCTAGGCTTTTAAATATTTTATGCATTTTTAATTTTAAAATTATCAAGTTATTTATATTTATTAATATAAAAAATAAAAAAAACTATTATTTGAAGCGTATGATTCTTTTAAATAAAATATTTTCTAATGCCCCCTTACTGTGTGTGTAATGATAATATAATAAATTAATTAAAAATCGTTTTAAAAAAATATTGTATTAAAATGCTCTAAAAAGAATAAAAATAAATATTTCAGATTCCGCCCATTGAACAATTAAATTTATATAAGAGTCAAAATAACAGCGGCCGGAGACAATCATCGTATATTGAGTGAAGAAGTGAAACATTTAGTGGAACATATAAACACTCACTAATCAGTTGCTTTATATTAAATCTCATTAAGTTCGAAATTCTTGATGATCGTCTCCCGTCGATTTTATTTTTACTGATATATATATATATACTCTATAACAAAAAAATCGACGCACCAAGAAGCAGTTGTGCGATTTATATGAAAATACGTATACAAAGAGGTTTCGACCAAACATGCAAATGATTGAAATTTAGTGGCCGATTTATGCAAAGCAAGAGCTCCAGCGCATCTGAACTGCGCATCCAGCACGAACATTCTAGACTCAATAATCGGCGCGGCACGAGCTGATTTTCAGAATTTCCGTTCAATATTTTAGCAGTACGCCTATTTCTACTGTATCAATGCCTCGCCGAAAGATTCGTGCTCATTAGGAACATATGTCAGAGTTTGAAACTGGTCGTGCCATTGGATTGAAAGAGGCTGGTTGGTCTAATCGACTAATCGCGCGACATCTGTGTCGAAGTGATTCGGCTATTAGGCGATATTGGCAAAAGTGGGTCAACAACGGAAGTAGCAACGTCAGGACGGCAGCGGTCGACCAAGGGCAACAACGGAACGGGAGGACAGAGCAATTGCCAGAATGGCTGTCGCAGCACCGGAATCCACGTTATCTACCATTCAACGTGTGACCGGCACACAAGTGTCCAAAATGACCATCAACAGGCGACTGAGAGAGCGGAATCTAAGAGCTCGCCGACCGTTACGATGCTTACCCCTCACCCTCGTGCACCGATAAGTCCGACTACAGTGGTGTCGGGAGCGATCAACTTGGTACTGCGCTGACTGGGGACGTATAGTCTTTAGTGACGAGTCCCGTTTCTTACTGTGTCCTGACGACCGTCGCAAACGTGTCTGGAGACGTCCTGGGCAGCGTATGGATCCTGGCCTTACTGTCGAACACCACACAGGTCCACAACAGGGCGTTATGGTCTGGGGTGCCATTTCATTTGATAACAGGACCCCATTGGTAGTCATTCCTGGCACCCTGACAGCACAACGGTACGTAGATGACATCCTACGGCCTGTTTTGTTTCCGTTCCTCTCACATCACCCCGGGCTTACATTTCAACAAGATAATGCCCGGCCACACACGGCACGTGTTACTATGGATTGTCTTCAATCTTGCCGAACTCTTCCGTGGCCAGCAAGGTCGTCTGATCTCTCGCCCATAGAGCACACATGGGACGCGATTGCAACCATCCCGGAATGTTGACTATTTAGCCCGACAGTTGGAGACAATTTGGCAAGAAATCCCGCAGCACACCATCCGGAATCTTTATCAGTCCATGACACGCCGGGTGGCAGCCTGCATCCAGGCCAGTGGGGGTCCAACGACATATTGACATTCTCAATTTGTGACGATCAAACTCTGAAATAAAACAATTAATTGTTCTGAAATTTTAATCGTTTTTCCCCTATACATGCTCTTTACATACACCAATTTTTGTCCTAATCTGACAACTCCTTCTTGGTGCGTCGATTTTTTTGTTATACAGTGTAGATCTAATATCATGGAACAAGCCTAAATCAACTTTTAGTTGAATTTTGTTCCACTAGATGGCGCTCTGCCATCTAAAATGCTCATGTGAGCAGGGTCAGTATATGTAATTTTTGTTTATAAATATAATTGTTCAATAGAGGTATCTGCAATATTTATTTAACCCTCTTAGTGTATTTTTATAAATGAAAATATCTTTTTGAAAACTATTTTTGTGTATAAATTAATTTAAGATAATTTGCTGGTTGGGAGTTTGTTACAAAAAAGCTATAGCTACATCAACCGAGGTTAAAGCAGCTATATTTCATAATTTATAGATGGTAAAATTAAGTATTTGTTTTTTAAAAATAATTTGTTGATATTTTGTAAAATAAATTTGAAAACTCCTCCTCAGATCGGCGAAGCACGTGATCTACGTTTTCTTCGTAGACCGCGAAATTCGAGGTTTGCTGGGATCTTCATGTGGACACTACAGCGTTGGCAAGAGGCGCCGTGTATATAGCATATATCTTATTATTGTCAATATCATCACATTGTAAATTACTTATTATCATTCACATTAATTAGTGCGGACTTGGAACTTTGACATGTATTGACAAGATGTCAATAAATCATTTTTAATCGTCAATTGTCTTCTCTCTTGGAGAGAGAAGTTTTCAATTGGATAAAAATAGATGTCAGTTAAATTGTTTTCTATTCGGCAATGATACAATTTGATATTTAGATGACAAGTAAAAATATTAACAAGGTCATTTAGATAAACACTGTATAGCGTGTTGATAAAAGCATTGATCCCATTGTCGTGTCAGAGTTCAATGATGTTAACAACGTGGTTAATGAAACATTAGATAGAATTTATCTAATTGATATTGATACCTTTTAAAAATATATTTTTATATTTAGAACTTTTTCTTAAATATATTTTCTTGTCTACTAGATGTGCATCAGAATTTTATATAATTGTTAATTAACACTGTTGGAGCACACGTTCTATTGAGTTCATTATTGTCAACCAAACGTTTCGTCAACTGGGAAGAGAAAAAAATCTGTCAAAATAAACTTAGAATTTATTGTATATAAAACACACATTTATTTTAATGAAATAGGCGTATAAAAGCTAAAGAGTATAAAACTTTTATATTCGATGGGGAAATGTAGTAACGGGAATTGAGAATATGTTGAATTCATATTTTACATAGAATTAAATATCAAGACTAAAATATCTTTAGAATAATTAGAAATCAACGAGAATAGTTGATATTTATTCCGATAGATGGCGCAAGCCATCATCAACTTTCAGTTGCACGATAAGGAGATGCCTTTTTTTTTAAATATCTTTGTTAGGTTATGCATACTATATTTACATACTATCAATTCTTGCAAAAGTCCAACCCCACCAACGAGTGCAATTAACCAAACAGGGCTCTGACAAATTTGTAAGTGCAAAGTCGAACTGCTTTTCACATGTGTAGACATGTGGTGCACTTACAGTAAAGCAGTCGCCTACTTCTACCCACCACGATTATCATGGCCTGTAACACGTGTACTAGGGAGAGTAAAAAAAAAACATACTATAAACCTATATATATCTTTATTTTTTGGCCGAGAGGACATTGATCCATAAAACAAAGGTCGCCTCTCCCGTCAAAATAGACGCTAAAACTACGTGTCATCTATTGACCGTCTCCGCAAACTAGCGGACGCGGGTCAGTGACAAAGCACAACACAAGAGCTTTGGAAAATTCCGTGCCCCTACCTGGAGATAATGGTTCCAGGCTAATGGTGTTTTGTCAGGCCAGGGCGGGATTTGATTTCAGAAGTATCACAAGGGATCAAATGAAATGTGAATCTCGTGAAATCAAAACCCTCCCTAGACAGATAAGGACTATTATCCCGAAATCATGACCTCCAGGGAGCATTCGAAATTTACCAAAGCTGTTGTGTTGAGACTTTGTCACCGTTCCGAGTGCTAGCTCGTAAAGACGGTCTCTAGATGGGGATTGATTTTTAGAGTGCATTTTGATGGGAGATATCTTTTATAAATCGATATCGAAATCGATATCATATATATAAATGATCAGGAAATATGCTAGTAGCCATAATATATGTTGGGATATGGGTGCATACATACTATGGACGTTACATAGGAAGTAAGTAACGAATTGTGGTGTTTGGAGACGACCACCATTTGTTCACGTTCCAGCTGCATGTTTCCGATTATGGCATTCGATTGGAATTCGATTAGGGAATTCGAATACAGTTTTAGGAAAAAGGTTCAATTGGAGAAACTATTTATCTTATAAAAAATAAAGACGAAAAATCAATATTTGTAACATCCTGATTTCAAAGGAATTTTGGAAATTTTAAACAATCAATAAGCAATCGATTTAAGACTATGCATTATAAGATGCTGGATGAATAACCGTTAAGGTAGTTTAACTTTGAATGTTTTATCGTTGTTTTAATTGAGACTTGACGGTCCTTACATACAATGAAACATTCAGTCTTCCAATCGGACCGGTTATTACTTCAGTTGAATAAGTCCTAAGACTGAAGTGGCTCTTCAACCAGACTTATCCAAGACGATCGATCTATGGCCAAGTAGGAAAATATTGCGATGGTCTTGTCTCCGCATTCATTTGTCGCTGATCAAATAGCAGCTTCATCCGTATTTAGAAGCCATTTCCAGCTTCAAGGACTAGTTGGTGCC